>CM032339.1:3588414-3909672 GCA_019022885.1 Schlechtendalia chinensis | reverse complement strand
CAAGGTAGATTGATAAGGTGTAAACACTTGGCTTTATAAGTGGTTGAAAATATCGCACAAGTAAAACTCACCACTAGATCGCACTGAATACACGATAGAGGACCAATATATATTAATTTTATTATGCCAAATATAGTATTATTAAAAATTAACATACAAATTTGCATTTTATTTTATTAAATACATATATATCAAAAAGTAAAGCTGAATCTAAGAAAGGTCTATACACTCCTGAAAATTGTTCAAAAATAGAGACAACTTTAGTAATTAATTATAATCAAGAAAAATTAATTTAAATGTAAAGTTTAAACTTTTAAGTATAAACTTTATGGTTATAACCAAGAAAAATTAAAATTCTGGGAAATATGTAATTTTTTTAATGAATGGTATCATATAGAAGATTTAAAAAAATTAAACCATGCCTAATATATGATTTGTTTCTGGGTGTAATACAGGTCTTCCCAATGACAAAAATAATTATTAAAAAAAGGTAAAATGTATCCTTCTTTATTTCATCCTCCTGAGATATGTATATTAGTTAAACTTTTAGACTGTAGATCAAAAAGATATTGAAAGACTTTTAGATATTGTGATATTGTAACTGTATTTAATGAAACAGAATTGTATTTCTATAATAAAATATAAAATATTTTTAAATGGCTAAATAGAGCATGTTAATTGAAGATTTTTTTCTCGATTCAGAAAATTCAATGTGTTTCAACGTTAAACATTTGTTTACTTACATTAAAAGTGGTGATAGGTAATGTCATTCCTCTAAAACCATTGGCCAAATGCAAAAAAAGTGGTTCGGTAAGCTTTAATCCGGTTTTTGTGTTACAATTACCAACTGGAAGCATATAACATCCATGACCGAAATGCTCTTGTCCCCATGTAACACCCGAATCGATTTTCCACATGGGGCACGTTTCACAGACTTCCGATTCATTCAGACGGAACTAACAGGCAACGTTAATACATATACATATCTATTCAGAAAGTGTTATAATTATAATATTAATGAAAAATAAATTACACGTGCACGATCTATTGTATAGTTAAATTATTGAAACAATAATTCGTAAAAAAAGTTTCTTTTGTATCACAAAACGTGTTTAAAAAGATTGTACATACCAATTTATTAAAAACTGTAAGTAAATATAAAATACATATCTATTCATTTAGGTATTTAAATTACACATGTTTAATTTAAATAACTCGTAATTTTTAAAATTTATCTATGCAATTTTGGAAATTTGAAAATATGAAATATTAAAATATGAATTTTTCTCTTAAAGTCTAAAGATATGTCGGTCAAGTCGCGGCAACCGTTTGTAAATATTTATTACATAACTTATTATTTTAACATAAAAGAATCCGGCTGAATTTCCATAATAGTAAGTAACAATATTATATTTTTTATAAAGAAATATATACAATATATATATTGTTCTTAAATCTGTTAAGTATATTAAGGGATCGAATATTTCTTCGAGTAGACCAATGTAATTTTTCGTTTCCCAGACAAAATGTTCAATCTACCCTTGCCTATGTGGACTTTTTATGCCGGTACAAATAATAATTATATAGCCTATTGATACGTAGATATTTTAATGTTTATTATTTTTACCTTAATAAACGAAACCATTGATTGTCTTCTATCAATTTTTGATGGTCTAATTTCATCCCATTCTTCTTCTGATACTCGTTGAGATAATTCTATTTCCTGTTGAATTAAGGCGCTAAATGCCATTATGAACACGGACATTATTCGTCCACCAAACACAAAAGACCGCCCTATAAATGTAGGTATTATAGGAAAAATATTAATCATAAATAATATAACATAATAAATAATAAGATTATTTTACAATAATATATACTTACAGAACATTTAGCGCCTGTTTTTGTTGTGTTATAAATAAAAGATATGTTCTCTCCTTCACTCAATAAATTTGTAAATGATGATATATTGTTCTTAGATGAGTCTACATCTGGAATAATTAGCCAACTATTTTCTGCGGTCATTAAATGCATTGATTTAGCCTAAAACGGGTTAATAGTTGACACACACTTTTAAATCTGAATAGTATGCATTTTTAAAGTTTCAAACATTTTTTGTATAACTCTTACCAAATCTAAAATTAAAGGTACATAATTTATTTTAAAAAAGCTGTTTTTAGTAATGTGAGGTTAGATTAAATAATTTTGTATAACAATATAAATATGAGTGTGCGTGTGTGTGTGCAGTGGTGTATTTACGGGGGGTGGAGGGAGGGGGTCCAGGAGTACTGGACCCCCCCCCCCCCAGAGCCAAAAAATTAAATAAATGTTTCTGCAGCATAGTAATAATTGTAAAAATTATACATATATATAATCATGTCTTCATCATGATGATTTAACGGTGAAGTGCAATAAAGGCAAAGTTCCTTTACGATAAAGATTTAGGCTAGGTTCACATGGACGCGTGTGTACACGTGTACACGCGCATCGTTCGTGGAAAATCCCTTTCCGCGCGTAAACACGCGAGATACTGCGAATTGAAATACTGTTTATTGTTATCGCACCCTTCGGATGACACGCGCGTCTCGCAGACCTACACGGCGAATGTTTCGCGTTCGACGCGCGAATACCAAGAATTCATCAAGATATCATAGCCTTTAAAATTAAATTAAAATAAACGCGCGTGTAGTGCCCCCAGTCAAAAGTTACTGACGCACGTGTACGCGCGTATTAAGATATACAAGTTTCTTATACATCGTTCACATGGCGCGTGTACGCGCATTGTTCGCAGAAATTTTCTTTCCGCGCGTAGACGTACCGCGAATTAAAATATTATATAGTAATAGCAGTATAGGTGTAATAAAATATAAATTAATGGCTTTTATCTTATAAGAAATGTCATTTAAAATCTAATTACCTCCCAGACAATTTTCTGGTAGTTTTAAAAGTATAGAATTTCATGGTGTACATCTAATAACGCAAGCCCAATTAGCCGTTTTTGCCCCATTTGTGAACACAGCCATGTTTTTAATCTAATGAGCAAGAATAGAAGAAATAAGCACAGAAAAGCAAAATCAATTTACATTAAGTCAGCAAGTGTAAAATATAAATAATCAGTATACTTATTTATATTTTAATATGAATGCCATTATGCAAACCAATAACCATATATTATAAAAAATGATTAAACTAATAAATCAAATTATTAAAGAATTAAAAGTTAAAATGAAATTAATATTAAATAAGTTAGTTAATTAAGTTATTTTCAAATTAACTTTTAACTTGAAAAGTTACTTTTTTTTAACGTAACGTGTTTACTTTAGGTTAATATTACAAAAGCATCTAAGTTAAGTTAAATTTTATTCGCAGAACAATGTAAATTATTGAATGATTTTTAATAAATTACTTGTTTTTATTTTATAGATTACTTTACAATAGCACATACAGGGCCGGATCTTAACTTTTTAACACCCGGGGAAAATGAAAAACTTACGCCCATTTCAGTAGATGACCAGAATTAGTATTTTTTTTACGAAAAATCAAGCACACTCACACAGTAGTGTGAGTACCAATCATTTATAAAGCCATTCACTATATACTAGACCAATAAATAATTTACCACAAATTATTTAAACGATTTTAACTTAAGTATAAAAAATTTTTAACTTTAAGCTAATCAAGTAATATTTTTAGAAGCACTTCTTATAGGTGTATTTAAAACTAAAATCTGTGGTTAATTTTTCAAAGTTTTGTACCAAAATAATTTTGGTAATTATAACAATTATGAAATATTCATTAACAAATCTCAATTATCTATTGCTTACTTTTAATATAAAAAGCTTTATGTAAATGAAAAATATTTATACATTATAGTACATCATAGTATATAGATACGGAAAAAATACAATGAAACAAAAATATAACTAAGCATTGAAATTGTAATATTATAACTTATGGATTAATATATATATATATATATATATATATATATATGTACAAAAATATCTTAACTCTACATTTTCAAAATTTACAAAATTTACAAAATGTTAAATTTAATATTCAAAACTTTATTTTTCTGGCTTTTATCGCAGAAAAATTATCAATAACTGAATCAAAATCAACTGTCTTGGTGATCTCTTTTTCTATTGACAGAAGTGACAAGTTAGTGAGTCTGCTTTGATTCATTGTGGATCGTAAATATGTTTTGATTAATTTGAGTTTACTGAAACTACGTTCACATGATGCGGTAGTACAGGGCAATGTTAGATACAAACGAATAGCAGTACAAATATTTGGGAATATGTCAGTCATTGAGTACTCATATATTAACTCCAAAATATTTAAAGGAGTTTGATTTTTAAGGTCTGGTAACATACCTAATACAAGATTTTTTAAGTTAATTATTTCTAAAGTAAAGTCTGAAGGTTTTAAATCGCTGTCATATTTTATGGCTAGATCAGCAGCAGCTTTAATTAAATCCTTTGAATCCCTTTCAACCATGTCAGAACCATTTAAAAATCCAAAGTCAGAAGATACTTGATTGAATGTTTCAAATCTCCAGCTCATATCCATAATCAAAACATCACAAACATTTTTTAAATTAATAATACAAGTTTTTTTTGAAGTCAAATTCCAGTCGTCTGTAGATTGATAGATTTTTATAATAATTTCATCGGGCACTAAGAAAGGATTTTTCAAAATTTTGATTTTAAGGGGTGGCTGACACAGGGAATTTTTTCAACAAACGGAAATTTTGAAGTTTATTTAATTTAATTAATTTTTTAAGTTGTATTAATATATTCTTATGTTAAATTGCGATTGGCAGCGTTGAAATGTACTACGAAATTATAACGCGGACACACGATTCACGATACAATTATAATAAAATAAAATTCAACAATATTTTAAATTTCCACTTATATGAACAAATATTTTATTATTAGATCGGCAGTGACAGTCACCGCGCGATAAGCTTCCTTTTATACAGTTGTACCTTGTAGCTACATATTATTACATTAATGTATGATAGGAACAATCCGGTTGACAGTCGCGGACGGGTATTTCTACGGCGATAAGACCTATTTGTCCATTTTAAATCAATGTTAATATATATAATTATTTATTATGACTAAAAATAAAATAATTTTATTCGCATACCCATTATTGCAAATTTCTTTCACATGACTTTTGTTTCAAAATACATTTTCAGTTTTAAGTTTTAAAATTTAAAACCTTAAAAATACGCCCTCGAAAATTATACGCCCGGGGAGAAATCCCCGACTTCCCCCCCCTAGATCCGGCCCTGCCTATCTCACAATAGTAATATAGATTTCATTGTCAATTAATACTAAATAATTGGCAAGTATAATTCAATGGTATAATTGGTTGAATTGGTATTTTTAATGATGAAAAGAACTGTAAAAAAGTAAAAAATGTTAGATTATTTTAAAAGTAAAGTACCACAAAAATTCACGACGAAGTTGTAAATGAAAATATTTATAACCCAACCATTTCTATAGTCGATGTGTCAACACCATGTAAGTAATACAGATATCTGTTTAATTAATATTTAATTATTAGACTTAATTTTTTTAATACGTGTAAATAAAATAAATATACAATTAATTAAATATTTATACATTTTAACGAATGTATATAAATAAAAATAACAAAGCTATGTACTATATTATATAAATTAATATATTTACATAATGTTTGGCGACTAATTCGTAAGCACCAACTCGATACGATGGTTAGCCTGCCAATGGTATTATTTGAGCTGAGTATAAATATATATATACAAAAAAATAATACTAGGTACTCATAATAGTAATAATAATGAATTAACATATCACAGTCAAAAATACATTTTAACAATTTTATATTTTACAAGGAAACATAATCGTATCATGATACATTTTTTTTTTTTTTTTTTTTATTAAAGAAGATTTGTTTTACAACATTACACTTCGACAATTAAACTAAATTAACACTGGATTATGTAATAGTGAAAAAAAAAAGAAAAAAAAAAAGAACATAAATAAAAACTAAAACTAAACTAAAAGTAAATTAAAAAGGAGATTAAATAACAAAAAAGAAATGTTTCATGCAATATATAAATTAAACCAGAAAACCAGAATTTACAATAAAATTAAGAACTAAATTAACCACCAATGTATCATGATCACAAATGTATCATGATACATTACAATAAATTGTTATGTATAATATAATTTAACAAATGATTCCTTACCGCGATGGATTGACCGCGACGACGAACTACAATATGAATCGCCAACACGACGATGAATTACAATTAGACTTATATAAAAAAACAATATAACAAAGAAAAGCCTACACAATTTAACTCAAAAATTTCGTCGTCCACCGATCGGCCGGGTGTCTCGGAAACGACTCATTTCTCGTGGTCCAACATCGCAACGTCCACCGCTCCGCAATATAACCCGGTCCAAAGGTGGACTTCTATTGTATCGCTCGAACACATAATACACAAGTCATTGTTTTTTATTTATTTATTTTAATTTTTTTATTACTAATAATGACTCATTAGATTATTTCAAAACCATTTACCTGATCGAGTCGACGTTACTTTGGAAACATATATCTGGAATCAACGGAATTAGGAAATCGAAATTTTTAAAAATTATTCATCCGCGATCCAAAAATTAAAATTTAAAATAATTTTTTTGTTAAAAAAGCAATAAAAATTTTTATTCCGATACCGGGAATCGAACCCGAGCCTCCTGGGTGAAAGCCAGGTATCCTAACCACTAGACCATACCGGATTAGTATACGTTTTAAATGCAAATATTACTATTTAAGTAAAAGTAATTGTAAATTTTTCTTATTATATATGTATTATAATTTTAAATCAATCGAAAAATATCGTAGGATAAAGTTTACAGTTATTGGCACTGCTATAATTATTGACACTATAAATTTAATTTGTAAATAATTTTAACTAAAATATATAAAGACAATTTTTTTTATTACATCGCTATTTTGATAATGTTTTACTATCAAGTGTTTCTAATAATTATAATTTTGTCGTTGAATAAACATTGTCAAATTTTTCGTGCCTCTTAAGAGATTTCTAATGATAGGTAAGAATTCACTGTTTTTATTAGTTAACTACACTTAGGAAATAAGTTCTTAATTTAGCAATAACTACTCTACGTACTTGCATAAATTATATTTTAGTTCCTAAGAATATTTTTAATAAAATCATCCAATACTCAATATTTTATTTTCATTATTGGAGATGAAAAATATTATGCCAATAACTGATATTTACATATTTGAAATTTTTATTATTGGCACAGGATGCCAATTATTGAAATGGACAAAAAATGTATTAATTTATTTATTGGCACCTACTTAAAAGTAAAAAACCTGAGTAAAATTTAGCTTAAATGGTCATTAAATATTATTTATTTTAGATTAATGATTTATTTATTGCATTTATAGAAATGCCAAGAAAAAGAGTTAATTTTTCCCAGCAAACTTAAATGCTGCTGTTGATACAGTTTTAAATGAAAGTCTGTTAAAAAAAGCGTAGCAAAAATGTTGTCTGTTACTAGATCAACATTACAACATAGAACTAAAAATCCTCAACAAAAAATAACATGTGGACCAGTTCCAGTATTGTTTAAGTAAGCAGAATATACATTAGAAAAATAGATTCTGGAAAACAGTCGAAAAGGATTTCCTCAAAGAAAAGATGATCTTTTAATTAGCGTGAAACAATATCTTGATAAAAATAGTCGAAAGAGTATTTTTAAAAATAATTATCCTGGTAAGTTTATAAAATTAAATAAATTTTAATATTATTATGTCCATAAAATTCTTATCATAGGAATCGGTTGGTATAAAGCATTCATGCTGTGTCATCCAAACATATCCGTCAGAATTAGTGAGCATGTAACAGTTGCAAGTGCCTGTATAAGTGAACAAAACATAAAAAAATGATTTCAAGATATTCAACAGTATTTAACAGAAGAAAGTTTGTCTGATATATTGAATGGTCTTACAAGAATATTTAATGATGACAAAACTAGATTTTCTTTGTCTCAAAACATAAGCTGTTTTAGCTCCCAAGGGATGTAAAGATGTATATTAAGTCTCAATAGGAAATGTAAAAGAAAATTTGTCATATTTACATTTAGTGCAGCAGGAGTTATGTGTCATCCAATGATTGTGTACAATTATAAAAGAATACTTAAAGATATTCTGAGTTCAGTACCAGCTAACTGAGGAATTGGTCTGTCTGACAGTGGGTGGATGAAATCGGAATCTTTTTACGAATTTATTGCAAATATTTTTGATCTTTTTTTGTTAGTGAATAATATTAAACTACCTGTACTTTTATTTGTTGATGGCCCTAAAAATCATTTAACATATTTATTAAGTAAACTTTGTTCTGATTTACAAATTATTTTAATCGCCTTATATCCAAATTCAACTAAAATTTTACAACCAACAGACACTGCTGCATTCCGCCCTATGTATACCATATATAAATATGGTTGGAAAAGGGGAGTATTAAATGGAGGAAACAAAATTGTTTAATGGCTGCTATAACCAAAAAAGAATTTGCTCCAATTTTACAAAAAGTAATAGACGTAACCATAACACCAGACATTCTAAAAAAATGGGTTTAAGGCTTGTGGACTCAATCCTTGGACACCAAATAATATTAATTTTGATAAAATTTTAGCAATACCTAGTCATAGTTAAAATATAATGAAATTCAAGACTGTCAAAATGTAACAAAATATAAAGCTGTTTTAATAAATATTTTAAACATTGAAATATATTATATTATTTGTATTTATTTATAGTTAAATACTCTTCCTGAATAACTATATTATTAATACTACTATAATAATTTTAGTTTTATATAATAATTGACTCCCACCATGTTACAGACTATCAATTATGTAAAGTACAATGATTTTTTGGAATGGATAACATACATGAAGTTTAAGTTTAAATAATGAAATAGTACCTTATTTATTTACTACTAAATTAATTAATTCATTAGTTATTTTATTTAGGATCATAACTAAATTTGTTTATTTTTCTTCACTGTAGTAGGTTTGAAATTAAAAATTAAAAAGGGGATGCCAATAACAGAAAACAAAAACAATAACTAAATTTATGGTCATTTTATGATTGTAATGGTTTACATGATTTAAAAAAATGTATTTGATGGTTATAAATGATTATGAAGTATGACATAACAATATTTATAATTAGTAAAAGTGATTACATTAGTTTCAACAATGTTTTAGTTTCAAATACTATGGTTTAAAATTTACATTTTTTTAAGGTGCCTATTGGCATGTATATTTGACCCTAAATCACATGTTAAAATATATAAAAATTTGTAAATATGAAAATTTTAGTTTGTTTACATTAGAATAAATAGAATACTATATAGTGTTACTGGTGATTTATAGATACAATTTAATGTTTAGACTGAAACCGAGACAGACTACCACCATTGGACAACAACCATCGCTGGATAACTCCTGAGCCAAACGCCACTGGATGATGTCAAGTACCTGGACATACTCGGCACTATGATATACACTGATCATATGCTATACCAACGACACTCGTTTACGGTGTCCACATCCAAATACAAAAAGTCAAGTTTGGACACCACGCAAGCAGTCGACAATAATATAATGCCATCATGCGGTTAGGTTAGTTTCGCGAATGTACAAAAAAAAACGTTTCACGCCTGCCTAACCTGATCAGGGAATGCGAACAATCGCGCAGATCGTCGCAGATTGATGAGTTCTCAGACTTTGTGCTAGTTAAACAGAAACGCATGATGTGTAAAGCTACATCACTGGCGTGTTTGTCAAAAAGAGTAGACAACTTGCATAACCTTTCGTCTCACACAGCACATATCAAATTCAGGTCACTATTAGACCTGGATTCGAGGACCTGTTAAGGACATTTGTCGATATTTCAAAATCAGGTTCGAAGCCAATGAAGGAAAGAACACCAAACAATTTAGATCACTGTATTAGCTAGATATGTGTTCATTACTTATTAAACATTGTTTAAACCACTATATGAAGAAAAACGTTTTAAAGATTCAAGAAACTATTACAATTATATATTACTTATATGTATATTCTTTAGCCATTAATATATAATTTTGTTTTTGAAAAAATCAAAAAACATTACAATTATCTTGTGATTTTTAACAATTGTTGAACTGAAAAATAATAAACAAAATATATTATGTCCTCTTAATGATATATATTAAATTTCGTCTTTTTTTTTTAAAAAAAAAAGTATACAATGATAAAAAAAGAAATCAGGGTTAAAATTAAAAATATATTATTTCTATATTTTGAGACTTATATTTTTATTTAATGACTATTCTAATATATATGTTGTTTTCCACATAAACTGATTATTATTACCGATTAAAAATACTACTTCACCGATATATATTGTAATATAGAAATACAAATTAATTAGTTAATAATTTCATTATAACTATAATTTCATTACGTTAACTGTGACCATATGATAAATAGGTAATCTTAATTTCTTGTGATAACAACAAGAAATATGTATAACTTATAAGACTATTTTACAAAACAGTATGATAAAAAAAAAAATTATAACATAATAATAATTTGTATTTTGCATGATATTGAAGTCCGTTTGTAAGCACCAGTGGTGGACATGCACTGTCAGACTTCATTAAACATATACCCTGTTAGTCTGAATGTATGTAAAACAAACAAATCATATCAAATAGCATTTTTCATTAAAATGAATTGTAAATGGCAATACAATTTATGGAAATGAAAAAAACAAAATACATTACCCACAAGTAACTAATAAATGGTGTCTTTTGGTGTTGAATCCAATGTGTCATCATATTTGGAGTGTGTCAAATCAGATAGTTCCTCGAAATGCTTTTGTCGTTTGCGGACGTTCCAATGTAAACACTCAGCCAACGAATCAAACCAGTCAGATATCTGGTCTTGAGCACATATAGATGGTACCGAATATATAGATGTAGTTACCCGTAAACTGTAAACAAAAAATGTATTCAATTACTCTCAAACATGACTCTAACAAAGTATTTTAAAGCAAACAAATTAAAAAGCAAATATTTTAGCAAATCAATACACATGGTTATCCATTGTAATTCATAATAATAATACAACAACCTGAAGACACTTTATTGAAGACAATAATTGTGTACTTTATTATGTTAACGATATAACGACAAAAGAAATTGTCATTATTAATATTTTGTACCCTACTGATCACTAGATAACCATACAAGGTAGATCTACAAGGTGATAATTAAATTTTATTGTGCACTATAAATCCATCACCAAAATCTTAGTCTACATTTTTTATCAACCGACCTATCATCCGCACACAGTTCCTGTTGATTTCGGCCATCGAACGAAACCCAAGCTGTTGATCGGGCGTCAGGACTCAACATTATCTGCAACAATTACCCAGTCCTGCTTAATCAGTAACACTATTATAAATAGGGCAATGGCGATAGGGTTACAACATTTACTGTTTTATTCCGTGGTTCATAAAAAGAAAGAAATAAAAAAATTATAGCACTACACAATAAATATAATGTGTTATAAAAAAAGAACTTCAAACATGTTTTACTATAATTTTTTATTCTTCCATTCACTTTAGATCTGACCCTCTTAAACAAAAATATAATCATTTCTTAAAGACCGAAAAACTGGTTGACTAAAAAACATTCAGAATATTTAATTTTTAGAAAATAACCATGTGCATCTTAAAAGCGTTTAAACAAATACAAGCATTTTCTCCAAATCTATTTATTTCGATTTAAAATTAATAAAGATTTCAATTTTTTTTTTCAATCTTTCCTATTACCTATCATTGTGAGAAATCTCTTGCCGATTACGACCGTCAAATGAAACCCAGGCCGTATTGCGGCTATCTGGTGATACCATAATCTACACAAAGAAATAAAACATGGCCTAACTGTGTTAATCATGAAAAACAAGAATATTTTTATAATATGTATTATCACTTGATTCTAAATAATGTTGAAAACTACTTAAAAATCTAAAACTGACCAAATCACATACAAGATTCCATACCACAAGTGAATAATTTAATATTTAAACCACATGATTTATCTGTTATTTACCATTTGTAAAAAGTTATCGGTATCCACATCACTTACTTATATAATTAATTTGTACGATTCAACAAAATTACAGTTTGTGTCTGTCTCCAATTGACGTGTTCATTTATAAAATATGTTAACTGACAAAAATTAACTTATGCTATCATGCATATTCCTTTCAATCATGATCGATGAATAAATTATCACATTGTTGTCATTATGGAAATGCATAACAGTTGCAATACAATCAATAACAAATACATTATTAAACAGAATGCTATTGGGTTTCTACTTATAATTCTGTTCACTAAATGTATTTACAAAATTGCAGATACCTAATATAACAGGGTAATAATATTAAGGCTCGGATTAACATGCTTATTTTGTAGAAATAAATCCTTTTAAATAATAACATGAAACAAGAAAAAACACTGCAGATGTACTGACGGGGCCTTTGATAGTTTACGTATAACAATAATACTAGTGCTATCTGGGCCTGCATCTGTTCTTGTTTAACAGCTAACTAGGTAATGAAACAGCACCCGTCCTACCTTTTTCTTTTTTTCAGTGGCGGCACCAGACATTTTTCTAGGGGGGGCAAGATCATGGCAAATTGATCATGGAATTTAGTGAAAATCCGTCTATATGGGTTTAATATAAATTATTGAAATACATGGAAAATACTGTATTATTAGCGTTTTCTGATAAAATATAATCAATTTCGAAATCAAATTAAATAGTGGTGTATTATCTAAACGAATGCACATAAAAAAAATATGACGAGTTACACAGCGAAACATATGAAACGCAGCAAATACGTAAATACTTGAAATTTAAATTTTCGTTTGTTCTTCAACAGGTAGGGCAAAGGTGGGGCAAAACCAAATTTGGGTAGGGCACTTGTCCTACCTTGCCCCCCTCTAGCGCCGCCACTGCTTTTTTTATCGGCTATACACCCTGAAAACATGTTAAGCAGTACATGTGACAGTAAGCACATGAGTGGGCACATGAGCACCCGTCCCACTTTTCCCCTACAAACCTACTCGTGGTGGGAGAAGAAGCTGAACGAGTCTAGACTGATTAGTGTACGAATACGTATGAAGATGGCACAACCTGCAATTATGATATTCTCTTGCTCACCCAAATCTTCCTTTTGTTTATTTTTTTCTATTCACCTCTTTCATTTTTTTTTGTCTACAATAAATGTTAAGTTACATATAACATTTTGCATGCATGCCTTTCTGATTTTTAATTGCTATAATTTTACATTTTTTTTTTTTGTTAACTTTGTTCAACTGCCCAAACCATGACAAATTGGCTCCCCAACAGGGAATTGAAGCCCGGTCTCCTACGTGACACATGTGGGGATACTAACCACTATACTACAGAGGATATTAACTTTGTATTTGAAATCTATTAATTATAATTTAAATGTATAGCTTATTTAAATACTTCTTGAACTGTCAAAAAATCACATCAATGCATATAAATCCAAGCCCTAGTAATAATAATAACCAAATGTGTTAAATAATAATTTTAAAATATTGGTAAATAAATCCAAAAAATGACATTAACAATCTATGGATGCTAAAAAAAATAACGTTTTCTAATCATAAATGAAATTATTATTTGTTTTTTATGCTGAATAGAATGAAAATAATAGAAAATCTATGATCAACAGAATTGTTAAGAAAATAAAATGTGTTTAGATCGTTAAATAATAAAAATAATAAAACCTTAACTGACAAAAGCATGTTATCGTACTGAAATTTTCTTGGCAATTTACATCACTGGGTGTGGAATCCCTTACAAAATAATTATTTACTTTTAATTCAACCCCAGCTGGAACTACGATTGGTCTGAAAGATAAAGAATGAGGACATATTGGCGTCACCATGATGGCTGGAACACTTGGATGAATCATCGATGCACCAGCCGCAACTGCATATGCCGTACTTCCAGTTGGTGTTGACACAATCAAACCTAATGATCAAATATACAATTATAAATTAACTATACAGTTACAATTAGAAAAAAATGCTTAAGAACAGTAATAAAATAAACATTTTGTAGTTTGAAGTTTAATAACTTTAAAAAAATGAATAATAATATTGTAATTTTGCATGCAATCATCAATAGGGATATCTTATTTTTGCATTATCTCAAAATTTTAATATAATTTTCATTTCTTCAGTATAAAATCCTTTACATTCTACTGCATTGAGATGCATTAAAATAATACATCTCAAAAAAATAATAATTATAAGACCTACAACAAAAACTTTGGTTATTATTATAAATATAACAATTAACATCAAATGTTTATCCAACTATGTTAATTAGATATTCGTTTTCTGATTAACTTTGTAATAATTCATAAATAATCAACACAGTGTCATTAAATCACATGACACTACAACAATTCTAACTACGAATAACAAACTATACACATTACCATCTCCTTGGACCGATGTTATGTATTTTCCGTCCAGAAACAAGTCAATGTTAGACAAGTATGGCGATGGTCCTCGGTCAATGACCACTTCGTTGAGCACTAGCAAATTTGGCGGTGGCTTATCTTTTTCCTCATTCTTCCTGACAATTATGCACCTAAGTCTACTGCGTAACGTCAGTGCAGCATGCCCTTCAAGCACATTGGTCACCTGCTGTTGGAAATTGTCAAACTTGAAAGGTGTGAGAAAACCTAGTGAACCCAAATGGAACGCCATGATTGGTGGTACGGATTGCTAAAAAAAAGTGTTCAAAATCTATATTAACAGATTAAGCTCGAAAAACATTGTTGAGGTTTAAGGTGGACATTAGGTACCTGAAACAAAAGACTTGCATAGAGCAGAGTACCATCTCCGCCTAGGCAAATAATAAAGTCTATTTTGTCGGTCAAATCGTCTTTGCCGTCTTGAAATGACTTCAACTTCTCACGGACTTCCATGAAGCCCGAGTTACTAGTGAGCATTGTGTCTTCCATCACAGAATGTTCTACAAACACTATCATGCTTTTCTCCTAAGAACACATACGACATAGTATTAAACATGTGAATTTGGCGATTACGAAAAATAAAAGGACAACACACACGTACTTGTATCAGCCACCTAACGAGCTGTATGAACGGCGGCAAAACCGACATGTCTCTGACTTTCTTTATCACCAACACGGACAGTGGATTTCTATACCATGTCAAACGTTGACTTGCTGGATCTTGGATTGTCCTGGCCAAACAACAACAGTAATGAATAAAAAACACTCGTCGACGATCCGGACGATTACACGACTTACATGATCATGGCGGATGTCTTCATGATACGTCCGCATGGTCCAAACTGTTGGACGGGACTTGGGGCATTTAACGACCGCGTTCTCCTGAAACATAGTAAAAGGAAACGGAACCAGTCAGTGGGTGTGCGGCGTACGGACGGACAACAATACACGAGCGCACGCGCTTACAAGTCTACGTCGTCCATCGTTCTATCTAGTACATTGTACGCGTCGTGTGCATTTAGGTATGGCGACGGCGACGCGCAGGGTGATGTCCGCGAGACGCGGCACCCGGACGAACGTTCCACCACGAGCACGTGCAGTCGACGTCGACCGCGTCACCGAACGCTTGAATGTTATTGACAATGTTCTTTGTTGTTGTAAGATGTATAAGAGGACAATACGAACACTACCGGTGATAAGAAGGCTCGTCGCTCGTCCGCCGGACGATATCAAACCGGAGAAAATCGAAATTAAAGACTATTGTAGTTCGCCACGGCCACGGCCGCCGTCGTCGTCGTCGTCGTCGTAATAACAATAATCGTTGTAGTCGTCGCCGTTGTTTGGGTGCGCGCGCGTGTGGTTCGTCGACGAGAGTGTTTTGGTCGCTAGAGCACGCCAAACGCATGCGCGGCGGCTACGCAGTAGTGCGCCGGAAGACTACCGTCGCGACGTATAAACCTGCACACACCAATATCGAATGTGTGTGACCCGTAAACTATATGTGAATAGTTTTCGTTGGTATTTATGTGGTTTCCGTGATTTGGACATTCCACACACGGTATTATAGATGACCAGTGGTTAAATTGGGGAAAAAAGTAAGAGTATTCTGAAGACTTACAAAATAGTTGCGTCTTCAATACATTTTTATAAGCTGTGTAGGCACTCAAAAAGTTCATCATTGCTGTCTGTCATATTTACCAATAATTCAAGCGTGGAAATTAAGGTACTAAGTAATAACTAATAACGTGAAGTTTACCTTAATTCAAAGAAATATATAAAATACAAGTATAGGTAATTTATAGGCCAATAATCGCGTTTATAAAATGATGTGGGAAAACCTATAGGTCATAATCGGCATCTGCTGCCATATAATGGTGACTAGGCTAGTCAGACTAGCGGTAATATTAAATATATTATTTCGTCGGTATAACAATATTATTTTATATTTCGTTGACTGGAAAAGCGAATGCCGTTCCTCTTTAAAAAAAATAGTAAAGGTACGCTCAAATATTTGAAAAAATAGAAGAGATGCTCAGTACCAAGTACCTACTTGATAAAGACAGTTTATAATCTTGTATATCACTTATCACCGAATATTATTCATATATTATTTGATAATTATTTTTTAATTTACCCACAGATACATTATAAAACCGTATGTCTGTGACAGCATAAATTGCCGATAAACAACGTCGTTAATTGGCCGACCGTTTTGAAAAGTCTATTTTATTAGTGATCGTCGTGTGCCGATGTATCCCTGTTGTACAGTGTGAATACATTATAATTTTTTTTTATAAGTTGTGACAACATATTATCATATAATTAATTTTTTCATTTTATTCTTACTCAAGTTTAAATGGGTTTATTAGTTTGTTTATACGAAATGTTGTAAAATACCATTCTATTAAAAATTGTATAAAGAAATTATTTTAATTAAAAAAAAAATGCGGTTAGAAAATGGGTTATATATCAGTGGTAAACTTGGTGGGTGGGGATGATCACGGTTTTGTGATATAGAATATTTTATTTGGAACGCTATTTTTAAATCTCCAATCTCGCTACTTTATATTTTCCAATTCGAGCACAACAGTTGTAAACATACAAGTATTTACTATTTTTTTGTTAAGGAAAAAAATATTAAACCGATAGATAAGATAAGATTATAGTTATGTTATATCGCGAATATTTTTGTCATTCTTATAGTTATTATTTAGTCCGTGTGCAAGCGCGAACGAGACCGGTCGCACGTTGTATAAATGCCGATACGAAAAATTATATTTGTAACATAAAATTATATTTATGTTAATAGAAAATTTGTTTAATTAATTACAGTCTACTAAATAAAATCGCAGTACGAACCAGCAGCGAAACCAGGATTTTTTCATATGGGGGAGGGGGGGGGTGGGAGTTCGATAAAATAATCGACCTATTTTTAGTCAAATATTTTTAATATTAACATTATAATAAATTGTTTGATTATGTTTTTGGTTTGTTGATTTTTTTATTGGTTCATATATTATGTTTATTACTATTATATATTCGTATTTCTTATTGTTATTTATTTGTAACTATTTAAAATAATCTATATACATTTTTTAATGTAAAACTGTTAATGATTGTAATTAATATTATAAATAATGTTGAAAATGTAACGTAAACTTTATAATAACACAAACTTTTTAAAATCACATTTAGTATTCAAATACAGGTAATAGCCTTTAAAGCTTCTCCATAAAAAAATCTCGTGCGCGCTCTCGTGTAGTTGAGTTGTTTTTTATTTTTAGGAGAATGAAAAAAACGAGACGAGAACAATGTCGACCGTTATACAAACTATATACACGCCTTTACGTTACATACACATGTGTGTATATATATATATATGTCGATAAGTGTTATTGCGAATTTACGAATCGCGTGTGGTACCTTTAAACACATTTAAATACTCATAGTTCTACGACTATATATATATTTGGTTTTGGTTCGCCGCAAATCGTGACTTTTTATGTTTCTATACATATTATGCCATGTCTCAATATTTCGTCGTCCGTTTTATCTCGCATGTACGTGCGATTTATTTAACACCGCGATAAGATAAAACAAACGATTGTAATAAAACCTATACAACAGTACGCGATATATATATATATATATATATATATATATATATATATATATATATATATATACTCGAGATTGGCTGTTGACTACCACGCGCTATAATAACTATAGACAAAAATGTAAAGTTACTGCGCGTTTTTAATACAATTTTTACACACAATTAGTTAGTTTTGAGTGTAAGAATTGTTAATAGAAGTACCAGACGTCAACATTTACATTTTCAGTAAGCAATATAATTCATCGTCACTATTTTTGTTTTTCGCCATAATGAAATTATTAATTATAATTTTCTAAATACATATCTAGTGTTTTCGTTGCTCTTTTATGTTACACATATATTTTAATAATGCATAATTGATTAACATAACAATTAACTTAATTTGAAATAATAATTTTCTGTTCTTAAATAATATTCCTTTTATTTTCTAAAGAGCAAGAAGTATTCTTTGTTTTCTGATTTGGCTTTGAAGATTTGTGATAACCCTAATTATAAATAACACGTTCACTTAAGCGGATCGGAAACGGTGTACCGTTTTAGGTCTAAAATCTAGACGAATATTCGATCACTTAAAGTAAATTGAATTTCATTCTGAAAAAAAATATTTGAATTTAGTTTATTTTCTATTATTGTGGAAATAGATTTTCGATATTTCAATTAAAACTATGAAATTATGGCAATTCTTACATTTTTGTATATTTTTTTCCAGTGTACTATTTCGAATTACATAAGGAGGTTACTTTAAAATTATCAACTGTCCCCCTTTCGAGAAGAAATTACAATCGTTTCATCGGCTTTACGATATTTTATACATGGAATAACGCATCTCGTATACACACAGCTGTCGAATTTATAATAATACATACGTTCACCCTTTTACGATATAATGTATTTAATATTTATATAGAGTACAGACATATTATGACGCAACCAAATACCAACGAAATTTAGTGAGTACGGAAGCACGAATGACCGTATACAGTAGTGTGGATTCTTTTCAAAAATATATCTTTAAGTACTATATACGTACCTATACAAACGTATATATGTCAGATAACATATAATTGTGTTGATAGACAGGTAAGTATATAACATATTTTTATAATTGTATTTATCACTCGTGCTCCAAACGCTATATTACGAGTATATAATATGTACAACACTAATACGAACATGTACTTAGTGTTAATTTTCCTTATCAATTCTATCATTAATAAAAAATATATTCTATAATTTAATAGATATTACAAGAAAGTAAAATTACATAGATATGTTATTATTGACTTATTATTAATTACATTTATAAAATTACATAATAAAAAGTACATAATTATTTATGTATTTTTTTTGCCTTAGCTTTTGCAAATTTTATCATTATGTTTGTGTAATTGAAATATTTACACATTTCATTTTCAATTGATATAATGGTGAGACCGGCCAATCTTCTTCGAACCATAGCAGTGCGTAAATAATTTTTAATAACCTTAGGTTCAAAGCTAACATGGTTGTTAAATAAATAGCATTTTTAATGATTAGATAACACCAATGATCTATAGATATTAAATTTCATAAAGTTTATAAACATTAAATTAGTACTAGCTAATCACAAAAACCTAAACATGTATAAGTACAAAATAATTTTACGAACATGATTATTTTTTTGACACGAGACCACAAGCTCTCGAAAAATAGAGCTATCTCTTTAAAAAGCAGCCCTCATCGGTGTTAAAATATTTATGAAATCGATTAGGTGTATTGATTAATTTCGAATAATATTGCTGTAGAGTATATTACCTAGTTTTTTCTAATTTGTATCCACATCAACACTTGTTGAAGCGTCTTTAAAACTTTAATTTTGGAACGGTATCGTTTATAAATTACAACTTATAAGAGATAATAATATAATAGTTACTAAATAATAGGCACGTTATACATACGAGTATATATTATAAAACACGTCATTTATTTATATAAATGTAACAGTATGAGTATAATATAAAACGCATGCGTTCAAATTGTTGACCTTTGATACTATTTTTGTACTATCATATCATTTCCATAATACACACGTAATTATTTACCCTAAAAAAATACACGTAAACACGCAGTAACAGTATTGAATATATATATTATATATATATATTTTTTTTAAGCTGCATTAAACCATTGCGGGCACTAGCTTAAGGGGCTGCAACATTCATATTTGTATATTATAGACCTTCCACACTTCCATGTTTTGAATGTGTTAATTAAGTACGATTTTAATGTTTGGAACATAAATAAATTCGTCGATGTGTCTACTTTGCATCTACCGGATGATTTCCTGAAATGCTGATTGAATATTTAACTATTAATTATTAAAATTTTTGGTTTTATACATTTTTCAACTGCTATAAAATCGAGTAAAATCTATATTTTGTAAAATTATCTGACCAATACATAGATTAACACCTCCTTTTTTTATAATTAAATTTATATAATTATTTAATTATATACATGTGCACTAAGTATTGTAGTATAACATAATAAAGTATGATAAAAGTCAAATACAAGATAATAAAGTTAATCAATCAATTATAAATAAATCTTCAAATAAAATATAACAAAACAAACAGTAATTAAATCTTTTTGTACAATTAATAACTATTTTTGATATAAATAACCAAATTTTCAGTTAATACCTATTCACGTATCCACATGAATATGATTTAGATAGTGTTCACGTGATTAAGCATTTATTAATTCACGTATATTAACCATACCTGTTTTATTTTGTTTTATTCACGTGTTCACTGTATCCATGTACACGTATGTTTATATTCACGGGAAAATCGAGATTCCTAATTACAACGCATTATGTATTCAAAGTCAAAAGAATATTTTATAGCGATAGTGTATACTAGTATTTAATATAAGTAAACATTTTTCCTCCAAAATGAAATAATATAATAATTTTCTTTATAATTTCATAAATCATGTAGAACCCTTAGGTTCCGCGGAACGCACTTTGGGAACCACTGGTATAGATTATTACTTTTTTTTTGTAAAACATGCATAATACAATTTAAATCGTGTGTATAGTGCGGACATATATGATGTGTTGTTGATTATTTTATCTATAAATTATATTTGTACGGATATTTAAATAGCTATAATATACCAATTAAAATATTATTTTGTATTGTATTTTTAAATAATAATTAAAAACGTCATAAAGATAAAACCATAGTATTTCTAAACAACTTTTTTTTTTCATCTTCGTCGTACATTGATCAAGTTTATATTCATTATATTTGTTTTATACAGTACATAAGCTACTATAATATTAACCCTATTTTATCTACATGTATATTTAGCGTTATATTTTGTAATCAATATATACGTGCTACGCTAAAGGCGTATTTGATGAGGTCCACCTCCTAATATTATTATTAAATCATCACTTTATATGTACGAGTACAACTTAAAACTGAAATTGACTTGTGGAAATTAAAATGTACCAGAATACAAAATGAAGGTAAGTTTGTACATGCACTTTAGAAATGATTGACATAAAGTTTAATTTTATTATTATAATAATTTTTAAATATATTTTCATATAGATGGGCGAAATTTACACTTATGTTATCATTATAGTGCTGAAATTTGTAGTGAATTTTTATATCCAACTATTATAAAACTGCTTTTCATTGCATCTTATTTGCCTATTAGTATCACTATTCAATTAAAAGATCGTTTTCCACTTTATGGAAGTAATGAAAATTATAATGAGATGGTATCTTTAATTTTTTTCATAAAAACTATTATTAACTTTAGCACTTAAGGGGAAGAGTATACAATATGGATTGACAGGTTTGACCTGTATGTGCATAAATATATTATTATGAGTATAACCCTGTTGACGGGATAATCAATAAATTCGCGCAAATGAAAAAAGACCCCTTGACTTTGTGATTTAACATAATTTAAAGTGATATGTTATTATTATTATTTATTATTTATTATTTACTCGAACGAGCATAGAACAGGTTTAAGCAATTATACTGTGGTGTAATTATTAAAGGTTTAATAATTTGTTTAGTCATCTTCAGCTTACAAGTAATAGTACCAATTATTACTTAACCTGATTGATCATTAAAGTTTTACACATTTTCATATTTTCTTGAGAAATTTATAAGACTTTTATACAATCACTTGTGAGGATATTTTTTTAATATGATTCTTATCATCCTTCAATGTTCATAATTTGATTTTGAATATTTTTGATTTTGAGATAAGCGAGGAATGTATAAGTTTTATAATAATGTGTTATTTTAATATTTTTTTTATGTCTATACCAAAAATTTGATTTAAAGGATTGCTTCAATCATTTAGAGGTAATGAGGTTTTTTGATGAAAAATGTATTCCAGATTTTATTGTTATTATAATTTGTGACACCTACGAAATGAAATCTGAGAATTTTAAAACAGTTTCAAAATATCAAGTTAAACCAACAGAAGAAATTATTCTTCAAAAAATCTAAGTAATTTTAAACTTGAGAATCGTTAGTAACCCAAAAGAACCGAAATATTTAAATTATAATTTTATATTTTTATTATATTTTTATTTTCGACCATCAGAATAAGGGGGTATCAGTATCCAGGTCTACTCCCGGCCGCTTCTGGCAGGAGCGTCCTATCTCGCCACCCTCCGTGCCCACTCGTTCATCGTCTGGGTTCTCGAGTAATCCGACGTCACTGTAGTTCCCGAAGACCGTTCGTCCGCTACCGGTATCATCGCCCTTCTGGCGTCGTACGCGGAGGCGCGCTCGATGTCCAGAAGGTCGATCGAGGGGGTTCGCGCAACGACCTGCACGGCGTCATACGCATATGCGATACGCACAGGCGCTCCTAATGACCGCCCGACGCTGGACCCTAGCCAACATCTCGACGCCCCGACGATTGTAAACCAACGTAGGTGCCCACATCGGAGCGCCGTACAATAATATCGATTGTACAACGCTCACGAGCAGACGCCTACGGCCCTTCCGCGGGCCGCAGACGTCCGCCATGAGTCTGGACAGGGTGGACATCTTCCGTTCGGCTTTCTCCGAGACGGCGCGCAAGTGCGCACCGAACATCGTTTCCTTTGTTTTTTAGGATCACTCCTAGGTACTTAAGAGACGCTCCTAACCATACGACCTGATCCTCAAGTCGTAACTGGGATTCGACCGTCTCGTAACGGCTCGTGAACACTAACGGCCTCCGTCTTCTTGACGGCAAGCCGCAAGCCGAGCACCCGTATGTACTCCGCCACCGTCACAAGAGTGGCGCTGGCGTGGATCTATACCACTTTCACCGTGTCCCCCACCACCACGATAAACGTGTCGTCCAGTGGCGGCTTTGGTTCTTTGCCTAGGGGGGGGGGGCAATATTTGTTGATATACATATATATATGTACTTATATAAGTTTACATGTTCCGATGCCATTTTCTAGGGAATGTCATATCCTTTTTATGAAATATTGTTTAACAAAGAAGTTATAACGTTTTACATTTTTCATTCTTTTTTAAAGCTGGTAATTTTTTTTTAAACAATATTTTACAAAAAGGATATGATATTCCCTAAAAAATATTGTCCTTTTCAAAATTGGTAATAGGTGTATCAACTCTAATTCTGACGTAGACTCCACATTTACTGTTTCACGTACTGTAATTTTTTCTATATTTCCTATAAGATAGACGGAGACAACAAATTCGGGTGAGATGCCTCTTAAATATATATGAATACGTACATAAAATATGAACATTTACTATTTATTACTTTAAATAATATATAACCAAATAATTATAGTAAAAACTGTTTTGGTAATCTTACCGATTTTTATTTTTGCAAAAAAAAAAAATTTATTTCTACTACAGTTGAATTTATTATTTAACTTATTTAACTTCAAACTAACCGAAAAATGACAACGCGTATTGTCAAAAATTAAAATGTAAAATATCTAAGGGGGGGATGGCCTCTATGGCCCCCCTAAACGGCGCCCCTGGTGTCGTCTGCAGCCCACTTTATCTTAGAATTTCAACTCCTGTATTAAAATGTGCGTCATCATTTGCGAGTATATGCGAGTTTTGTTTTTTATATTTGCGAGTCACTCCTCTACCCGGTACACCCAATTTCAACTGTGAGTTGATCCATACATGTTGTCTTAGAACTTCGAAATTTATATCAAATGAAAGCTTATTATTTGTGAGAATTTGCGAGCCAGTCATTACCGAAAAAAAAATAAATACTGACGGTTTGGCTAACTTCATGTAGCTTACCTATTTCATCCTAAAATTTAAAAACCTACACCAAAATATGCGATACTTTGCATTAGATAAATATAAAATAATAAACAAATTATAATAATATAATTAATTATTAATTATTAACTATAATAATATAATATAATTTATTATAATTATAATAAATAATATATAAATAATGCTTCGCATTATCTTCAAAAATTATCCGATTTCTTTAATGTTATTCAAATGCTTTGCTATTGCTACATATAAAGAAATAAATAGTTCGTAATCAGTTAATATATAATATTGCCCGGTTTCACCCGTGTGCAGTTTTGTTAAGTAAAATATTTCAAATTCAATTACTCATGTGAACGATAGCACTTTTGTTAAATATTCTTCTACATTCATAGATATATGGATGTATGTCTGTATAGCTTGCATGTGTTCTTAAACTGTTAATCTGATTGTAATGAAACTTTGGTGAGTTGTTGTGCATACTCTTGCAAAGATTTCTGTAAATTAAAATTTGAAATAAGACCAACGAGAATAGTAGCTAATACAGAAAATGTTGGGATTCTAGTTGTTAAACAGTTACCATGGTGTCAATTTAAATTGTTATTGAGTTTATATAGTAAATTACTATATTATATATAGTAAGTATATTTTTTCAAACAATTATGCAATCATGCCTCCCAAACGAAAAGCGATCGAACGATTTACATTTCAAGCACAAAAAAGAGTATTTCGAACTTCAAAAACAAACGAACAAAAAAAGGCAAGACTGGTAACTAACTGAGTTTCTACTTCTCAAGTCCGTTTGTCTGAAACAGAACAGCAAAGTGTAAAAAGACGGGAAACCAATCGAGTATGCACTGTACAATTCAGGCAGTCACGGCACGCTGAAATTAATTTTTCTGCATTTTTTTTATTATTTGACAATGACTGATTCACAAATAATAAGCTTTCGTTTGATACAAATTTCGAAATTCCAAGACAACATGGGTGGGCCAACTCACGATCGAAAAATGGGTTTGTAGGGTGGGAGAGTGACTTGCAAATTTCTAAACTAAACTTGCTATTACTCGCAAATGAAGACGCACATTTTGATATAAGTTTTGAAATTCTAGGACAAAGTGGGTAAAGAGTAGCGTATCTGAGAATTATCCGTTCATTCACCCCAGTGTATGATTGTTTATTTTTTATTCAATAAATAATGGTGACTCATTGCCCCAAGCATTTGTTTAACAGATTTTCAGGGCAATGGTTATATTGCCGATTTATTTTGAAAAAATAAATAGGACAAAAGTGGGTGGGCTAGGTGAAGTTAACCCACCCTTCGGGTTTTTTTATTCGGCAATGACTGACTCGAAAATTCTGAAATAAACTCACTAATTCTCGCAAATAATAAGGTTTTGTTTGATACGAATTTCAAAGTTCTAGGACAACATGGGTGGGCCAACTTCACTGTCTAAAAATACGTTTATACGATGGGGTAGTGACTCGCAAATACTCGCAAATGAAGACGTACATTTTGGTTTAGAAATTCTAAAACAAAATGGACTACGTGAAGTTGTTCCTCCCTTCGGTTTTTGTTTTTTACTCGGTAATGACTGACTCGCAAATTCTAATATTTGAACAATAGATTTTGAGTTCACGCTTTGAAGTGGCTAGGCCAACTTCACACACGTGTCAATTACGACCGAAGTTCCAATTTTTTCATTCGATATTTTACTTCTATGCGTACACGAAACCGAGTTTCTATTCTAAAGTCAACAAACTTCGTTATATTATAATATGTGTACGTATGTTGTCTGAGGGTTTTTCATAAAATAAGTATGTGTCATAATAGTAGATATTATCATTTGCATGCGTGAACTTAATATAATTAACGTTCATAAAAAAAATTTAAAAATGTGGAGAATGCGTTCCCTTAAATGCTTTAGTCCAATATGAACGTCTAATGAGAGGACAAAGGAAATGCGCTAAACGCGGAAAACCGCTCGCGCCATAAGATCACGTGCGTTTTTATTACTGCGTAGTGTTAATTACTTTTTACCTTTACCAATCGTGGGACTATTTAAATAATATTATTGCCATTATACGTATATAATTATACACATATCTAATGGTAGTACAAAAACACGCGTATGATTAATACTATTGTGAGTAATGAGAAGTTGCGGATCGTTCTCGTGCATCGGCCTGGAATTATATATACTATATTGTACACTAAACTATGCGTAATAACACGACAAAATGACAATTTGAACAATGTCTAATGTCGTACACTACTACACGACCCCGGGAACAACCAACAGATGCAGACGACCATTGATAATAATAATAATTATTATTATTATGAATCACGTTTCTCTTTGTCGCGCGCGAGTATACACACACAAAAGCCCTGTAATTACTTACATTTACGCAATGGTATACAACATGTATAAGTATATTTTTTAAATTCCTATTTCTCCCCTTCCCTCCTTTAATCATCTCTTAATCACATGTGTATAATCTGAATATATTATAAAACGCATGTTTCTGCGACCACTTCCCGTGCGTTGGTATATAATAATAATAATAATAATAATAATAATACTATTATTTATTATGAAGTATTATATTTTATAATCAATGATAACACTATACACAATATTGACATGCATAAATACGTACGATACCGTGTACATCATCGTAAATCATTCGACGTTTAGATTTTTACCATATATTTATGACTATAATAATTTATGTAGCGCCTAGAGAGTGAAATAGAAAACGTGCACAAATTGTTGTTGATCACGAAATTAGTAGGAAAATATTCATTTCACATATTAGAACATATTTTTGGGAATTTAAAAATAGTTTAGCCTATTTTACATATTTCCGAATATTATATTGTACGATTGTCTGTAAAAAATCGTAGTCGTTTATTCGCGAATTCAGTGTTTGTTTGTCCTCAATGTTCGATAACAAAATATGATGCAACTTGTTCAATTACTTATTTGTAAAAATTGGGTGAAAATGTTTTCTTTTCATTTATATTATTATTTATATTTATATTTATTTATATTATTATTAATTTGTATTATTTTATTATTTAAGTAATTTTGTTTAAATTGAATACATTTCAAATACTTTTATTCTCATGTATTCATTCGATTAGGTATTTTAAATTAAATGTTCGGTATTGAATACAATATATGTTAAAAACAATTATTTTTTCAACGTTTTTAGTCAGAATAGGGTCTTTTGGCACCTGAGACAATTTGAATATAAGCGGCCCCCCAACCGTAACATTTTTTACCCTTTTTGAAAATGTTAAACTATGATTTACTGGAGTTTCAGAAAAATATGTATTTATTTATTTTAAAATTTATTTTTACAGACATACAGAATAAAAATAAATAAATAATACTAATTGAATGAGCATCGTACAAAAAATATACAACATTTTCAGAATCATAATTGTATTATTCTCGATTTGGCTAGCGAAAATTCATCAATAACATTCTCAAAATTAATTCCTTTAGCAACTTCATTTTCTTTAAGTGCGATCTGAAAATAAGATCAACTAATATTTTTAGTATAAAAAATGTCTCAACGTTTAGCGCCCTCATTACAATAGCACCTGAGACAAATGCCTCAGTCAGCTCACCTTTACTACAGCTTTGTTTTTAGTGTTACAAACTCTATATATAAACTGTTGACGCAAAAAAGTACCATCACCGGTAGAAAAACTTTATTATGTTCTAGTGTAATGCATATTGATAACAATGCCCAGGGTGGTTAAAATTAATTAAATCATTTCTCAAATGTTCTTTCCTCTTAATAGACACAGAAATCTTGCGATCACGGTGATTTTTGGTTGGGGAAAAACAATTTTTTGTATTTAATATAAGTATTAACTTTTTTCTAAAGAAATATTTGAGTTATATTTTAAATACAATAAAAATGTATGTTTTATAATATTGTGATCTATGTATATGCGCTGGAACTGACACCAATATACTAAACGCATGCAGTGCTTGCAAGAACTGCATATATCGTAAAGTAGAATTTATTAATATTGACCACAGTTACAAAAAAACAAACAATATTAATATGTATAAATATTGTAAAATATATTATTTGGTTTTTTGGCCAATAAATTATACCTTTCATTTTATTTTGGAAGACTAATAAAATCGTATTATAATAATCAAGCGGCAGTATTCTGAACAGTCCAGTCAACACTAGTATAGGCACTTTTTATAAACATGTTATTTGAATTGAGTATAAAAGTTCTCGATTTACGTTTCTATTCAAAATACACTGTCCAAACGTAATCAACCCTGTGTGAATGTATTATTATATAACACTGCAATGACGAACAGATTATTAAATATTTTTATTTCACGACGCGACGTAATATTATTTACGATTACGGTAGTCGACCCGATGATATGCTATACGATAGGCGTGTAAATTGCAGTTTAAATTATTGACATCTCCATTTGTTTGCCGGTCTAATAATTTTGGTATTGACACTTATATTAACGTTGCGTTTCGATTTTTACAAATATTCAATGATTTCGATATATACATCGCGAAGGTAAAACGCGACGGTTTGTTAAATCCGATTGAAAAACTAAATAATTTATTATCTATTATAATTTATTATGTATTACAAATTATACCGCGTATTAGGTGCGTATCCAAGACATTTTTATGGGGGGGGATTCTACAAAGTTAAGCGACCAAAGATGTAAACTATGTAATAAGTAAAAAAAAAAAAAGAGGCCATCGTTATATTATAACGATCGATAACATAAATATTTCAAATACATTATATTGTATATATTTTACATTTATATTGTTTTGTAATGTCATAAAATTTAAAAATTACACTATATTATAAAAAAAACTTAAAACATTTTTAACTCAAAATTTAAACACGGTTATGAAAATATAATGGCCAGACAGCAGATTGTCCGAATTAAAATAGTGTTTTACCTTATTACATTTTACAATACTAAATCAATTTTTCTTTTTTTCTTAGTCAGTTAATTCAACACTTCTTCAGAGTTAATTCAATTTGTCTATGAATATTTATCTGAGCTAATCCATTTAAACGGTTTTCTGACATGGTATTTCTGAGAAAGGTTTTTAAACGTCGCAATATTAAAAATGACCTTTCTGCAGTAGCTGTTGTGATAGATAAAGTTGTCACGGTTTTCAAAAGTTTATAGATATTTGGAAAATCATTTGCATTAAAGTTATTTAGCAATTCTGATACATTTGATGGAATTTTACACATATTTTAAGTTCTGCGATTATTATTAAAGGAGAAAAAGATAGCAATAATTGTGAATATTTTTGTACTAAATATCTTGTAATTTTTATAAGTATCTGGAATATCTTTTTCTTTCATCGGAAACAAAATATTAAAGCTCTCCAGCAATGTTTTATGTTTTAATAAGCGATCACTTATCATTAATATAAAATTATCCAAGTATGGTATAAATATTGCCATTCGATAATATTTCTCAAGTGTGGTCACAGGAGTATTATCTCCATGATGTTTTCTAACACGATGAGGCAAAGTTATATTGATATTGGAGCACTTACAAAATTTTTCTAATTTTTCATATATTACATTAAATTCTTTTTCTACATATTTCCTCATTTGTTTTAGAACATTTATGGAATTATCAGCCATATTAATAACGTGAGATAAATTAAATTAAATTTTTTGCATAAGCAAACTTAGCGGTAAACTAAGAGCAAATACTGTTAATATTATGTATATAGTAATCTGGAACTCAAAATTATTAATGACAAATTGCAATTAGTTTGCTAATGAAGACGTAATTTTATCGGTCCAAGTACTTATTTTTTCTAAAACATCAAACACAGTATCTTGTAATTTTAGGTAAATTATTACCGAGTCATGACGCTGAACCCAACGTGTTGGACATACTTTTTTAAATTTTGTATGGCATAAAGTAGGTATAATATTTTGAGTAGATGTAGTTAAAATATTTTGTCTTTTTGGCGAGTTGAAAAAATTATAAATTGACTCAATACTTCATCAACAATTTTTTAATAAAGTAATATTACACGCATCAGAAATAGCAAGACTTAGACTATGAGATGCACAATGTACATATATTGCTAATGGATATTTTTCTTGGACATAAACGTGAGCATCATGAAATATACAACTCATTGGGGCTGCACCATCGTATTCTTGGCCAGCCATATAGTTATAATTTATCCCAATCAAATCAAGCAAAGTTAAAAGAGTGCTAACAAGGCCTTTTCCTGTGACATAAATTAAAGGAACAGACAGTAGAAAGTCTTCATTAATTTGACCATTATTAAAATATCTCGCTCACAAAGAAAATTGTTCGATACCAGAAATATCAAATGTTTCGTCTGCTTATATCGAAAAACATTTTGTTTCATTAATTTTAAAGACTATTTTTTTTAATATAATGTCTTCACATATTGAAATTATTTCATTACCAATTATTGAACTTATATAAGAAGCATTTTTAGACTATGTTTCAAAATGCGTTTTTAATGCAAATCGTCTCTATTAGCACGAAATCTCGACAATGAACGAAAATTTCCATCATTTTCAGTAGAACAAATTTAAAGGGTCACTATCTCTATGACCTCTTAAAGAAAGATTTTGTCTATCACAAAAAATGATTTTTTCAGTGATAGGAATAAGATTTTTTCTATTTTCAATTATTTTACGTTTTATTCCAGAATCTATTTGGATAGAATTGACATTTTTTTCAAAAATTTGTTTAGTACATGTTCCTTTTAGAATACAAGTTTTATGATATTCACAATTTGTATGATTATTAAATACTTCAATTGCATCTTTCCAGTTTTTAAAAGGTTTCTTTACCAAATTACCAAGAGTTTGTTTACCAACTCCTTCACTTTCTCCAGCAAACAAAACACAATATTTACAATATGCCCCGTCGTCTTTCTCAGAATATGCCAACCAATTCCATCTTTTTAACCAACACCGTTGAAATTTTAAATTTCTTTTACCACTACTTGGAAAGATATAACTATTGTCCGGTAAAAATTATAAATACAATTCGATAGACCGATTAGAGTCGTCATAGTGCAATCCAATTATAATGAGATCATGGGGAACCCCGAATACGTTCCGATGTGAACATTATCAATGTAATATGATTATTATGTGTTTATAATAAATGTATACAGATTGTGATTTTCAAGACAAAATTCTAGAAATATAAAAATGTTTAAGAAAAACCTGTTTAATTTAAAAGCTCATCTAGTTATTAAAAGTACATAGGGTCAATGGTGGGAAGTTCTGACCCCCCCCCCCCCATGGATACGCCACTCCCACGTATGCGTATACGATATATCTATATATTGTATTGAATTATGTATTCCCATATAGGCGATGTGTCGTTTTCAAAAAAATAATGTTTACTCCCAAAATAAACAGTTCATCGTATATTTTGACCTCGTCACCCCGTGTCCCGTTATATACGTTGTCGATTCGTGCCCGATGCATGTATCTGTACATAGTTATATCCATAATACACAAAATAATATAATCAGACAGCCCGCTTCCGGCGTCGTGTTGGTTACCTGCAAAGCTATATTATGATGCGTGTTATGATAAAAATGCGCATAAAAATCAACATGAATGCGTTTATCGTTCATTATTGCGACCATATTATGTCAACTAACCAGAGCTGTAAAGAATACTTTTAAAAAGTATTTGAGTAAATAAAAAAAATATTATTGAAAAAAGTATTTAGAGTAATATTCAAATAATTATTTATTCAATGTATTTGAATAAGTACTCAAATACATTAAAAAAGTATTTAAAATAATTTTCAAATACTTAAAAAAATATGTATAATTTATTCATAATTATATATATATGACCAAATGATTATTACATATTTTAAAAACAATTTGTTCAAAATGCTTGTCGGTTATTGATGTTCTCTTTTTTGTTAACGTAGCACCCCTACACTAAATGTACTTTCAACGGAAGAACTGCTGGGTAGAGGTGTATTGTATTTAATAAATATCTATCAACAGAAATAAAATTTAATACAACTTTTTAATTATAACCATAAAAGCTAAAATATTTATATTTACTTTTTTAATTATAGGAAATGATTGCAAAAATTCTAAGTTTTCTGTTGGTGAAGTCCTTAAATATTGACTGATTTCATTATCTACCGATTTTGTACAATTTGCAAGATGTAACATTCTAATATTTTGTCATCTATTGAAAAGATTTCTTTACTTATAAACTATTATAATCACTATAGTTGTTATTACAAATTCGAAAATAATCGTCGAGCCATTTTAAAATTAAAATATTAAACTGATTTAATCGCATTTCCTATTTAATCACACTATTGCACTAGGTGATTAATTTGATGTAATGTACTATAGAAGAACTTATAAACAATTAATAATGTGTATTCGAACGCAAGAAATTATCCAATTAATTTTTTTAATTGGAACGTTATTCGACAGTGTTAGAAACAAAATAATGAATTATCCACGAGTCTTTTAAATGGTAATTTGTTAATTAAAAATAATAATAATAATAAACGCCATTGATAGTATAATTATGTGAATAATAATTTACCATTGAAGAGTTTTTGCGAGTTTTATGAGTTTCACACATACACACACTCATATATATACCACGGGGTTGACACTATAACATGGGTAACATAGGACGGCGACCAAATATAAGCGGCCATGTTTTCGGAGGTGTGAATGTTATCACTTTAAAAAAAAAAAATGAAACTATAAAATCAGTAGAATTGGGTAAACAAATAATAATATATATAAATATAATAAATATAATATAAATTATAAATATAAAAACTAAAATCGCATATGATGTAATTACAAAACCGTAGAAAACAGTTACCATAAAACACGTGAAATGCGTCGTGACACATCACTTATTAACTAAGTTATGTTAACATATTATCACTAAACAGTAAATAAACAAATATGATAAATTTTCCTCCGAAAACATGGCCGACTGAATTGACATTATCAACGAAGTGTCTATTCCGTGTATATACTATGATATAATACCTAAAATGTTTGTGTTTTATTACTGCTCACACAAAATTTTCTTTATTATACCCTCTCCAAAAAATTACTTTGAATATTAATTGAGTTATATACAAGCATAAATTATGAGCATGGATCTATATCAATAAAAGTTCCGAACGTTACCAAAACCGCGTTTAACGAGTGGCAAGGGAGGAGGTAATTGCCTCCGGGCGGCAAGTTTTATGGTGTTTGATAGGGTGGTCAATTTTTGAGAATCAACATAAAAATGAACAAATAATTTAATTTGACCCAGGGTGGCAACATAGCTTAACGCGGCACGGGGCGTCACGGTAATTTTTTTACGGACATCACAAAATTTAACTATGAAATTATAACAATATAACGCAATACCATATAACTTAATTCGTTTTCAACACGACTATGAAGTTACGATATACTTTAAACACAAAAAGATAACTTTGTCATGCAATTAAATGAGTGTATATATATATATATATACGTTTTTATATTAATTATTGGTTGAAAATGTAAAATTATCAAATATATTCAAGTGTAATATAACCTACACGATACACAAACATACGACATCGTTATCATATGAAGAAATGTCGAATAACACAATTATTACGAGTTCTTTTTCATGGAAACGGTATTAAGTCGTGGCCTATATATGGTACATGTTATCTATTAAAATGAAAATCGTACTTTCCGACAATGCATTATATTACTAATATACTGTAATAAACATTAAACGCGTTTTCGTTAATTATATAATTTATACATAAACTATAGATAGGTAAGTAAAAATTGCGTTGACGGGTTTGTCGTACGATCACCCCACACGCCGCGACAATATACATACGAGTCTTTCGAGTATTACTCGTCGAGTATAAACTAATATTATAAGTTTTACATTTTCAAATAATGTGAATTATTATTTGTGTAAAAAAAAAAGTTATATCACTTCGGCAGATCACATGGACTTGGAATATTTGCACATTACTATTATAAATACATTAGTGTTATTCAGTCTGTAATTTTACATGCACGAATGCTTTTCAATTTTTAGAAAAGAGTTATTCAAGATTTTCGAATGTAAATCGTTCAGTTCGTTTTTGAAGTTTTTACAATGCATAAAAATACACATAACATGTCCAACGTCCATTTTATACAACATCCTGCAATGACAAAAATCTAATTAGAGATGTGATTGAGCATAAATTCTTTTATACGCGATCGCATTGTAAGAAGAAGTTAGTCAAGAATAATTTGAATATATTTTTCAGTTGTCAGCCCAGCATTGTCCGTCCCGAAAATGAAAATATAGATATATATTTACAAACATATATGCAGCTAGTTAAGACAACGTTTATTATAATATAATAGTTTAAAACGTTTGAAGTTTAAATACGAATACACCAATACTGCATATGATGTAATTTTTTTTAATTCTCTGTATGTAAAATCATTCTGGACAAATGTGGATGTTCCAAGAATAGAAATTTTTCTTCGCTACATTATTTTCCGCAAAATATGGAAAAACGATTTATTAAAGTATGGCCGTTTTTATGTCGAATTCAAAGAGTATACAACCCGAAAAGAAAAAGTTTCTCCGGAGAAATACGTAGTAGTAAAACTAATATAGTATGCATTTCTATTTGTTTCTTTCGTGAATGAAAAAAGCAGTTTTTAACCAAATGTCTTCTTTAAAGGTGAAAAATTGCATATATATATATTGGAAAACCTTTTTAATACCGCAATACGCCATATACGGTGTACCGCAGCTTATGTTAAGGATTCGGACACTTGCAACATTAATATAACATTAATATATATGTTAGAGACATTTCCCTAAAAATGTATATAGAGACCAAAAGCATTTGACGCAATAATGATTAAACAAAACAAAACAATAACTAATCTAACCAAATGCGCGGTGCTGATGCGGTGAGGTACTGTTGCGAGTTCGGAGTTTGTTGAATTAAATTAAGGACAAACGCGACAGCGCACATAAAAGACGTATCGAGAAAAATGAAGGGGCATTATCATCGGGGCCACGTGTTTGCCAGTGTGATGATGTCAAGTTTCGTGGACATACTCGTCGAGGGAAAAAATGGAAAACGTCAGAGACACTGTACGAGAGAACGACCTTGCAAGCGAAACCCAGCCATCGCCCAGAACGTCGTTACAAACAATCTGATGTCCTCTGATATTACGAGCTACAGCAGATAACGTATAACAAATTTACGAGGACCGTAAAGAGCCTAGCTGGTAGATCGGGAAGAGCGACCTTGTAGCGTTGTTACTTCCAGTCGTGAGTAATAGGGATACCGATAGTTTAATAAAAACTACGACTATACGCGTTTTGAACAGGTATAGTTTATAAATAACCTCGAAAATGATGCATATGAGGAGAAAAAAAATTCTTGTCCTAAACAAATACATAAACGTCATCGATTCCTTCGACCTTACATTATCTACCGAATAGACGTGTTGTATTCCACTCGGTTTGAAAACACGTAATGTTTACTGCCCGCCCAACAATACAATATTATTTCGTGTAAACGAACTATCCGTTGAATTCGAAAACCGTCGAATTTCATAAATGTCAAAGTTGAAACGACGGCCCACTGTCACACATCCACATCGATTCACGATAAATAATAAATCAGATATATCCGTATAATGAAGGTACAGGTCTTATGTTTTTAAGCATTGCGGGAAAAATAGACTTACGGCCACGAGCCGGACCGATGACGCGGTCTGCGAGCCTGCTGCTGCTGCTGCTGCTGCTGCTGCTGCTGTTGGACGACGGTACAGTTTTTACAGCCGTCCGTGTATTTGTCGCCGCCACGATCGTCTTCGGCAGAGGCGGTCGCGTCGTGGTCGGCGACGATTGCGCGGCGATCGATGGTGGCGGCGGCAGTGTCGGACCGGCCGCAACACAGACCGACGCCGCCGTTACCGTTCTCGCGCGTACGACACGTGACGGACACTTGTTGAATCGCAGCAGCCGTCTCCGCGGCTATGCCGTAACGTCCAGCGGACGAGCCGAACGATTCCACGTGATGCACTTTCATGACGGAACACGCGACGAAACCGTTATTTCAATATTTATAATGTAGTTGTAGATGAAAACGACAGATACGTCAACGATAATTCCATAAAAACAACAATACTAATTGTTTATTAATTAATATTACTATATCGTATCGCCGCGGTTAATATTAATCAATAACAAAATACATTCATATATTCGATGACCCGTTACACGAACGACGACGACAATGACGAAACGCAATTCTCAAACGTACGATGACTGACAACGAACGGCGCGCCGACGACTGTGCTGTTCGCGTTCATTGTATTTGGATATTAGCACGCGACCGTTCCCTCTCCCCGTCCCAAATCTTCCCATTCCCATGACAAACTGCTACCGTACCTCTACCACTTATATCCCCACCCATCACCTATAATCGTATTAATATTACCATCGCGTATACAGTATACAGTGATTGAAAGAGTTAAAAAAAAAAAAATTAATAGATACTATTACCTAATTTAAGTATTTTATTTTTAATTTAATTATTTTAATGCCATTTAATAATATTGTGTATTTATTAGAAATTAAAGAGATTAAATAAAATAATGAAAAATTTATTACATTTAAAGATGTATGATATCATTAACTTTAATTCCTATATACATTTAATTTTATAACATAATTCCATAGGCTCGAAATCATGACCTTTTTTCTTTAATTTAATAGTCCTTTTCATTAATCCGATGACATTTTTTTCTGAGTGTAGTAACAGTGACGGACTTCGGGAGGGGGAGAATAAGATCAGAGTGAGAAAAAAATCATTTTAGTGACCTACAGTATCAAATAAAGAATTGCATAATCATAATATCGACTAATCAGAAAATGAATGATCGCTGTTCATCAAATATTTTTTTTTAAATTTTATCCAAAATGTCATTAATTTTATTGATTTGCTCACTTTCAATTACAAAATATTGTAGTTATTCGTATTATGATCAAAAAGTTCCCAAAATTGTGATTTTTGTATTTTGAATTTAAACTTAAATTAATTTAATCTCCTTCAAAGTATCGGCTTTCAGCACGCCCACACATACATATACACACACTTGTTCTAACGAATTTGTAACTACTGGAAATATCTTTATTAACCCTCTATTATCGCATTGTTATTTAATGTATTCAACTGACGCAAAACGTGTTCATCTTTGAGTCCAAGTTTCTGGTTAGAAAATAACTAAGAGGCGCATACGGTGCAAGAACCGGTGAATACGGTGTTTAGGGAATTATAGAAAGTTTTTTATGAGCCGAAAATTACAAAACATGTGTCACACACGGAAGAATCGTCTTGGTGCAAAAACCAGCCATTTTTACATTTTTCCGGCTTTTCTCGATAAATTGAATCTCTTAAACGTTTTAAGTCTTCAATATAATTACAAGAATGGCTGTCCATTTTGCACAAATTAACCCTTCATTATCGAAAAACACGTTGTCATGTGCCTGACGACTGCAATTTTTTTTCTGGATCATAAGCAAAACCCCGAGTTTCATCACTGATTTTTCATCAAAAATTGTTTTAATTTGTTAATAATTCGAATAGTTCAGTGGCAATCAATTCTCTGGTTTCCATTTGGTCTTCGGTCGTAACGCGTGAACAAATTTTGCATGTACACAACACATTCCTAAATCATCTATCAAAATGCTTTCTGTATTGAAACAAACGATACTCCTATTGCATTTTCTATACGTTGAATGCGTAAATAGCTATTTTTTTTAATAGTTCAAAAATATTCGAGCATTTCTGCAGCAGTTTTTCCAAATTATTCAAACAAAATTTAATGTTGGCATGTTCGAATTATGACATTTTAAGAAAATGCGTAAACTTTGTTTCGTACAAATACAATAACGGTTAACGTGAGACTGATATAGTTTTAACGATTAAACCAGTGGTTCCCAACCTTTTTGACACTACGGACTACTTAGATAACTTTCAATACGTCACGGACCACCATCATTTTTAGACATTATTTTTTCTCATAAATAAGAATCAATTTTTTCACAGATATTAGAATTTAGGTAACGATTGTCGGTACGTAATATTTGTAACACGCCCAAAGGAAAATTGAAATATTTTAAAATTTTATAGGTATGCCTCGCGGACCACCACATGATGTCTCGCGGACCACCGGTGGTCCGCGGACCATAGGTTGGGAACCGCTGGATTAAACCTACAGATAGTAAATTATGCGTACTTTTTTAGCCCCAATAGTCCCTTAAAATAAAAACAAGAAGACTGACTAAGTATGCATGTAAATCGTGTGGCCAATACTTGTGCCTTCAGCATTGAACATTCATATGTACTGATGGTTGTGGTACAAATATACCAAGTACAGACGAAAGTGATAAATAGGTCTGAATTTACCGTCATTTTTGGTAAGTATTAACCTAGTCTCAGACCATTGGGTACCTGTGCTAGTCAGTTTTCAACCTATTTTTTATAATTTTGCTTATTTACCTCTACCTAGATTCACTTGTAATACCAAATATTATTTTATGGTGCTTTTGAAAATGACACAGCCTTTCATGGAACTTGTATATCGTAGTTAGGTACTTCTACTTCCTCAAAACTTCGAATAGACTTATATATAATGTACTATGATTTTTAAGTTGAAAATATTTTACAAATATATCTTTTTACGTTGTTTATTCAAGAAATATATTCGAAAATCCATCCCATATTCTCTATCACCAACTAAATAATTGGTAAATTATACGAAAATAATACGATTTTTTCAGGTGAATCTCACAGATCTAATGCGACCTTCTACGTAATACTAGGGGCGCAACCTTCGGAGTGTTAATGTAGGTTATTGTTTTCGTTTCACGCGTTTTATATTTTTACACTGTTTTAATGTTCTTGTTATCGTTATTTTTTATTTAAATACATGTTTATTAAATTTAATATTTATAATGGCGTATTCAGGCTTAAAACACTGTAAGATTGCTTTTAATAACCGTATCCAAACAGAAATTTAAAGAATACGACATTGCGTTTTTACAAATAATAACGAATTACGATTAGATCAGTTCACGATTACACGTAGACGTTTTTAAATAATATATGAATAACGGTTATCGGCGCACTGGGGAATTTCTCGCCGACCAAGTCCGCAACTAGTTGGTAAAATAAAACATATACAGATACGTAGTAAACTTGTAAACAAATAAACTATATTGACTAAATAAATTATGTTAACTGATTATATATATTAATGAACATAAAAATGATAATTAATATCCATGAGCTTATATCTCTATTGTTACTCGCTATATTAACTTTGAATAAATATCGAATCGACCGATTTGTTTTGTAGACAAATATTTAGTGTATTTTAAGAATGCATACAATTCTGAAAAATGTATTATAAATACATCGATTGAAACAGTGATTATTTTATATATACATATATACAGTGGCGCCGACGTATCAAAAAGTTTATGTTGCCAACTAGACCCAATTAATTAAACACCCACCCACCAACATATATAATAAAGGATGTCAAAAGAACCAAAAAAAAAAAAAAATTGTTCATTTCAATAATTGTCAACTACACTTGGGTTATTATATTTTGTTGATTACACATATTATACATTTAAAAAAAATTATGTACTAGAAAATTGTGAGACTATGAATAAGTGTAGGTGTAATATATATATAAACGTATAATACTATAGTACTTATTCATCTTATACCTACATCTCATATCCACTCACGACCCACCCACCTAAATGTGTTGCGGTCGCTGTTAAATAGACATAGGGATAGACGCCACTGTATATATATATATAAATATGAATATGGTAGTATAATTATTTTGTATAATGAAATACCACTGCCATCAAAACAAAATAGATCGTACGAGACACGAACATATTGTGTTTGACGAAAACGAAATCGCGTTTAAAGGACATGCACCGCATATATATATATATATATAAACACACACACACACACACACACGAGTATATCGTATTATCATTTTATTATATTGGTATCACCTGCCTCCGTATACAGACGTATGATATAAAATAATAATAATACGCAATACGTTCGCGCGGGTGACGACGATTATATAATGCGATAATCGAATTAAACATAGTAGTATCACAGACTATGTGAATATAGTCTGTGATAATATAGTTATTATTATTACGATACTGCAGCGACGACGATTCGCACGAGACTTGTGGGAGTTATTACCGTTACTCAACCCGCGAGATAACCTTCGACCGGCGGCACGTCAATATTTGCGCAACGCGGCGGCGCCCGGGGAGGAGACAAATGTATGTATGTATTGTATACGATATAAATACGCGCGGTGACCCGAAAATGCAATAACGTGAACGTCCTACCGCTCATAATCATTCCATATAATTGATAATTACACACGTATAAATTATAAACGCGACGCAACCAAGACTGACCTTCTTCTGGACGGGCTCGATTCGCCGCCATTCGCAGATGAACTCGTACGCGCCGACGACGATCTTTCTTCCTCCTTCATCGCCATGACTATGACTGTTGTTATATTGCTATCGACGCGCGCGTATATTATAAAATTGTCTTATTGGAATTCGCGCACGACACGACCGGACGACGACGACGACGACGACGACGACGACGACGACGACTGTCTGACCGCGGTTATACCCTTCGACTGCGCGTGTATTGTGTACGGATGCACATTATATCAAAAGCGTATTATGTTCGTTGAATGCAATATCGGCGACGTGGACGGCGGGCCCCGAAGTGTTTTCATAGTATGTTATTACGTTGTTATTGTTTTGTCGCGCGTCGGTTACGGCGCGTCCGGCACGGTACGCCAGTACTAGCGAGTGGCGCGGTGGTGGTGTGGTGTGATTTCCACCTTGACGCCCGCGGCAGCTGACGTCGTCGTCACGCCGCCGCGGCTCGGCGATTCGGACCTGGTCGTCCTTGTCAGAAAAATTCGAATAACCGATAAAAAGCCTTTCACACCGTCCGCCACCCCTTCCTATTACCTCCGCCGCTCAAGCCTCCGTCGGCCCGTCGAAAATGTTTTTCGGTTTTTTCAATTTTTGTACCTCGTCCGTTTCCCCTCGACCCCGAACCGTCAATTAAATACGTTTTTGTGGTAACTATTTGTGTAACGTCGCCGCCCGAATAACGTCCGGACGAGGAGAACGAGTAAAAACGGAAGGAATAGACGTGTACATAATTTACGCATTCTTCAGACCGTGGTTTTTCCACGCGATCACGCGATCACTACAAATTGATCTGTTCACAACAAATGCATAGTTATTATTATTATATATATAGTATAAAGTATAAACATGGTAGTGTAGGTCACAAACTAACATTTGTTTCACGAAACCGTTTTAATTAATAATAGAGACCGGACAAAAAATAATGGTCATTTATTGTTTTTGTTTGATACATATTTTATCCGTATTCCATCAACTGTGTTCACGAGTGTTGGAGAGTGAACATAGTCTTACTCGGGCCTATATAAGAGCGAAATCACGGCAAAAACGGCGGAATTCTCAAACATATTAACGCCCATACGCAAATGTAATTTGCGTATTAATTTCTACACAAAGACAATTTATTTTATTCGGTGAATACCGAAAAAATAATATTTGTTTGTTTACCGAATTTCGTAAACTATTTATTGAACGCGGACGCGATGTTGAATCTCCATCATCGTACATTGCATATTATTTATTTTATAATATACACATTATTAATTTTTGAATATGAAAATCATGCGATTTTTAACGTGATAAAAATCTCATTCGAAATTGCCTTGAACAATTCCGGAACAATAATTACCTCGGACCTGATACGTATTTAATATAATGCTGCAGTATAAAATTATTCAAGGGCCTAATATTCGGGTTTTTTATAGTCGTGTGATGTGTATTATTTATAAAAAAAAATAAATGTAAAGAAAAAAAAATAGGAGGTTTCTATATTTCTATATTTTAGTTAGTTTTACGCGTAGAGTAAAAAAAAAAATTATAGCAACAATGTCATAATTATAACGAATAATTATTTTTCCGTGTATACATATACATTTAAATCGTGTATATATACATTTCCCTTCCCCTCCCCATAGTGGCAACGTATACGTGCGTCGTTAAATTATGTATAATTTATACTATTTACATTTACATATATATATATATTGTAGACGGTACGATTCGCGACGATATGAAAAAGCAATTTTTGTCGAATTGATTGTTTACAATGATGCACTTGATCTTGAATACGTATACATGTATATATTTATACATATAGATTATGATATCTGTACGAGCGGAAAAGCCGATCGTTTCTCCCAAGATACTGACGATACTGGTCTGGAAATGTAATTTTTGTAATAACGTATACAATTTCCGTTTTTTTCAAATAATAATAATAAACAATTTTTTGTTTTGTTTTTTTAACTAGATACATCATCACGTGAACGATTTCATGTAAATATACTGAAAGTGTGTGTGTGTGTGTGTGTGTGTGTGTGTGTACTATGCATACCTACATATTGAGGAAGAACTCATTATACATATCATTATGAGCGACTTCGGAATGCAATGTTCACGCTCGTGACCTTGATTGTAAAATTTCTTACCGTTTTCTAGCGAAAACACAAACGTAATATAACAACAATAATATCAATACTTTACGTAAATGCTATATATAAATGTCCACTCGACCGACACACGTGTGTACACCGGATTTCAAATTAATAACTATACGATATTAGTTTAATTGATACCGTGTGTATATCTTCCAAATGAGTATAATATGCACATCATTTTTTTTTCGTATCAATTATGAGATCATTTTATATTGTCCAAACACCGTTACAGAATTCTTAAATAAATACATTTGCAGTAAGTCGTAACATGTAACTCGAAGTATATATTATTCCGCATTTAATTGAAAAAAATCTAACGACGGCTTCTTAAGTTACAGCTAAAAATCATAAAATCTTGTAACCACTTTGTCAGACGATACATTTTACAAAAAGAATGCGAGATGATGACATCGAAAATGGTCTTCTCTTCAAATTTGGCAATAAAAGCTTATAAACTCCTAACATTTATGAATTGCGTAGCGCAGACTTCGCTGCCGTATTGTATCCGTTAGATCAGCGGTCCCCAACCTATGGTCCGCGGACCACCGGTGGTCCGCGAGACATCATGTGGTGGTCCACGAGGCATACCTATAAAATTTTAAAATATTTCAATTTTCCTTTGGGCGTGTTACAAATATTACGTACCGACAATCGTTACCTAAATTCTAATATCTGTGAAAAAATTGATTCTTATTTATGAGAAAAAATAATGTCTAAAAATGATGGTGGTCCGTGACGTATTGAAAGTTATCTAAGTGGTCCGTAGTGTCAAAAAGGTTGGGAACCACTGCGTTAGATAGACGGAGACAACAAATGCGGGTGTGGCGGCATCTTCTTCACGAATTGAGATATATAAACTTATAATACGTACAAACATGTTTGTCACAGAAAGTGTTTACCAACCACCACGCTTTGCTTCGTCGATTTTGTTCGCAAAGAATTAAAATAAATTTTATTTTATGGTACTGAAGAAACCTTTAATAATGAACTCGTTTTAGATTAACGAATGAGAATACACATTATGTGTACAAGCACTCTAAGTAGGCACACGAATAAGAATCGTTGATAATTATTTCCCACACAGCAATTGGAGAATGTTTATGTTTTAAAATTGTGTATTATTTTGTAGTTACAAATAAAATATTTTGTTAAGAATCTTTTTAAAATATTTTAAATTGATTATATATAAAATATTTTTATCGAAATCACCGAAAAATGTTTTAATAACATTATAAAATTAATATTTTTTAAATAATTGAAGAAAATATAAACAAAATATTTCTAAATGGTTTAATCTAAAATATTTCATCGACAAATATTTTAAAAATCTGAATTTAAAAATATTAAAAAAATGTTCTATTATAAATGCGACTGAAATATTTTCTATTGATTATTTATAAAATATTTGGTTGAATTCACCAAAATAATATTTTTATTCATATTAATTAATAACAAAATGTTCATTTATTTATAATATCATCAGCAGTTTTATATTCTCTTATTTCCCAAACACTAATATGATCACAGATTGCACACTTCACATATATTAGGAATCAAAGATAGTTCTTGGCCAAACCAAAGATGGACGGGACAGTGTACGTGAAGTTAGCATCACATTCATAGCACACATAATTCAAACATCTCTAACAAACATTTAAGACTTGTTAGATCTTGTTAGAAAGTTGTTAGAATTTGTTAGACACTACTTATTGAGTTATAGACATAATCTCTTTTCTATGGCTATAGAGGTGTGGTTCAATATATTGACTTTGTTGAAACTGGTAGTAATAAAATAACTTATACAACAACCTTTTTTATTTAATTTAATACTCTTTGGCTATTTTATATATTTAAATATACATATATATAAATAAATAAATATATATATATATATATATTTATTTATTATTTATTATTTATATATTTTTATTTAAAAATAAAAAATTTCCCATTTTCCATAAAAGACTATATATATATATATATATACGATGGTCTTACGTTTCGTATATCTAAATATAATTTCAACATGACAATGTTAAATTATATAAATGCTAAGTATTAATACATGTTTGCATTTATTCAAAAGTAATAATTTTTTTTTATTAAATACCTAAACAACTTAATTGTATTATGTTTTATCATTTACGTAATTTTACTATTTAAATACTTATATTTTGACAACTCCTGTAACATAAGTAATGTGTCAGTAGGACGTTAGGTTTTTAGGTTTGGTAGGTTAGGGTTCGTTTTCTCGCGGTCCAGTGGTGTTTTTGGCGATTTTTCTCCGACGATGTTTTGTGATGAAGAACATTGATTTGATACCGTAGTTAGAGTAAGTGCTCCAACGCCTGGAGAAACCATATATATAATAAATACTAAAATTAATTGTCTTCATTATTTTTTTTCATATATATATATATAATATCAATATTTTTGATCATGTCCAGAAATGTTTTTAAAACCAATATACAGCGGCCAAAAAATGTTTTCAAAATATTAATTGAAATTTTCCTCACTCATATTATAACCAATTAAAAAAATTTTAAGAATGAATTTTTTTTTCAAATAAATATTTTAAAGACATTTAAATAATATATTTTTTCTGTGTGGGTTATAATTGTACTTATATTATAATATATAACATAAATCATTCAAATACAATTTACGGTCTGGATGATTTTGTTATTCTTTTTTTCTTTTGCCTTATTATTTTTAAATATAAATTATATTCTTTATAACCATTTTTTTACTATTTTAATTACTGACTTGGCAGTTAGCACAATACATTTTTTTAATCGCATATATTTATTATCATCGATTTAAAATACTAACATTTTGCATTTAATATTTTCAATCGATATTATATATTAGGCAAGAGCAAACGGAAGACATATCAAATAATATCAAGTATATTTTATTGTCTAACAATAATGTCTTTTATAGTTTTAATGCCCATTTGGGCATATTTTTTTTATCATGTGATGATGTCGTTTACCTTCGATAATAACTTCTAAGTGTCTATAAAATAATATCCAATGAAATATTTAATATATTTGTGTTTAACAATTCAACGATTTAAAAAGTAACTTGCCGACATCGAGTAATAATATACTATGATTACCTTTACATGAGTTATATAAGAGTGAAATATGTTAAAAGGAAAAGTTTGACAATAAAATATTTCAAATGTTTTAATTATATTAAAAAACATGAAAAATGTATTTGTTTATATTATTGTTATTATTATTATCAAGACTGGGCATTAACGAGTTAAAAGTAAAAATTATGTAAATTAACGCGTTAATTTTTTAAAAATTAACTTTTAACTTGATAAGTTACTATTTTTTTAACTTGATTATTTTTGTACAAAAATTAAGCTAAATTAGCAACGATATAGGTAGTTATGTATAGTGTTTGTTAACATAAACATAGTAATACTGAAGGACATTTAAGAGGTTGAAAAGTCTTATCTTTTTTTATACCAATATTTGTAGAGCTTATTAGAAAATGTTGACTTTGAACTGAGTTAAGTTACTTTTTTAACGTTGACTTTTAATATTTGAGGTTAAAAAGGAAAATATAAGTAATTCTTTACTCATCTTATATTTTTTATATTAACTTAATTTAACATGTTTACAAAAATTCGTTAACTTTTTAAAACTCATTATTTGTCGTATTGACAGCTTTTGAAGAAACGAAACTAGGAGTTTAAAATAACGTGGCAAATATTGCATACAACAATAACAACGTACGCTTTCCAATATCGTAGTGCACCACAATCAATCTATTTTAGTCTTTACGTACTATACACGGTTTTAATCGTCGATTATTATTATTATTATTATCGTTTTTCAATTATTTATCAACGATCTTTATTCATTATAAATGCGAGATTAAATTAGGACACGATGGCGGCGCCAGTTCGTGTGTTCGTTTCGACGGTTCGGAATAAAAACATATTTGCCTTCAGAACGTATTATGATCACAGGCGCGATCACACGGACAGATCATCACCATCAACCACTTGTCGATTCGAACGATCGTCGATGACGGTGTTATCGTTGCCGACAGATGGCGTTGGCCAAATATCTGTCTTTCGACAGCAATCGAACACGACACGTTTCCACATTTTGGAGTCGTCTTAAGAGCCCGCCCCTCTGTGCCAACTACCCGCGTGACATTAGACTTGTGGCCCGACCGTTAGAACAGTCGGTAACCCTTCGTTCATGGTCAATAATTTCGTAAGTGACAGTGACCATTATGCGCGACTCGTATTCCTGTTTGGATCATGTATATACATAAGACCTGATGACATTATTTTATTTGCATCAGTAGTGGTTATAACTTTAACCATTACTTATCATATGATGAAGCAACTTTATGATTTTTACTGATTAAATCGTGTTGCGCCACTGGGAACTCTCTAGTAGGTTTCCTTTGGAATTCTGATGCCGCTATTTCTATCAACAGCTACTGATGCCAAATTAAATAAGGAACTATTTTGTCAAATATTGGAATGAAATAGTGATAATTAATAATTAAACTAATCTACTCATTTACAATTTATTTTGATTTGTTCACTGTATGAGATTGGTCCGATAAAAATAATTTTTATGTTAGTTGTTTTAACTACTAGCGACAGTATCGGTACATATTACTGTTTAATAGCAAAATAGGTTTACTCAGACAATTAAAAATAAAATTTATTATTGGTTTTGTAAAAGCATAGGGATGAGAAATATGATTCAGTTGATTGAATCGATTCAATAAACTACAAGTATTCAGATTGAATTATTTAAACTGAATTATGAAATGAATGATTTATTTAGATGAATATTTTGTTTATAGCGTAAAACGTTTGATCAAATAAAAATCGATTCATTCATAAATTATTATATTTTTATTTTTCCTTCAATTTAGATTTTCATCCTCACATTGAGCATATTAGCTGTAAGGCATATATTTAGTCATCTTCTATAAAGTACTATAATGCTAGCTCATTAAACAAGTTGTTGAATATGAATCAATTCTGTGGGACATACACACTGCATCCGACTTAACTGAAAGAGTTTAGCGTAAATATCTTAGTATGCTTATTTCTCTCCTTAAATTGAGCATCAATTACTTGAATATTTCTCTGTCTTATGTGACTTAAAATATTTTTTAGATATAAGTGAATTCGTTATGAAAATAATTTTAATAATTTTGAAATAAACATAAATCGTTAATTGACCATAACTGTAACATATTGAATCAAAATAATTATAATATTCAATAGAGAAAAAGTTATTGAATTTATCAGTACATGTTGAGACATGGTGTATATAATATTTATTTTTGTAGCAGTAATATAATTTTAAACTTAAAAATCATTTAATTAATATTATATTTTCCAATTTCGTAAAATAATATTATAAAGTATACTACATGGAATGTAGGATTAAAATATTAAATAATTATTAGCTATTATGATTCACGAAGACATGAATCGATTAATAAGAAAATGGGACGGGGCAGTTGTCCGAAAATGATAACAGATATGAGATTGAAAATGGTGTTGTCGAGTTTGTACCAACATAACATTTTCAAAAATGTAAAAACCAATATTTTTTATTTCTTTTATATGTAAACTGTTTTGCTATATGTTAAAAGTTATAATATTATATTTACAGTTTATATTAACTAATTATAAAATATATAATTATATTAATCTAATCTAACCTAACCCAGTAATATAACTTTTATCAAAATCTAGTTAATAATTAATAATTAATATTAGTAACAAGATATATGGTAATTTTATTAGCAATAATTGGCAGTATTTTGTCAAATTTAACCCTTTATCAATCTCAAATCTGTTATCATTTTCGGACAACTGCTTTCGACCGTAAGAAAATATAATTTGTGTCGTTTATGATAACAATGATACTATGGACCATGGTAAACAAGGTACATTTTTATTTATGTGGTTTTTGCATAATATACAGTTCGGTGATAGTGTAGGGGTACTGAAATATCAGTGTTATCGATGAACCGATTAATTAAAACAACAAACTACAACACCGAATCATCAGTTCATCTAGTTGAATCGATTCATTCGTGAATTATATATCTCTACACTGAATCAACTTAATCAGTTCATCTAACTCAGCGGTTCCCAACCTATGGTCCGCGAGGCATACCTATAAAATTTAAAAATATTTCAATTTTCCTTTGGGCGTGTTACAAATATTACGTACCGCCAATGGTTACCTAAATTCTAATATCTGTGAAAAAATTGATTCTTATTTATGAGAAAAAATAATGTCTAAAAATGATGGTGGTCCGTGACGTATTGAAAGTTATCCAAGTGGTCCGTAGTGTCAAAAGGTTGGGAACCACTGATCTAACTGAATCGATTTACTGAATAGATTCATTCGTGAATTACACATCCCTATAAGAGGTAAACACTAAGTTGTGCTGATAAAATAAAAACGGAATTGTCGCGGGTGATCCTCGGAAAATGTGAAAACATATATATGAACCTAGAAATATAGATTTATTATGCAGAATTTGTAGCAAATATTCTTGATTTAAAACACGTGCTTTCATATTATTTGTAGGATCGGCTTATTCAACATTTTTAAGAATTATTTGTTCAAATTTTGTTTTTCAGAACATAAAAAAATAATCAATTAAATTTTATATTTTGACGCACACATTCATCTTTTTCTGTTTCTTTTTTTCTCTCATTCACTTTCTCTCGCTCACTCTCGTGCGTCGTCGGCTTTGCTCGTGCAGTACGAGTCAGCACAGTCTACTATTATATCTATGTATAAAGCATAATGCAAAATAAACTTCAAAAAAAGGTAACTCGAAAATTTTCACTCCCCAAGCGGAAAGGTCTAGACGTATAAGATGTTTTCACATCAAAAACCAGATGTCACGCGCCGCATAACGCATTTGTTGTCTCTGCCTATCTACTTAATACGATTTATTAGGTCACAGTCTATTTGATTACTACTGACACCGATCACTAACCGTACCTTTAAGGGGAAATATAGCAAAATCTCTGTATGCTAAATTAAAACAACGGCGTTTAGAATAAAATAATTTTATTATTAAATTTTAAAAAAGAAAATTTTTTAGAACATGTTATAATTGTTTTTTAAAATATCGTCTGCCAAGAAAATTACAAACGTTTAAAAAAAAAAGAAATTCAAAATTGTAATTTTATCAGATAATATTTAAAAAAACAATTTGAGATATCCTAACAAAATATTCTTCTTTTTCAACTCAGTAAAATATGTTTAAACCCTAAATTTAATCGAAATGTTCTAATTGGTTTTACGTAAAATGATTCGATTTTAATATATTTCTCATTAGATAAACGAAAATAACAAATTAGTTTATAGTGTGTTGTTAAAAGACAGTGTTACGAAAATTTTTTATACGAGCACCGCTAGTGTAGTGGTATCATGCAAGATTCCCATTCTTGAGATCCGGGTTCGATTCCCGGGCGGTGCATAATTTTTTTACTTTTTTTTATTGATTAATAAAAAAATAGTAATAGTAATAAAAAAAGAACTAATCACTACCTAGCTGGTAAAATAGAAACAATACGATTTTTGTACGATGCTCCACGCGATAATTGAAGTTTCTGATATATCTAATATATATATGTTCAGTAGCGTATTTACTATAGGGATGGTCTAGGAATATTGTACCCCCTCCCCTCAGACTCTCTATAGTGATCCATATTCTAGTACAAAAAATACTAAAATACTTTTTATATTAATTTGTTGTACTATTTTTTGTTTTTGAACCCCTCCAGAAAATTTTTGAAATATGCCACTGTATATATATACTAAATCAGACTCGTTTTCCAACAATTTTGAGTAGTCAAGTTTTCGGAGGCAGAAAATGTTGAACACCCTCTATTATCAAATATTAAAATCGTGCCCCTACCAGTGTCAAAATTACGAGATTATCCAATTCCCGCTCGTATTAAAAATAGATAACTATTTGAATTGTGCGTAAACATTTGTAAACAATTCTGTTTAGAGCGCTCTTCGTTGTCAAATAAGCAATACTATATTTATAGTCAACTGTACTGTAAACGTCAAAAATTGATTGTTATTGTATCATTTTATTTTCGACAGAACCAGCTGCAAACAGGGTTAATTAATTTTATTCGGTCATCGCAGTAGAGCAAGAATTAGGTTTTTATTAGTTTGGAATTATTTATATTACTGTATGTGTATAATGTCAAAAAATGTCGAAAAATCGATCCAAATATTTAGAAGAATGATGGCCAATAAATAAATCTGTAGAGAAATTCTAAATGTTGGTGAAGTTTTATTTTTGTTCGTACTTATACATTTATCTGCAACCAATGCTTAAAATTAATTATTTTTTAAGTATTTATATTTCTTTTAAAGATATTTCAGATATTTGCTAACTAACATAGACTAGTAAAAAAAGACATTTATTAAACATCATATTTTATTTAATATTTAGTTTTTATCATTACCAGCGGTTTTACATCCTCTTATTTCCCAAATACTAAAATGCTCAAAGACTGTACCCTTTACATATTAAGGGAGTCGAAGATGGTTCTTGGACAAACCAAAGATGGACGGGACGGGTAATTATGGCCAGCTTGCACCAGAGACCTGACGCCAACAACGCGAAAAATTTCGTTGACCAAACTCGCCCGTATGGCCACCATTCGCCGCGAGTCCGTTTCGCCAAGACCGAATCGCCGCCAGACCGATTCACCGCCGCGTCGGATCTTTTCGTCACCAAACTATTAACTACTAAGCATACTTACATATTATAAATTCTGCCTTTCATTTTTTTGGGTTTGCTATAATTTTTGCGCTGTAAGATACACGGTTCCAATGAGATTAATTTTGAGTCAGTATCTTTTAAGGGGTATGCCAGGCAAATTACGCCAAAAATGCCTTCTAAGGGATTTTTTTGAATTCCCATGATACTAAATCAAATGGAATCCAACTCGGTAAGCTCTATCGATATTTAACAAATAAATCGCTGACTATTCTAAACATATTTAACACTATAGAGGGATCTGAAGGGGTTACTTTTTGGAATTGTCATAACACATTTAGTTTTAGTCATAGAGCAATTGGGATACCACTACCTGAGTTGAGGATACATCTGTGTATCATACTAAAAGTATCCCATCACTTCATTTTTTTGGTTTCACTATAACTGCGGCACTGTTGGTGATTGGAACACCATACCGAAGGGAAACATTTTGATTTAATGTCCTTTATGAGGTACGCCTAGTCCCAAAAAAATCCCAGAAAGGGATTTTTAAGTTCTGTTTTTTGCGTAGTCACATTTTACAAGCCAAATAGAATATAGGTAGTGAATATATATAATACACTATAGATATATTGGTGTATTTAGGGAGGGTGTGTCCTGGAGTTTAATCACTTTCCCTCTTATTTTTTTAAGATGTTGGTTATTTGAAGTAATAAAACATATTGATACATTGTTGACAAATGAAAATATTTGAATGCCAAAAAATTACTGAATGCTATTTTCACTAAATAAAATTATTTTTAAAAAAATACGAATATATCTATACGCAATTTATTGAAACAAAATATAAACATATCTATACCAATAAATATTGCTGATAATTGCGTATTTTAACCGACTAAAAAAATAAAATGTAGATACGGACGAACCAATTACAATTTAATTGAATTGTGAATAGTTAGATTTTACACAGAAATAGACGTGTAGATTTAATTTTAATACCTAGTCGTAAGTACTAAATAACTGCTGTTTAATTTAACATCGTTCGTGTGTTATTAGTTTGCGACTTATGAAATCGACTATAGTACGCATATCGAAAATAAATTGATATACACTTGATCCTAACCGTCCACTTTAACATACTAACCACACATGAATGTAATAATAATCATTATTGTTCTATAATATAATATAATATATGTATAACGATTATAACTTATAAACCGAGTTTTGTCAGGTATAATGTAATATATTATTAAGCGCGTGTTAAGATAAAAAGTAGGTAACATAGATGTAATGGTTTTTAAGTTTGCAATGACAAACACACATACAAGTGTTAAAAAACTACCAACAATTGACTTTTAATTTAATAAATATAATTATATAGGTCTGTTTTTACAAACCAATAAAAAAGGTATATCGGATCAAACAAATTACATTTTAAGCTTTTAAACACACGTTTTCCATGTTTAAAACAGACGTGTCGACAATTTTACAGGTTTTTTTTTTGTAATTTTTGGGTAGTTCTTCAGGAAACTACACGGTAAAATCGGAAAACATATGGATTAGATACAATTCGGTACTGGTGTGTTAATCAAAATAAAAACGAATTCGCTTTTTACTTATTCGTACGGACGTATAGGTCACGTCTATAACATAGTATAGGAAAATCATGTTATAATATTATTAGAAAAGGACGCGTAAAATGTTAAATACGCGAATTATTTACACATTACGTGACCACAGACCACAGACGACGGTCTGGTCAGGTGAGGGCGATGGATAATAATATTGACTATGGATATTACTATAATAATGACACACGATATTATTATAGTATAGCGAGTTAGTATGCATATTAATATTATGTTTTTTTGAACATACGTGTTTGCATAAAGTGTTAACAGTACCTATTCGAAAGCCACAGCGGCGTTATCTCCACGATTCCCCTGCTCCGTTGCATCGTCATTCCGGCCATTCGATTCCACATATCTTACGCTCACGTTTCACGTAGGCCGCGCGACTGGCTCCGACTGCGATTATTATTGTATGTATGCCACTGACAACTGATTACGACGACGGACGCGATTAGAACTTGCAGCGTTCGCGTTACCGCATAATAATGTAATGTTGTTATACAAACATGGAGTGCACGTGTGTGTGTGTGTGTGTGTTTGTGTGTGTGTGTGTGTGTGTGTGTGCGTGCGCGCGCGCGCGCGTAAGTTTTGTGTTTATCAGTAAATGAGAACACTGATCGTTGTACTGCTTATTGTGTTTGATGCATTGTCTGTTCTCTGGTTTAATAATAATAATAATAATAAATAATAATAATAATAATAATAATAATAATAATAATAATAATAATAATAATAATAATAATAATAATAATAATAATAATAATAATAATAATAATAATAATAATATAATAATAATAATAAATAATAATAATAATAATAATAATAATAATAATAATAATAATAATAATTTGTAGAGGCAGAACGTCCATTTATAACTTGCAATGGACGAAGAGGTTAAGACACTAATGGCCATAGTGTCGGATCTCTGACGCGAAACGGTTGTATTGTACCTCCTAGTTAAATATTTTGAGAAAAAAAAGGACTCGATGACTGATTTTTCATAATATTGTACTATCCGTGGGTCAACTATATCCACCTTATCGCTTATAATTAGGGCTAGGGACTTCATGCCCTGAAAAACCTTAAAATATGCATGCATTTATGCCTTTAAAAATTATCATCTATGCTCTTAAAATATGCAAAAATGCTAAAATATGCTCTTAAAATATTTTTATTTTTCATTAAAAATATTAAAAATTACAAACTTATATATTATTATTTTGATTGCTTCTTCTTTGAGTTTGACTTTAAACAGAAAAAAAACAAAAATTTCAATTATAAATGAATATTGTTTTTATTATTTAATATTTTTTTAAATCTTACCCAAATGAATTGCATTGTATCTAAAATTTTTCTTATATTTTCATATGTTGATGAGCGGCGATTATTGGCTAATAAACGTTTGTATCTTGAAAACGAACGCTCAACATCAACAGATGTTAATGGAGCGAATTTATAAAACTGTGAGTCGTTGACTTCCAAGTCTTCAAGATTTTCCATAGAATTGTCTATTCCTTCTAAAATATTGGAAATTTGTTCAATAATTTTAAATTCTTTATTTTTTGACAGTACGTTTTTTAATTTTTTGTAAATAGCTTTTCCTTTTTCTCCTTGTGGACTTTGTAATTTTTCTTTAATAGTTTTTACGACGGAAATAGACTCAGATAGCATCATGTTTTGTTTTTCCAAACGTGTAATATAAGTTGAAAGAAAACTATAGTTTAAAGAAATAAATGCTAAGTTTGCTTTCAAATTTGGGTTGTTAAAAATATCTTTAGCTTTTTTGATGCTGCTCGATTCGTTTTCATCTAACTTTTTTATAATATTTTTTATGACTTCATAATTTTCACAATAATAATTAGCCGCATCCAACCATGTTCCCCAACGAGTTAAAATCGGTTGTGGTGGCATTGGGATGTCAGGAGCTTCGTTTTTGAATATACGAGATCGAGATAGTGCTTTCAAAAATACTTTTTTTACACTAGATATTAGTTGGTCAACTGTGTTAAAATATTAACGTACTTCTTCGGCCACACGATGAAATCCATGTACTATGTTGCACCATCTTTGAATAAAGTACTTGAATTGCTTTTCCCGATTTCACTATATACGGCGCAGCGTCAGACAAAAATAACAAAACATCATGTTGTACGCCTTGTGGCCATAACATGTTCATAGATTTATCAAAAAGTTTAAAAATAGTTTGATGGTTGGCCTTTTCTAATTCTTCTGTATTTAATAAAAATATTTCACCTGGTCCGTCAGTTAGTAAAACTCCTATAACATTGGCTACGAAGCGACCTTCGACGTCGGTCGTCTCGTCAATAGATACCCATATTTTGTTATTTGATACGTAATTTCGTATTTTTGCTAAAGTATTTTGATAACAGTCATCTACATAGCCTTTACGAAGAGTGGCCTCTTTTGGAATTTCTTTTCCTGTATACTCTTGTAAAAATGCTCTAAATTTTACATTTTCTATTTTGTATAAAAGAATATTAGCAAATAACATAGCTTCACATAAATCTTTGTTAAACTGACTTTTTTTAGTTGGCGGATTAAATTCAAGAAGCTGTTGACATTTTTTTGGCTTATCAATTCGGTTAACTGACTTAATATGTTTTTCGGTTTTAAGATGTTGCGACACAGCAAAACGTTTTTCAGCACTAATTTTAACTTCACAAAGTTTACAAAATAGTACTGATTGATCAACTAAAAACACCGAACTACTGAATTCTGAAACATATGACTGTAGGCGACTAGATATATTTGTCTTTACTTTCGGCATTTTTACTTTAATTTTCAAAAAAAAACTACTTAGCCTAGAATATTATACTGACTTTATTCACGTAAGACAAAAACACAAACAATACGAACAGACGAATTACAATAACGCAAGACGAAAACACAAACGATACGAATAGACGAATAGACATCAACTGACCGTATTCGGTGTATTCCTTATTGCCCAATTTTGTTTTTCAAAACACACAAATAATTAAGAAAATACAAGGCACATAGATTATTTAATCATTTTAATCTATTTTTATCCAATTTCTAGAAAATTCATAGTAAATATTGTATAGTATGTATAAAATATTATTCTCTGTTAAGTATTGTTTTAAATTTGTTTTGAAATAAAATATGTGAAATATGCACTTAAAATAAAAATACAACAAAATATGCTCTTATAGGGAAAAAACAACTGAATATGCAAAATATGCAAAATAAATATGATTGCTTTAAACTCCGAGTACTATGAAACAAATGTCTATATTACTTAGCTATGTTTCGAATGATTATTGAAAAATATGCAAACTCCTATAAGTCCCTAGCTCTACTTATAATATATGACGGATATCCATCATGATTCAGTGTTGTAAAACATACTTTTTAAAAGTATACAAAAGACAATAATAATAGTTTTACCGAAAAATGCTACTCAAATACATGTCTAATAAAAGTATTTTTGTATTATTCGAATATTTTTAGAAAAGTATTTCAAATACTAAAATCAAAGTTATTGTAGATTACAAAAAATTGAATATTATCTGATCAATCAGATTTATTGTACGTACAGAATAGACAATTTATTATGTTTTTTAACATGACGTTAAACTATCTGAAGAGTAATTAGATATGTGTGTCTATCAGTTGATTGTCAGTTTTTTATATAAGTGATGGTACGTTTATTGGGTCTAAAAATAGTTGAAGAAATACAAGTAATTCAATACTAAGAAATTGTAATAAAAATACTTTATTGAATACTCGAGGATAAAATTATTTTAAAAAGAAATCAGAACTAACAAAATCATTTAAATACTCGAAATACTGTTACTAGAATACTTCGCAACACTATATAATACAAGTAGGTATAATTTATATTCTGCGGTCTACACAGCACTATTCGAATTAAAATATAACGTGAATATCCGTGTACAATATTGTATACGACGACGGTGAGACAAATGTGTTCTTTAAACAAACAACGTCGGTTTACTTTTACGTCCCAGTGAACTCCGTAGTGTCTAATAATATTTTACTGTTGATTAAAATGATTGTATATATAATGTATTATACACATACCATGTGGTTTTTGATATTGATCAAGGTCGTCGCACATTTAGAACAATCAATATGCATTTATGTAATATATTATATACTATGATGATATCAGAAGAAATATTTATATCGTTTAAATATTTCGTACATCTTAATATGTATAAACGCATATTTATACAAGCCTGGTTTTATTTTTTAACTTTAAGAGGTACTTATTCATAATACTTTAAATAAAGACACGAATTTCAAGTTTGCGTATTTATTCGAAAGACTAATTGATATGATGTTATTACATTTTGTTAATCATTAACTTCGTACCAACATTACATAAATTGCAATCATTTAAATAAATCATGCACGCCGCTTAAGTATAATATTTTGTAAACTGTAACACGTGCAGTGTTGTATAAACGTTCTAACGATTATTACTTATTAAAGTCGTATGCTGCCGTATAAGTTACGCGCGAGAGCGATAATGTACCTATACGAATCGTATAATTATTTGTAACCTGAAAGTATATATTACATGATGTGTGAGGTGTAGAACAGGCGATAAAATGGACGTTATTAACATTACGATGTTAGACGAATGGGTGTAAATAACGATAAATAAACTTTAGACGAATAGACGATATTAAACAAAATTGCATAAAGTTATTTGCCACCGGAAGAATTAGCCAATGTGAATAGTTATATAGAAATTATTGTTTCAGTACACGTTAAACACGTAAACATACAGACACTCCCAGGTATTAATGTATACATATTTTATTCGATCTATTGCGGTAATATAATATTATGTGAATGAAGGATGGTCGCTGGTAAAACTCGCCGCGTGATTTACGGAATGGATAAATAATAATTCAAAGCGTATTACAATATAATGATCTCACCACATCGACACGAGCGTTTTGAGTTCGTCTACGTTAAGGTTTTCCAACGATTGTTTATCGTCGTCCGTCCGCTTTTCCAGTAAGAACCCGCTTTCCGGCGACGAATCCATCTTGTATAATAATATCATAAAAAATGTAATACACGGCGATGATGAAAATCTCCAATTCCAACGTCATTAAATACGGAAGAATAACCAAACGCATTTACACGACGGAAAACTCGCGCGCAGTTTACACACGTCACGTGGATGACGCGATTACAACAAACGCGCGGTGTTCGACGGCGGACGGTGAAAGTTCCCGCACCCGATAAATGCACGTATCCGAAAAACGTACGGTTCCACAATATACAATATACGGTAATAGGTTGGTGATATGTAGTCGTCGAACAGTAGCATACAACGCGCAAATTAAATCTCCGGGGGACGACGGGTGACCACCAGTTTATATTAAAATCGTATCTCCGCCGTCCTGTCACGCTCGCGAGCAACATCGCGGCGCGACCGTGCGTCACAGTAAGGTTTGATTTGCCTTTATGCGACCGTTAAACGTTTATACATAAACGCTATAAATATATGTTTATCAGTGGCGCCAAACTATTTTTAAATATGTGGTGCAAACACAAATGTTTACCACCAAACAACCCTTTTTAGGCATTCTCGAAAACTTGTTTAACAATTTAGGTTCAAGGCCAAAGCCCTACGGTCTGAAATATACAATGTTGTAATAACACAATTGTATAAATCTATTTTTAAATTTGGAAAAACGTTAGCTGTTGTAGCAGTGGTGAGTAATCAATATTCCAAGAGCACGGCCCACAATGATAACTCCATAATGGTTTAATAACAATAGTAAATTACATCGATCTAAAACTCACGTAACGAATTTACCAACTGCCTTGTAGCTATATAGTGTTCTAATTTGTGCTGTTTAAAATAGTTTACGTTTAAACCATTGATTTTTAATAATGTATTATACTACCCAAACAAAACATTTATGTGTAAATAATATATCAACCTGAACCCAATATACGTCAGAAACAATAACCTGAAAATATGTTGACCCAGTACCCACCCATAATTTTAGATAATGCAAATGTACCACCTTAAGTATGTATTCGGCGCCATTGATGTTTATATATATATATATATATATGAATTTTATGCTAGCTATACAGGCAGCCGTGGCAGTTATTGAAATAATGAAATCATAACGTGTACAATATATATACGTACATATGTGTATGCACGTGAAGAAAGCAGAATGGTTTGGGCTAACAGCTTTGTAGACGTGTATATAGTTACAGACTATAGTATTATATAGACAGTTTATTATAACGTGTACGCAGCAAGAGAGAAAGGCCTTGTTGTGGTCATGACACTTTATTATATATGTATAATATACAATATGAACGTATTATTATTATATACGTAAAATAACGTGAACGCATTAAAGATTTCTGTTGGATTAGATTATAAGTGGAATTTGTAACATATCAGAATACACGTAAATGTGTATTATGGAAAATAATAATATTATGATCGCATTCCCGTGTGGCGGCGGGCCGACCTACAGAAGACCGATTTCTTTACAGTTGCAGAAGTCTTTCGAGATGCACGCTCAAAATATTTGACCTTAGAATTTGTTTTTCATGTGTCATTCTCAAAGACAAAATCACGGACAAAAATCTATTTCTCGTGCTGGAACACTAATTCAATAATATATTTCAATTATTATGGTAACTTAGTATCGTATTTAAATCTACTTATACCTATAATACAGTATACCAAGTTATATACGACGTGGGTCACTATTATTTAAATTATATTGTATATATCGTACGGTCGTACAGTCGATTAATATAAACGTTCTTTCTCATAATTTATATATTACAATACACTGTACACATATTAATACTGTAGTACGCACTGTCAAAACAAATAAAAAAGTACTATAATATATTACAGAAACAAAATGTCTGCGGTTGTCGTCCACGTTTTATAAACATTTTATTATAATATATAGTTTATATTAAATATACAAATATATATAATAGGTGCGTTCGTTTTGGACGCTTACAACGCTTTGAGTGCTCATATTGCGTTCATTTTGGCACATATAAGCGCTCACACTACAACTGTGACGTCTTTGAATCTGAGCGCTATGTCACAGCTCACAAACGTTTAAACAAAATCAGTAATGCGGTAGGTTAAGTAAGTGGTATGCGGTAAGAGTTTACTGCTCTATCTTATCAGTTTACCACAGTAATCAGCAAAAACTACAAGCAAAACCCCGATCTCGTCATAACCTTTGTGTACTTCCGCCATGAAGTTTGTTCTATGCATTTTATTTTATAATTTTTGTTTTCATGATGGATGATTTGAGTGATCATGGATTGCTTGTTTTGGCTTTATAATAATGCTGTGGGATAATAGCTACATTATTTTTGATAATACGTTCTAAATGCTTACACGCCCTCACACTACGTTCGGATTGGAAACGTAAGCAAACGTGACACCCTCATGTTTTTTCCGAATCGACATTTTCGGGTAATCCGACAGTAAATTCAACTAATTGCCAAAAAATGGTTTTTCGAGTTAGCTATTCAAAATCGAAAAGATCGTGCATCACACGGCACGTACTAGTCTAGTTTATTTCTGACAATTACTATTTCGTATCAGAATTACGGATAACGAATATTATAATCCATAAATTACGTACATTTACGCAGTGGCTGAATTAGGGGGGAAGACGAGGATTGACCTCAGGCTCAAAAATTTGATAACGTAAAATTTTCGGAATCCTATAATAATATTTTTAGTATAAAAGTTGTAAACGTATTGTCTTAAATTATTAAATAAATAATAATAATAAATTATTATCATTAATGTTACCTATTTGTTTTTATCGAGTTATTTAATTTACTAATTCTAGTAATAAATTATTCACTTATTGAATGACCTATTAGTTTATAAATAGATACCTGTTTGTGTATAGTTTATAGATAAGAAAAAGACATGACGCCAATTGTTTTTCTTATTTTTACACTTCATTACTACTGAAGATTGAACTAGTAACTACTTCCAATCATTATTTATCATCATCTATATAAGGTAAGTAATCTTATTTAGTATAACACTATATCCAATATAAAAATCGCATCCATATTTTTTGGGACAATTTATAGTATCTGCTATTGTAGGGATAAATTTTAAAACATGAAATACACAGTCCAACATTGCTATTTTCACATTCTGTTCGAATTCTAGAATCATAAGTAAAACCAGCACATATCCTTTTTTATTTCATTATGTTTGTGCAATCCAATGTTTCAATTTATAAAACATTTTTTATTTTTATTGTAATGATATATATATACATTTATTCTGCAGTAAAATTTAATAATTCTTCTATGGATAATTTATTTTTATGACTAAATAAAAAAAAGAAATATAAAATAATATTTATATTTTATAAATAAAACGTGCAGTTAAATATATAAAAAATAAATATAAATAATGCAACGTATAATACTTACAGTATTGATTTACACATATTTGTTGTAAATAATATTAGTTATTAGTTATTACAATATAATATAATGATTTACGCGCACACGTGAAACCGAATTCAAAATGATGAATTTATACCGTCAACTAGTGATGAGCAAAAAGTCACGTCGTTGTTAGTCACTTCAACAATGAAAAAATAAATGGTGCACAAGGACAGGCCCTACCCCCACATGAATTTTTCAACTACGGTACTGTAAATAAATTCTGGCCCTCGGGGTATATTAGTATTCATAATAATTTTAGTATAAATTCTAACATTTAATCTAAAATATTGGGTACACAGCTTCTTTTGCTGTTATACACCTCTATAAAATATCAGTTTTTTTTAGTTATCCTAAAATAAGTTTAAAACACAAGTACACTAATTTACTGCTATTTAATTTAAAAATCAATATTTTTAAAAACTATTTACGAATAATAATAATAAAAAAATTATTATTTTCAAACTTTTGCACGTCCCACCTGCCTACCTACACCAAGTGACTCGATCTTATGAAATTAAAAAAATAATATACACATCGATTGTTACACAAAATTATGTAGTAAGAAATCAAATTATTTATATACCGATATTGTATAAAGATATGGTGACTGGTGTGGCACGACTCATTTTATTTTTCTAATTTATATTAATAATATGTACAGGTATACATTATGTTTTTTCCAGGACCCCCAGAGAGCACAGGCCCCGGGACCATAGTACTTTATGACACCCTTTTGTGGGAGCCCTGCACAAGGATATACTACTTTGATTATTTTGTAGTGACTGGTGACTGTTATATACACTATTATAGTAAATAATGACAAAAACAAATGGTGACCAGTCACCATTAAAAGTCACTGTAACATTTAAGTCGCTTTCGCCATTGCCACGGTGACCGACTTTTGTCACTGTTTACCTTCACTACCGTCAACAGCGACAAAAATGAGGAAATATCGTAGATTGACACCATTTACTTATCACTAACTAATTTACTATTAACTTTGTTTTGTGATATTTGGTCACGCGATGTCAGTGAAATTCTCAATACTACTACTACTAATAATAATAGTATAACTCGTACATCTGAGTTACTGACTGTCATGAGTAATGACGAGCGGCACCATTTGGAACCACTAAATTTAAAATCAATATATTGCGTGTCATAACAATAACAATTATTTCAAAATAATATAGCTGTTTAGAAAATATGGTACTCAATTTATAACCAATCTCCTAAACTAAATTATATTTATACAATTGAGAAAAAAAATTATTTAATAAAGGAAAATGATAAAATTATATGTATATCACATTTTTATATTTCACAAGTTTCATAGATTGGATCTTTATTAATTTTGTAATTTTAATCAAATTTTCTAATTTATAACAATTTTTATAGATCAGCATGTTTTGTTGCGTGCCTAATTGGTCCGGTCGTCCGTGGAAGGTTAAGAATTGTAATGATTGATCTTTCATGAAAATTATTTGACTGTAACTCAAATTTTGATTGGAAAATTTTAAAACCTTATCAGTTAACATTGTGTAACAATTGTTTTTAGATATATCATATCAAAATATAAATTATCTAAATAATAAATTAATAACTTTGTAATTTGTCACTTACAAATTTACATTTTTTTATACGTGCTGTAACAATATATTAATATCTATCTAGTGGCCTTTACTGCACATGTTTTTTTCGATCAATAAAAAAAAATATAATCTATAAAAAAGATGTACACCATTTTAATATATACAATATAAAATTATGCATTTATGAATTAATGAATTTACAGTCATCAAATTTAACTGATTAAGTCGGCATTTTTAACGATATATCCTCCTCCCCCAAATTTCGAATGCTTGTTACACACCTGCATTATATAAAAAGTCGATAATATAAGAAAATTTTAAATATATATTACTGAATAGTGAATACTGATCATACTATTATTCCGTTTGCATACATATTAGTATTGGTCATTGGGTCGATAATAGAATATTATAGGTATATACTAATATATGCTACATGCTACTTAATTTTTATGGCATTCTAAAAGGCTATACAGTAATTTTAGGTAGCCATGTGTATATAGACAATAGGTTAAATTATGGAAAGAATAGAGTTAAATGATAACATTGTTTTGTTATTTTATTTAAGAACATTACCTATAGGTCGTGAAGGTTAGAGATCTCTAGTTAAATTTTTGTTAAAAGTTAAATACCTACCTAATAAATGTTAGGTACAATAGATAAAATTCAATGAATTTTGAATAATGAAAATAATGAAAAAAAAATACGTTATCAGAATTATTCATAAGTGATAAGGTATAACGTTATAAATTGTATATTTATTTATTTATTGTATTTGTATTTACATTTTCTAATCAACATAAAATTATAAAAAAAACATTTAAATTTATTAGATTTAGGCGTCAAGTGGTCCAATTTAAATGAGATAAATATACTTATTTCATATGAAAAAAGAATTAACATAATTGTACTCTTGTAAAACTCATTTAAAAAAATCATCATAAAAAATACAATTTTCATGAAAAACACCAATATAAATCGATCATTTTTGTATATAATTATAAGGGGGTGTATTATTTTGGACAAAAAAAGTGGAAAGATGCCATCCCCGTATTCCCTGACTTCAAACATTGGGTACTCCTACCTTTTAGTAGGTATCGACCTATATAACAATTGCATAATATGTATATATATATACTACATAATAATTTATACAATAAGTACATAATAGTTTATTTAATTTTCAACTTAAGAAAAATTTATATATTTCATTGTTTAAACAAATGAAGTTAATATAATTTAATCTGCAACTGTCCTTTTTTCAACTCTCTTTAAGTTTTTCTATTGTTATCCATTTTATTATTAATTTGATCTATAATATTGGCTTCCTAATTTAAGGTGTTTGTATATAGATATGTTTTTAAGTTTTTTACGTAATTGCCTTGCTGCAATATTAAAAGTATAAAATAAAAAAATGAATACTCTAAGTTTTGTTTTAAAATGCACAAGAAATTATATTTAGATAATATAACAATTTTCAAAAAATACGCGGGTCCTCGGTAGTATAGTGGTAAATATACTTGTCTATTACGCGGGAGACCGGGGTTCGCTTCCCCGCCGGGAGGTTTAGATTTTTTATTAATCCCTTTTTTCATCAGTTTTTTTAAGTGTAATTCAGTAAGTATTTAATACTTTTAAATATTTTATATATTTATTTAGATGTTCCTAAAATATTTATTTTGATTTTTTTTTTATATAAAAAATGTTTATAAAGACAGAGAAAATGAATAAGACATTTTTGGTAATAATCGAATAGCTCAATGATTATCATTATAATAATTTTACATTTGCAGTCGATTAAATTCATATTATCGAAGAATTTAGTTGTAAAATTCGAATGTAATATTATTGGAGAATATTATGTCAATTTATTTTGTATGATTTAATACGACGAGCGTCATCTGCTTGATGTTAGAAATTGTTTATTAATCATTATTTTTCTATTATCAGATAACATACAATGTATTTAACTTTAAATACCATAGTTTCAAGCGTCACAGATATGGCCTTCGGTAGCTCAGTTGGTAGAGCGGTGGACTGTAGTTGGATCAATGTTAACAGATATCCATAGGTCGCTGGTTCAAATCCGGCCCGAAGGAATGTTACTTTTTTATAATTTTTTTGCTACTGTTTTTAATATATATTATTTATTTATAAATTAAACAATTTAAACATGTGTTTATATGTAATATAATTTCATTTTGTAATTAATTATTATGTAATTTTTAATATGATTCTTATTCCTGTTCAATTATTATTAGAATTAATGTTTTTTTTCCATGGAAAATTTTGTATACCGGAAACACTAATAATTTTCATTATTTATTATTTAACCGCCACACTAAAATGTTCAACGTCATTCGAATGTATAATTTATTTGTTTCTTTATCATATGTCATTAATTATTTGTCTTCATAAGTGAAAAGTTGAAATGTAATTTGGTTTCTTTACGTTTTATAAATGAATACAATGCTAAGCCGAACGACAAATATTATTCCGCCGTGGCGTTTTCATTGTTGAGAAACGAGTATAATGCATCGTAATTAGGAGTTGGTCTTAGAGAAGAATATACATTTTGTCACAGAACACAAAGAATAAGTTTTTGTACATGTATAGTAGTACCTGTAGTAGTAGCCTGTCTTAAGCCAGTGGCCAGCGGGTTTCAGGCCTCGCGTTGCGTTAGAAACATTAGGCTCCGCGATTAAGAAGACGAGACTTGAAATACCATACAGCATGTCTGAATGCACGTACGTGTTAGCGCAGAATTCGAATCATTGCGCTATTTGTCTGAAGGCGCGTCCGCATTGAACGTTACGAATGCATCGGCACAACCATCGGCCACGCGTGTCTAGTATTTATATTGAAAAACAAAAATGTTTAACGAATTTTCGCATCGATTCTTGCGCTTGATGTCAAAAATGCATTGAGCGAGCATACAGGTTAGGTTAGGCTAACCTACTACGCCGAACATTTTGACAATGACAAAGCCGTCCTTATCAGTTTTTACTGTTGTCCGACCTCAAAGGACGTTTGGGACAAATAATACTCTAAAGTCGATTTGTTTGAGGTATTTTCATTTCGCGGCGAAAGAATTCGTCTCATCGTAAATATACTTGCATTAAATCCATTGCTGCAGCACGTCAACTGCCGCCGTGCAATTTTACCACACATGCTTGCAGCTGAACGAAAAAATACTTGACATGTCTCCCGGCACATTGACGTCGTTGTAAAGTCTTATATTTTATCCTTGTCTTGCGAATGATTTTAATGCGATTTATCCGACCAGCCGCACAATAGAATCGGACTAAAAAAAAAAAGAAAAGGAAAAAGAGAAAGAAAAAAAAAACCCAATCTGGTTTAGTGACCGTATTACTGCAAAGCTATAAACGACGCAAACTATTTAATTATAAATATTTATATTTAACGTTATAATAATAGCGTTCGTTTTCTTTCGACAAACTGTATGATTAAAAAATTTTATTTTCAGTTGACATCAAATTATACACTGTTCGAATATAATGAAAATAATTTTTTGCAACATACGATACGGAGACGATTTCACAATAACAAGCAAGGCGTAATGAAATAATAATTGAATCATAATAATAATAAAATTGACGTAAACACGCAATTATAATTATAAGTGAATGTGTGCAGTGGCGTACATAGAACTGAATTTTGGGGGGTTTTAATTTTTGTTTTCCGATATTATTGACTAAAAATATACGTCTCATAAGAAATTATGTTGGATACTAAATTAGTTAAACACGACCGCCCCACCGATTGCGGTATAGTTGGTCTCGGTCAGGTATCGGTCGCGATAAGGTCGCTGTCCGACCGGTCGATTGAAAAGCTCTGTCTTCTCGTGCAACGTGAACGAGACAGTAACGCGAACACACATGTTCACGCATCGGCGAATTTTGAGAGCATCTGCTCTATTGTTTTGATTTGTGCCCGGTGTTTGAGTTTGGCACGTCCGTGCTAGCACAAATTCGATCACATCCCTCGTGTCATTTTGCCAGTGACGTCTTCTCCGTCGTTCGACCGTATTGCCCGTCATTGCACACCACTCCGGAAACCAGGGGGGTTCTGAGTCGTACTCTCAGATCAGGTCATACTCTTCCTTGATACATTTGTAAATAGTTTGTATATATATATATAAATATCTTCTGTTCAAAATAAAATAGATTATAGTTCACTTAATGGTTTGTTCATTACTCTTCCATGTCTCATAATTCTTTTCCGTTCGACCCATTCTCAAAATAATTACGAAAGGTAATACGACCAGTGTCCAACCAAGGTAAAACGAGTTTTTTAAAGGTTTTCTAACAAACAAATTAATTCTTTCATACACATTTTTTTTTTTTGGGGGGGGGGAGTATCCTTCCCCTTTGGTACGCAACTGAATGTGTGCTAGTGATTATCGATGACTGATGTATGGGGAGATGAAAACATACCGACACTAACTGTTGTTATCGGTGGCAACAATACAAATATTAACCTATTGATTATAAAGATGCGTTTTACCAATTTTCATTTCAAATATTAAACATATCTTATTTGGTATGCCCAGGGCCGGACTGGAAGGTTTTCAGACCACTATTCTCGATAAATAACGCGCTCAAACCCCACATTCAGCGTCCCAAAATAAATTAACCTATCATACGTTTTTGTAAATATTATAACTAATTACCTTCAATTTGTCATATAACATAAAATTATAGAATTTATACATTTCAATATTTAATTAAATAATTTCAATATTTCAACTTATTTTTTAGATAGCCACAGTCCGCGACCCACTGTGCTGTAAAATAGTAGCACAGCGGCCCAGTCAGGCCCTGGGTATGCCATATAAACGTAGAACCATAGGCGTGTGCTCAGAGTTATAAAGTATTTAAATATTGGTATTCTTTACTTTTTTTTACTGTCCTGTATTTGAGTAGTATTCAAATACTTTTATATGATATTGAATACTAATTTATTTTAAATACTTTTATATTTATGTTAAATTATTTTACTCAAAATTAAAATATTACATCTCGCAAATTGTACAAAATCAGTAGATAATGAAATTAGTCAATATTTAAGGATTCCACCAACAAAAAACATGGATTGTTTTTAATCAATTCCTATACCTAAAAAAGTAAATATAAATAATATAGTAGTGAAAATAAAATAAAAAATAAATAAAGAGTAAAAATAATATGCAAAAAAAAATTTATTAAAAAAATCAAAAAATCTGTTTGTATATTTAAGATGTTTTTAAATTTACTGTGTTTAATTTCTGTATAAATACGTAAGTCTTCCAAAACGGAATTGATATAAATATTATATTTTATATTTAAAATTTCTGTCATTATCTATATTAAAAGTAATAAGTTGATTATTTTCGAAAACATGTTTTGCAAAATTTGAATTTGGATTAGTTTTTTTAATCTTATTTCAGAGATGTGTTATTTATATCTTGTATTGAAATTTCTATTCGTTTTACCAACATAAAACTTATTATAACTACATTTAAGTTTGTAAATACCAGGAAATTTAAATTTATTGAAATTATTATTTGGAAATTATTTTATTTTATATTTTTTTCGTTTGATTAAATTATTATTATTTATTTTTAAGTGCGTTATCAAAAATAAATGTAATTTAAACACAATCAATATAGTACATAAAAAAAATAAAGAAAACATAAAAAAGCCTAAACAAATAAATAATGTAATTAATTATTGTAGTATGAGATATTAAAATTTATTATCAGAAAAATTCACAAAAACGTTAAATAATAATGTAAATATTATTAAAATCGCATTCAATACTTTTACTATATATTACTTATCACTGCAATTAGTAGTAACTAATATGATTCTTTTGTGAATTGATATTTTTCATTAAAATTCTAAATTTTTTTTTCGTTGGGGGGGTGGTTGTAAGGCCCATTTAAGGAAATCGGCCCATTTTCTTCATGGCACACTCCATACCAAATGTTTGCGCATGCTTATGCATGAAACACAACTATAAGTAGCTTAGGTACGTATATTCAACGCGATTCGTAACTACTTTTTGTGGTCGTAGAACACATATGTATATTATATACTATTGCACTACGTTTGTCATATTCCGTTTTCTATATACGCGCATACAATGTATATCGATAAAAACGTAGTTCGCTTCGCATACATACATAAATATATACTAGTTATAAACTGTATCTGTTATACAGAGTGCGGCGTAATGGACTCCCATACTTAAAATTATCATAGACTCGTTTTCAGACCGATTAGATTAAAGGGGTTTATCTTGTTAGGTTGGGTAATTAATAAGGTTTTCAGTCGTCTCCATGACATGGTCTAGTGAACAACGTGGTTTTGTTATCGAGGCATTTTTCAAAAACGCCGAATGTGTGACTGCAACGTACAGGGCATTTCGCACTCGGTTCGGTTTAAATCCAAACGACAGTATCCCTTATCGGAAAGCGATTTTAAATTGGATAAAAAATTTAATGACGACGGGATCTGTAATGCCTGAAAAACCAACTGAACGTTCCAAGTCTGCGAGAACACCCGAGAATCATGAACCTTTTTTTAAAAGTCCATTACGCCGCACCTATATATACGTTATACACATTATACAAAGCAAGGCAAGTTAACAATTTTAATGAACTTATTAAGTTGAGCAAATATAAACAAGTTAAATGTTACATACGTTTATTTTATTAACTTCAAAAGTTATAAATTAAATTTTACGAAAATGTAACTTGTTTAAGTTCAGATTAGCAATAAAAATGAATAGTGCAAAATATCTTTATACATTCTTTAAAAATATATAATTATTTAATACGTCTGAAAAAATTGATAACACTGAAAAGTTAAGATAGTATTTAAAAATTGATAACACTGAAAAGTTAAGATAGTATTTAAAAATTTCCATTTTTTTCGAAAAAATTAACTTAATTTAAATTCTATATGAAATTACGTGTTATGTTTAAAAAAAATTAACTGATTAAGTTAAAACTTAATTTAAAAAAGTGTGCTGCATTAAAAAATTTAACTAAAATTAACTCTTAACTTTAAAGTTGTTACTCATTAACAAGGCTGTAGCAGGAACAAATTTTTTTTTTTTTTGGGGGGGGGGGTTAAAACCGAATCATATACTTTCAACTACTAAATTTAAATACTAGATTATGTTGTGTACGATAAAATTGTGTCTAAATACGGGTTAACATGTGGCGTGTAAATATTTCCACCTTAAAAATTTAGATTGATAAATTCAATTTATTATAACTATTAAAAAGATTCAGGGGGGTATGAACCCTCCAAAACCTCCCTTCAAATACGGCCTTGCTCGTTAGGTTAGGTTAGGTTATATACATAACTGGTTTAACTGTACTTAAACCAGTTAAACCCTAAGTCTGTTTATTCATTAAGTACGTGCCACAATATTGTAAAAAACTACGTTACTATTTTTAATTTTTTTTATTACAAATTATACAATTTATACAAATTATTTAATTATTTAATAATATATGGATTTTATATTTTTAAAGCATTGATTAAAAAAAAATGTATAGTCTCGCAATAGACCTTAGACTTTCACTTATTCTTGAGCCTGGAGAAACATTTGGGAGGAAGAAGAATGGATACAGACAAGGAAGTAAAAAAAGAAGTCACTGTGGATCTTGAAAGGGAGCTGGTGGCGAGTTTTTATGAGGAAGGTATAAAAAAACTTCTAGTGCACCTTGAAAAATGCATCCAAATAAATGACGATTATGTTTTTTTTTTAATTAGCTTTCAACGACAGTTATTACAGCTCAACAATTACTTAAGATGAACTAAATACAATAAATAAGATACTATATATAAATGATGAGAAAAAAAAACTATCTACAATAAAAATATGTGACTAAACTAATATAATATAAGCAACCGATAGTAAATTACAATTAGTGTAAAGTTAAATTGAATATCCAGCAGCCTTTATAAATTTTAGAATTGCTAGAATTACTTGGGTGGAATGCGAGTTGAGAATGTTATGAGACTCTATTGGAGATATATGGTTAAGAGCTAAAAATTGAGATAATTTCTTATGTGGAGAAACGAGAGCCAGGCAGTCTCATATGATGTGGTTGAAATCACACTTTACTTCGTCATCGTGATGTGAGCAACAAGGGGAGTGGTTCAGGGATAACTTGAAAGCATGCGCTGGTAATAAGTTATGTCCAAATCGGAGACGAGAAAATGGTACGATTTGATGTCTGGATGAAGGTAAATTAAGGAACCATATCTGAGAAGGGATCGTCAGAGTTACATATCTATACCACTTAGCAAAGTTTGTAGCTGATGATGCCCATTTATTTTGCCAAGCTTGATCGTGCTTAGCTCTGAGAGGGGAAAGAAAATCAGTGGCGGGAATTTTAAGAATCGGACACCTTAGGTTTTTATTTGAGCTACCAGCGAGATAGTCCCCATTTCATTGCTAGAAATACCAACGTGGCTTGGTACCCATAAGAACTCAACCGTAAGATGTAGTGACCGAAGATCCAGCAAAGCGGCTTTGATGAGAAAAGTGAGAGGAGAAGAAGAAGAAGTGAAAGATACAGAGTTTATTGCGCTGAGAGCTGATTGAGAGTCTAATACTATTAAAAACTGTTTATGATTTATTGATTTTATGAAATTGAGCGCACTTAAAATAGCGTAACATTCGGTGGTAAAAGAGCAAGCGTAGTGGGAAAGGTTATCGGAAAATTTTAGATTTAATTTAGGAATGTCATAACGATTATGTTGAAAAATGATACTTATATACATACCACGTCTATATACACATTTTTTTTTGAATAAAGCTTTTTTATTTTTTAAAAATACAAGGATTCTATTTTTGGGTCACGCTTTGTATATATATATATATATATATAAATATATATAGTAGACTGTAAAGGCACGCGTCCATACGAGAACGCTCAACGTGTACGCTCGCACTATGCGTAGCGTTAAATCTTATTGTATAGAAGACATGTTGAACGCGATTAGATTGCTGTTAATAAAATAAACTTGTTCAAAGACAACATTTCATGACACGAATCTCTTTTTAGACGTGTTCGTATGATAAATTTATCTGCACATCTTTTGTCGTCATTTATATATGATCACAGAACAACAACTGAAAATCTGGATCGCAAATTTGGCGTAAACAATATTAATTTGAGCTTAGCAATAATCAAACGGAACACATGCAAGTATTCGTGCTTACGCTTAGCTTTGGACTATGGAAATATCTTACGGTCATGGATTTGCACAATATGTTTACTTGATCCAAAATGTCTGCTTGTCACGTAGAATCAACACACATATTATTACAAAGAGTACTACACGCAAATAAACGTAGGTAAAAATATCTGTGTATCAAGAAACAAATACAAATTACACGATGTGATAATGCCAAATGATGATGTTATTAAGTGTTATTTAATAAAGTATCATGCAAATTTCTGAAAGGAACCCATTCATAAGACATTTTCATGTAAAAAAACCAAACTAAAATAGTTCTGGTAAAGTAGATTTATTTCAGTTATTTTAATTAAAACAATTATTTTATTAACTTAGTTTTTAAATTTTGAAAGGCCATAATAGCTATCATAGCTAGTAAGATAATAACCAATATTTTCTGTAATCAAACGTTATAAGAGTAAAAAAAAATCAATTATGTTTTTGGTACACTACTATTAAAATAAATAATATAATAATAATAATAATAATAATAATAATAATAATATAATAATAATAATAATAATAATAATATAATAATAATAATAATAATAATAATAATAATAATGATAATAATAATAATAATGATAATGATAATGAAAAATGATTATCTCACGGCCGAATCTTTCGTCGCCCATACAGGCGCCTTATTATAGACACAATTGGAACAAAACTGAAAAAGCGCACCATCACACCAAGTCGTGACTGCAGCAGTGACAGCTATGTCAAAAGTCACACGTTTAGACGATCCGCAGCGAGTGGTGCATTTACGTTATAGAGTACATCATATAATATACTATACTACATCATACAAGTGTGTGTGTATACGTGCGCGCTTACATCGTATTATATTTATACGCGTCGTCGGGGGCGCCGCTGAGTCAATAGCATGTGAAACTTATTGTCCTGTCGTGTATTATATACAAGAGATATCACAATATACGATACACGTTAGTTGACGACACGCCATCGCGCCATCATCTGTCGTGCGCGTGTCGCAAATCCTCGTGTACGGGTTTTTAACTTTATTTTTGTCAGTATGACAAAGGAAAATTAAACGAAAAAAATATATAACCATATCGAAACCTCAACAACCGATCAAGTACACAAGGCTGTCGGGTCTCCGCTTATCGGACAATACCAATATCATACGTGTATCAGAGTTTAATTATTTGTCCCGGCCGACAATATTATTGCTATGACATATGCACGCGCGAACTTGACCCTTACCTTGGTTGGCCGCGACCGTGTTCTGGCGCAGTATCATATATATATATATATACATATATAATACGTGTATAGAAAGAGAGAGAGAGAGGAGAGGAAGAGAGAGAGAGAGAGAGAGAGAGAGAGAGAGAGAGAGAGAGAGAGAGAGAGAGAGAGAGAGAGTGAGAGAGAGATGGTAGTCACGAATTCGATATGACGTGTGGACGACGTTTTAATGTTTTCCATTCAATGACTGTTAAACGAGAAATCGCAAAAATAGCGGTCGTCCGTGATAGCTGGAGATCTTTTACTATTAGAATGTTAATAAAATAATAATAATGAAAAACGTTTTATTATTATAATTTTAATTAAATAATTAAAATTATTATTTTTCGTTTTTTTACTTCCCGGTATGTGTTTATAGTATACGGTGATAGAAAATATCGTGTTCGAGAAGTCTCAAGGTGTACCGTCTTGTATTTACCGATCGAAATCAACTGTTTTTGTTTTGTTTTCGAGAGCATAAGGGGAAACGCGTCGTAAAACCGTTGTTTTCTTCGCGGAGGTTAATTATTTGTTCGAATACTTGGCACGCTCGCCGATTTTAATATATTTTGAATGTATTCACGTCGTATACGTACGTACGTATACCAAACATTCCTACAAAACAAAAACCGCTGTTTTCATACCCATGACGTTTTAATAAAATCAATATCGTTTTACGTGAAAAACAATCAATCGTTGTATTTTCGCGTTAGTTTTTAATAAGACTTGTATTTACAGGGTCGTCGAATCACGACTGTTCGTACAGATATAGGTTGCCCTGGAGCGAAATTAATTTTTTTCTATCTCCTTGAATTTTACGACAAGTCGTCTGATAAAAAACGGACCTTGACTGTTATATGAGTATATATACCTTATGTGTTCGCGACGAGACATGTTTGATGTGTGTTCTGACACCCTATCCGTTTCCGAATTCCGTATGCACGTATATAACCAATACAATAGACTGATGATCTTAGTTAAAATAGGATTGTTATATAATTATAATAATACCCGGGAGACATCATGCAGTCTTATATAGGGTGATTATTGGCAGTGCTCGAATTGGGAGGATGCGCAGGGAGACGGAGCTCCTAAAATTTTGTTTTTGTTTTTTTGCGTACTCCAACTACTTTTCTTTTACTATGGGGGGACGGTAAAAACTACGTCCGACATGATTTATCTTAAAATATATATTTAAATTGTTGTCAGTTTTACAATTTTAAATATTTCGTAATCAAAATTTTTGTATAGTTTGCTTTTATGATAATATCATATGACGCTTGTTCTGTGCCTAGTGCATTAGTGCACAGATATATACAAACATTATCAGTTTCAGTTATCATTGTTAGGGTTTTCACATATCATTTATCGTTGCTTTTGAATTTGTTGAGGAAATTGGGTGAACATCAATTGATATTCACTTGCATGGATATATTGGGAATTTATATGTACGCAGCTAATAAATGTAATTTTTGTTTTTAATTAGTCTTGTCGTGGTAGGGTGGTGTGATACAAACCCACGGGTTTGTTTTAGACAATTTTGCGCGTGGAACGCAGTTTTCAAATTATAAGGTTTGAGCTCCTCTACTTATTTTTACCCAATTCGAGCATTGGTGATTAGTATAAAAGAAAAAACACTCGTGTTCCTAGTCAATTTTTATGTTAATGCATATTTTTAAGAATCATCAGTTAAAGTTATTGTAACAAGGAGCGTATATTTTTTTTACATCGATGATTTTTGTTGATTTTCTGATTAGCTTGTAAGAGAATCTGTATTTTCCATAACTCCATTATATTTCAGCGCGGAATATTTTGACCTATACGTATTTCGAGTATTTAGCCAACAGTTTATTATTGGTGTGAGTCAAAAGTATAGAGAAAGATACTAGAAAAATTGTCCTTGGTTTGTTTTCCTTGTTTCATAAATCAATAACCACTGTAAATAAAAACAATAAACCGTTCGGTTCAACATTTCGACAGTCGATATGACGATGTGTATTACATTTTCAGAAAAATATGTTGCACGCATTAATCGAATTAAAAAAGAAAAAAAAAAAGAAGAAACAATATAAAACAAATCAAATCGGATGAGAAAATGAGTGTTCCTCTACTGTACGGATGTAAACTATAATACTAGGCTCCTGGGCGGCGGTCGTACCGTACGTGTTTGACGATGCGGCGTAACGACACGATCGCGTGCGCGGTTAAACAGCGCCAATACTATTATAATAATTAGTTCGCAACGGCGGCCAATTGACAATAGAAGTATTTAAGTACGTTTTTACGACGATTGCGGTTGGTACCTACACACAAATGATGACAGAACGTGGGTGTGTACGTGAGTGTTTTTTTAAACCTTTATTCGTATGTTGTCACGTATTATAATTTATATGCGCTTCTTACGAATGCAGGTTTTTTATACCGGATAACACGATTATAGGAAAAAAACCTCGATATCCGCAGTGCGCGTAAGTTACTCGCATTGCATTTTGTCATTTGTCGTCACCCGCGGATTTAACCGCTTGTTTTCGTTAAGTATTTCAATGTCGTGGAGACAGCGGACCGTACGTTGTGTGCCGGTACTCTACGGCCAACAAAGTAAAATAATAATCATCAGAAATAACCAAATATATGAAAAATTCATAGTGTATAAATAACGATGGTAAATTTGTAAGTCAATAGTAAAGCCCCTAAAGTCTGGACACTTGGTTAAGAGAACGCCGAGCCGTCGATTTTTTCGTATAACAATCGTTTTTACACGTTAGGTAGTGATTCACGAATAAACGATTTTACTTGTTTGAAATCACATACTTAAGCGGTCACAAAATAACGTTAACTACGAAATAAAAGTAAATTGAGCGTCAAAACTTATTGAAAGTCGGTTTGTTGATGAGTTGTGAATTAAATTCGCAGAGTTGAAACTAATTATAGACAGGTAGTTGGACGAATATAGATAATTGATTCTTTAGAATTTTTACTACGGACTTGGTAGAAAAAAATAGTATTGTCCACTATTGTAAGAAATATATAATAATAAACTATTTATAATTCAAATAAATATAGAAATTAAATTAAATTTATCTGTACGCGATGGAAATAATTATGGCTTCTACTTTTAATTGAAAATATATCTACATATATTTTTGAGGCCTAAGGTATATTCTTAAATATTCTTTTTTTTTATCCGATCATACAAATAATTGATAAAATAAAAGTTGACTTTTGACGGTTTGACAATTGATTAGCATTTATTGAGGCAACCGTATAAATTGGTTTTGGGAAAATGATTTATATAAGACGTACATTAATATTACCAATAGTACATGTTTTTAGTTTAGGAAGTTTTGGACGCTAATTTAATAGATATTTTTGAAACTAATGGGAAAATTTACCAGCTTCGATTAGCAATCGGACGTTGACAAATTACGTACTAATCGTATTATAAACACTAACACGTGTAACAGTAGCACATACACGAATGCTGCCGCGACAAATATTATCTATTATTATTGTTATTGAAATATCAATCGGCGACACACGACCATACGTGTCTAGCCGATGAAAATCGATCGGTCGAGGAAACCTTATATAGGAAAGCCGTTCGTCCGCTGTAACTACACACTGTCCCCGCTATGGTCATCGTCGTTCATCACATCGCTACCGACGATGAGTGCAGATATATAATACATACATCGTTATGCACTGTGGACAGACGGCAATGGTGACGACGATGGTCCGACGAGACTTAAATGTAAAATGTATAGTTTTATGCGTTATTATTATTTGTTACTATAATAACGTCGTGTGCGAGCGATTAAGAATGAAAAAAAAATAAGTCAATCATTTTCATTATCATAAAATATATAAGCACAAATTCGTTAAGAGGTTTCAAGAAATGTTCATTTCAATACTTCGTGCTTTAGAGACGATAGAAGCAATCATTAATGAAATAATACAAAAAAGCACATTGACTGTCCATAACTATTGAGGTTGTTTTTCGCTTAAATATTTTTACCAAAAAATATATAGTAATTTTATTAAAGTGTGTGCGTGATCACATATAATCTATTATTCATTAAATATCTTCCTTCAAAATCCTGACGGAGAGTTTTATTGAATATTATTGATACATCTTCGAAATACGGTGGAATCTCTATTTAACAATTTTGATGGTTTCACAAAAAATATTTGTGAAATAGAAATTTCGTCGAAACTCCCCTCCTTAAAAACCTCGTCTTTATATCATAAAATTAAATGTATGTATGTAAATATAAAATCGTTTTTGGAAAAAAAATTGACGGTTTTTTAAACATATGTGTTGAGTAGAGAATTGTGTTACGTGGAAAAGTTTTAAAGAGAGGTTTCAGAGAGGTTTATATATATATGTATATGTATAATTAAATATACAAAAAGCCAACGAGTATTACGTTGATTAAAGAAAAAATAAAATAAAAAAGTTATTGTATATGTGTGTATATTATTACCGGTTTCGACAAAATGTCATCATCAAGTTAATAAAAATAAAATAAAAGTAAAATAAAAATTGTTTAACATGTCAAATGTTTTAATTACACATTCAATATTGTAGCAATAAAAAAAAACCTATTTTGTCACCTATTTTTCGATATTCAAACAATTGTGAGTAAAATTGAGAAAAATATGGGGTAGCCATTCAATATTAATAAAGTTGTGTATCTTTTTTTCATCAAAATTAATGTATAGTACCTCGACATACAAATTCAAATTAAAAGTGAAAAATATATTTGATATTAATAAAATTATTCTATTTAAAGTTTTTATTGTGCTTAAGACCCAGCAAATTTATCAGTAATGTCACTACAGCTTACATTTTTGTTTGTTTGTTTGTAATAGTTGATTCAATGTTTGATATACAGCGTCTTTCTGATGTTAATTTCAGATGTGTTTTTATTCTACGAAATGTAGGAAAAGACATTTTTATCGAGTCAACTGTCGTTGCGGAAATGTTGGCGATTCACGTTTTATTATTTATCAATCGGTGATCTATTATTGTCATTGGTACATTTAATCAACGAATGGATACAATTCAAAACCCATTCGTGTATTTTAATACGAACATACACACCAGCGACATCGACGTTTAACAGTAGAATATACAATTAAACACCATAAATACAGTGTTATATTATTGTAATAATAAATTAAGTGAATAAAAAAAAAAAGCGTATTATTAAATTTGTGGTACTATCGGATAAACGCATTGCGTCATGTATATATTTAATATATATTCACATAGACACATGTAAATCATACCTGAAACTTTGTAGTTTGTTTTGCATTTTAATTTTGCCCACCGCGGTCTTGTCGGACTTGGTCGCGGACGTTACCACCGCCGCCGCGTACAGCTCCTCATCGCGGACGCTCATGTTCATCATGGCTTTGGCCATGTGCAACGTGCCCTCGTCCATCGCAGTGCCGTCGTCGCTGTACGGGCGTCAAACCGATCAAATTTCCAAGGAAGATCGGACGACTAGGATACACGACAATAGGCTATAGACGCGCGACGGCTGAACGAACAGTTTTGGTTTTTCGTAATAACGATTATATTACTGGATTGTGTTATAAGTTCATCGATCGGAAAATCGCGTTGACGCGCAATGGAAATCCGTCACTGTCAAATACCGGGTAGCGACTGACCGACGGCGTCGTGCGAGCGTACGCCGCCGGTACAGAATCCGCCGTCATCCGCCGTCGGTCGTTTTTGTTCTATTTTTTATTCCGTTTTACGAAACACCGATCGTTTCAAGGTGTTTGTCAGCTATTGTGTTGCGGTTCGTTCCAGCTAATCGTCGGTCGATCGCACAGATGGCGCTACAGTGTACGTTGTCCGTCGTTAATCCCTCGTATGGTTCGACGACACTGCCGCGCGGATTTTTTCAATTTTTGTTCCATTTCACATGTTCGTTCACATAGTTCGTTGACTGCGTTTCGAAACAATTATCTAAACTCGGAGCGGATTTACATTACAAGGGAGGGGGGAATATTACACACTCAAAAATAAAGTGTGTGTGTGTTCAAAAATAACTTATACAATAAAGTTATGTTATTATAGAAAGAAAAAACTCAATTCCACAAAAATATTCACTTTTTACTCGTAAATACGTATTTTTGTGGAATTAAGTTTTTTCTTTTTATTAAAGTAATCCACAAGTACTCAAATCATAAACATTATGTTATTATGTTAAATACAACATTGTAATCAATTTATAAATACCAAATTGTAAATTTAAAACTAATAAAATAAAGAAATAAATATATATATACATATATACACCCAAACAGACGTATACACACACACACACACACACACACACACACACCTACACACACCTACACACACACACACACACACATACAAATATACATGTATAAATGTATACTTAAACAAAAAACCAATGAGTATTATGTTGATTACAGAAATAAGAAAGAAAATATAAAAGTTGTTGTATATGTGTATTTATTACTACTGGTTTCGACAAAATATCATCAGGGTTAATACAAATAAAATATAAAAACTGAGAAATAAATTAAAAGTAAAATTAATAAGAAAAAATTGCAGAGAGAAATGAGACAGAAATTACATAGAGAATATTATGAATATTACAATAAAAATGCATAGAATTAGGTGAAAAGAAAAAAAATTATATAATAAAAATATATCAAAAAGCAAAGAAATTGTGTAAATAATGAAAGCAACTGTGGTGTGATATTAATATTATCTAATATATATTGATATAGAATATTATTTTTAAAATCTGTTTGTATATTTAAGATGTTTTTAAATTTACTGTGTTTAATTTCTGTATAAATACGTAAGTCTTCCAAAACGGAATTGATATAAATATTATATTTTATATTTAAAATTTCTGTCATTATCTATATTAAAAGTAATAAGTTGATTATTTTCGAAAACATGTTTTGCAAAATTTGAATTTGGATTAGTTTTTTTAATCTTATTTCAGAGATGTGTTATTTATTTCTTGTATTGAAACTTCTATTTGTTTTACCAACATAAAACTTATTACAACTACATTTAAGTTTGTATATACTTGGAAAATTAAATTTATTGAAATTGTTATTTGGAAATTGTTTTATTTTATTATTTATTTGTTTGATTAAGTTATTATTAGTATTGAATGCGATTTTAATATTATTTACATAATTATTTAAAATTTTTGTGAATTTTTCTGATAATAAATTTTGATATTTCATACTACAATAATTAATTACATTATTTATTTGTTTAGGCTTTTTATGTTTTCTTTAATTTTTTTATGCATTCTATTGACTGAGTTTAAATCATATTTATTTTTAAGTGCGATATCATATATTTTTTTCTTGCATATTTTTTTACTTTATTTGTTTTTTCTTTTATTTTTACTACCATATTATTTAATACCATGTAACCAACTATATAACATATAATAACCATACTGATTACAAATATTTAAAAAATAAAAACATACCTAATCATTAAATGTATACGTAAATTACGAAATCTAGTAGTCTATTGGATTTTGCAAACACATTAATCACATACTCAGAGTTTATTATAGTATCATAATGAGTATATAATAAGGACAGTCCATTCAATCGATCCTTGATCTTATCTATGTTTTAATCTGCCATAGAGATGAAAAATTGCGTTCTGCTTATGCAGTAGTCGCTAGTAATATTACAAGTATATTTAACTTTTATTAAGAATTTTTCCTATGTAAAACACAGTTTACGGGGGAGGAGAAGGGCGGCCGCACTCTTCGCTCTCATTGAATCCGCGCCTGATTCAAATTCTTAATGTATTTTATCAGAGTGATGCCACTGGATTTCGATCTAGGAGAAATGACAGTATGCAGTACTTATTATAGCACTATGAAAATGTGTTCTTACAGTATAATATATAATAACAACGACTGGGGTACGGAATTATACACATTAAAAATATCGAGTTGTAAACGTGGCGGGGAAACGGTATTTGTTTCAAAGCTGTTAATTCTTGTGTGTAATTTCTATCCACAATTTCTAAAAATCTAATTTCTGCATCTACAGCAATGTGAGGATTATTAATTTTTTTATTTCTCCAAGTCTATTGAAAATATTTATCTACCAAAATATGTCATGACTCGTAATACATGATACATCAGATTATGTCCAAATCAAATCAAATATGACGTAATACGTATTCGTAGATTCTGAAAAAGGTTAAAAATTTCGTTTAAACATGCGTAATTTGTATTTTTGTTCACAACAACAACGTCATGAAACGTTTATTTAATGTATATAATACGATTCGGCCATAAAAAATAGAATCTGAGTCCTAATTAGTATTCGTAATATATGCAAATAACAATAATTTATAAACCGTTTTGATACAGAACAAAAACACTTGTATGGCGTTCAAAACATCTGGTTACACATGCTAATTATGTAACGTGTGTAGTCTTGAAGGTTGGTTTTAGAATAATGCGGAAGGGGAAACGCCCCGTCCGTCCAATCAAAGACCAAAAATATATGCAGTAAGTAAATATCTATTATATATAAACAGTAAGAATAATACGGGTATAGACTTAATAAATAGATGATTATTTTTATTTCGAAGATGACAACTGACAAAACACTATAACACTTCAAGACATTAAAATGTATGATAAAAAAGACAAAAAACCATACTAAAAAGCTTTTTTTCAAAAAAGGTTTGTTGTAACAGTGTGTTGTCGATTTTATATTCTCTAGCATAATCCTAATTATTGTACTTCTTAGAGAGCAAACGTTGTATAATACTATAAATGATAAAAATGCATAGCATTAAGCGTTTACTTTTTCTAATTGTCCAAAGATATTTGATAAGATAATTTGGAATATAATAAACGCCAAAATAACAATCGTTCAAAAACAAACGAAATAATTATTGAAAAAAATTTGCCTATATAAACAATGGCTTATATAAAGTGAGAATTTAAAAAACTTATTTTTGAACAAAATTACGGTTAAATGGGTTTTTTATTTTTCTGCAGAAAATCTTAAAACATTTTGCTCGTTTCCATTTACAGACTTGTAACAGTTAATATTACAATATTATGTTATTAGTATTGAATAGTACTTATGAAGTATAATAATTTCTAAAAGTAAAATTAAATTAACAAAGAAGTTTTTGGCACTTGCACCGTTAAATATGTTATAAAGATTATGCATGAATGTATTTTTTACCATTTTACAACCAATAATACGCCGTTGTTCCTATATTTAATTATGAAATTTAAACTACGATTTTAATGTGCGTACAAATAATATATATGGTATATTCTATATTAATATCACAATTAATAAAATTTTTTTTATTATTTTGAATATTACCATTAATATTACTAATATTTACTATTATTTATCCTTTATTGTCCTTAAATATATCCTTTATTGTATAGAATTATAAATGTTGATAAAAAAATTTCCTAAACATAAAATTGGCTCAGGAATCTAATAAAAATTGGTTAAAAAATCTAAATCTAACTAATAATTAACTATTAGGACTAAAAAGTTTTCTATTTGTATATATTATAAACTGTAAGAATTTTTTAACATTTGTAGTATGTTGTGAAAATTGTTTTATTTTATCATCGTGTTCGTTTCTGTACAACAATTATGGTAGAAATATAATATAATAACATTCACATTATAAAATAAACATCTACTTAATCAAATAATAATTATTTAGTAATAATAATAATAAAAAAATTAACTTTACACATAGTCAGTAGGAATTAATTATTTACACTTTATATAAAACAACACAACAATTAGTTTTTTTGATTTGTATTACAATTTTACTCAGATATACAAAATATATGTAAAACAAAACACACACAATCTCACTGTCATTATTTAAAATATAAAATTTCTCACGGGTAAATAATTAATCGTAAATAGTAATCAATTACCTTATAAAATATACTCTTATTATATAACTGTCCGCAGGAGGTAGCCTTGTCAGAAATTTTCGGCCGACTGGCAATTCATTGTTAATTCTGCCATTGTATATAACGTTAGGACAACTACACATTTTAAACGCGGATTTAAAATTACTACAGTTATCTTAATACCCCTCTTGTTATAGCATGAAGCTAAGTGGTATAATTAAGATACGTCCCCGCACACCTATTAAATGTACTATGTTTTGACCACGTATCAGTGGTTTGAAGTTAAAACACGTTCTAGCCTCTTGAGTTTCGGCACACGATCATTATTTTCATATACATGTATAATATGTATAGTAATCAAATCACTTCTCACATCAAACACGTTTCACACAATCTTTAGACGAACGTATTTCTGTATATTTTCTTCGTCTATCCGACGCTTAGGTTTTCTGGTCCTATTTTGTAGTTATAGGTCATAGTGTATACATACATAGTGTCATACAAAATATTCCATACGGATTTGTTGTATACTTGATTGCTTCACTTACCTAATCTTAATTTTTAGGAGATTGGAAACACTGTATATTTTTTAAAAACTCATTATAGGTTACTATCGAAATTTATTTTTGATATTTTCATAAAAGCTATGATAATTTGTACATTTTTTATCGTTTTTTCCATTATGCTACAAAGAAAAAACCGTACAATCTACACTTGCTACGCACTGAGCAGACATTTTGGATGATGAAAATATCTTACGATTATGGACTTGCACACTACCGAGTTCATCTTCATGATTCAAAATGACTGTTCGATGCGTAGTATCGACACATTTATTATTACAGAGAGAGGATAATACTACGAAATAACAAATACAGGTGAATTAAATGGCGTATCGAGAGATGAATACAAACTATACGATGTAACCATGTCAATTGATGACATCAATTTTTTTTGTAACACTTGTGTAACCAAATAACAAATTATGTAACTATGCCAAATGATGACGTCATCAAATGTTACAACAGTCACAAAAATTTCTGACAGCAAAAAGATATTTTCATGTCAAAGTTAAATCTTTAACCAAAACAACTAGTCTCACAATAACCTAGAAAAAAGTCGATGTATTCAAATATTTTGTGAGAACTCAATTTTATTAAATCCACTTTGAAAATTGCCTATACAATACTCCTGCGTAAATATGAGTTTCTGACAAATTTGGGGACCATTAAGTTTGTATATTTTCGTCTCAACGGCTTACGTGGAGGTCAGAACTTTTCGACGATAAGTGGGGAAATATTTAACCCTCAACTGTTGCCAGAGTGATACAACTATAACAATGTAGACGTTTCCGTCTAAAAGCTATGCTTTTATTGCCATTATATACGTCGACGGTTGACCCGTAGTGCGTATTTGAAACAGAATTGCCTAATCGAAGCGCCGCAATGTCAGATTATCGATCGAGCTATGGACTCGATTCTTTTAACTCTAGAATGATAAAGTTAATTTACGGCTCTCTATAGATAGCGATTCATAAAATTTACGGGCATTTGTTTTTAATCATATCATTATCATGTATTTACCAAAAATACATATCAAATCTTATACATACTTTTTGTTACGTATTTTGTAGTACTGAAAATCATATTAACATCTAAAAACATATTTTTTAAACCAAAATACAACCAATGAAACAAAAACAATAAAATTCTAATCTTTTTTGTACCTATTTTCCTTTTGTATTTATTTTTAATAATAATAATAATAATAATAATATATATATTACTATATTACAGTATTGGACAGAAAAATGATCTTACTAATTTTAATTTTTCTTTCTTGTTCGATTTCGCGTTCTAGTTTGCTGCTAAATATGCCGTAGTTTTGTTTGGATTGTGTCCTTTTGTTGTTAGTTTGACACTTTTCTGAGTAACAGTAGTTGATTTACAATATTTTATCAAAAACGTAGTAAACTTTGTCATAGAAGGATCTTCGGACGTGTCTATCAATAATTCCCACTGTGCTCTCAAATATTTCTATTAATAATAATATAATAATTTTTTTTGCAACAGATGGAGTAGAATTGGGTCCTATTGGTCTACTGCATAAGATAGATTTTTTAGGGCACCTGTAAACACTAAAATTATATTGAGTAGTTTTCTAATGGAACTACCATCTCCAAAAGTTGCTCTTGGGGGATTAAATAGGGCTTTAATGTGGCGATAAGTATAGCGATCAGTTAATTGCTTTTAAACAAATTCGTAGTTACTCTCGGTCAATATAAGATTTGCTATCAAACCCAATGGTTCTCTTACCAAGTATGACTTCAAGTATCCAAACTTTACCACTGGTGACATACTTTAGTATGTCTATTTATATTAATCTGAAGTATAAGGAAACGCACAAACGATGACAGTTTGAATTTCAATTTATTATAAACTACATGCAACCCATATAATACGTAATCTATGTGCTATCGCAGCACAATTATAATAATTATCGTAATAATATTGATAATAATTATAATAATACGAGTACAAGATATATCGTTGGTAAACGCTGGTAAAATTTCACAATAAATTTACGATATTCTCGGTAGGCGATGATATCAGTCTCTTAGAATATTCAGGATCCTAGGCTCTCAGGATCAAAAAAAGTCAAGTTTTCATAATGGACTGTATTTTTATCTTAAAAAAGGGTCGAAAAGAATTAACACATATGAAATTTATGTGTTTGAAAAAACTACTTCACTATTGAAAAATTTTACATAAATACCTTATTAACTGACCAGATTTTCTAATAACAATCTTCGTAACTTATAAACTAACAAATTATTCACATATATAAATAACAACTCAAAAGATTAATTTAACGGAACCAAGGCTTCGCGGATGACGGTACTGGCGCTTCAATTTAATGCTGGCGCAATAATGGTGAAGGCGAACCAAAACACCGTATTTGGAAAATAAGGTGATTTTAAGAAGTTCCACGTATTATAACTATCGATAATCGGTAACAAACCACATAAAAAAAATCAACTGGTGTTGTAACGTGGTCGAAGGTGACCGAGTTAAATATAAGTTATTCAGTGAAGGTTTTTGACCTTTTGAATAATATTCACCGTAACTCGGGAGCAATTCTGGGATGTTAAGGATAGTCGGAATAACTAAGTATTAGTTTCAATCGTAATTACGTCGTTATGCCTATTTATAAATAAATAATTGTAACTCACAAGTTTAATGAAAGAAATAAGTTTAATAATTCTCCATAGGCTGTTCCGATGGAGTCCAGTTAGTGTCGTTAGGTGGTATTCGCGCCGAGCTGACTGCCTCTTACAATATGTATATTGACTAATGGGTTTTACATGAATATTATTAGAGGGGGAAATGTCACTGGTCAGCATTACATTACATACATTTATAGATATATAATTACGTAAATACATATGTGTATACTCACCTATATACCCATGTGCCCTATGTGACGAGACCGTTACATTACCCCACCTCCCTTTCCAAGCAAAAAAAATTTTGAAAAAAAAAGTTTACAGTTTATTATTATACAAGATATAGCTTGTAGCATAAAATACTTTTTAATAAATTTCTTTTTTTTTATAATCAATAAAAATAATACAAATACAAAAACAAACAATAAGACAAAATCAAAACCTATTATTCGTAATAATATAATTAAAAAAAAAAAACCAAAAACAAAACTAAAAACAAAAATGCATACAACACTCCATTTACATTTTCCCGGATAATGGAGATAAATGTTTGAACTCCTCTACTGTGATACTATCAAAAGCGTTTTTTTTTGGGTGGCTGGAAATGGGAGAGCAAATGGTGGATCTCGAGCAACAGTAGCAGCAACCACGTGATTCCGAATGTGTATAATAGTGTCCGGGATGATGTGTTGTTGGATAACTGTGACAGGCCAGCGTGAATTTTGCCCAGAGTACTTGGACGATGTTGTAAAGTGTGTGTCATTTGACATGTACACCAGTACTACCAGTGCTTCTGTGAATACTAACTCCGTGATCCAACACTTGGGTATGAGTTCATAACTAATTCTCAGCAAATAGTACGAGTAGTAATCGACAAATAGCGTTGATCAGGTCAATGTTCACTAAGTCATCGTCCACGCGTAGTTGGTTAACGAGAAATGGAGTAGTACTCCGTGTAATATTTGACACCACTTTCCGTTGCGAAGTACGACTGACGACTATTCAACGACCAAACTGTACCACCGCAGTTATATCATTAGATTATTGATGGTAAATGACATGAACCTATGTGCGTGTAGTATATTGCATGCGTGTCATAGAAATTTGAAATATGTAGGAATGGCGATCGACAGTAGGAGTGCGTTGAGTGAACCCAAGTATCGAATTGATGTATGTTGTTGATTCGTTAGTTGTTCTCTTCCTTAGTGTTTGATTTTGGTTCTGAATCTTTTCCCAGTTTTTTTTTAAATGTATCTTTTATGTCTAAATGTTAATTAATATATATTTTTAGTGTTACATAAGTTATAACTAGACTCTTAATTTTCTATATAAAATACCTGTTTTATATAGAATCCAATATCTATCCGTTTTTATTTTTTCGTATTCTAATGAAAGAGTAATTTCTTGATTGTTAAAATTAAATGTTATAAAACTATCCTTTAATTTAAAATTGTTTGTACTCTTTTCATAAAGTCTAGGACTAGCAAAATCGGTAAACACAAAGTGTCTATTATGATCGCTTCGTGATCTATTATGATTGGACCTATTTCTATTTTTATTATTGTGGAGCCCAACACATTTAGCTTTGAGTTATTCGCTGTTTCTAGGTATATATCGTTTTTATTTATTATATTATTAAATAGAATTATATCTTTTTGTATTACTGTTCTACTGGCTTTCGTATCTAACAACAGTAATTTATATTGATCGTTAATTTTTTCTAATATTTCTATTTTATGTTTTACATTATTCATCTCGTTGTTTTCATAACAATTATATATTACATGAGTTAATTGTTCTCCATAGGTTTTATATTCTGGCCGATCACTGGTTTTTATTTTATTTTCCATCACTGACCCAGGTATCTGCTGGAGAGCTAGGTTTTTTGGTTATTACCTTCTATTTTTAAATGTCCAACCATTCCACATTGAAAACACGCAGGGGAATTATTTTGTATATTTTTATTTTGATAATGTATATACGGTTTAGGTCCTTGATGCAACCTTAAATTATCTTTAAAATAAAAATATCATAACATTTAAATACCTCTTAAATATAATAATTTCTTTAATTTGTGTTTACTTCTTTTTTTATTATATTACTCTAAATTTTTAAAAAAATACCTGAGAGAAAAAAAAAACGTTGGACCTAAAATTGTAATATTAAATTCCCTAACCTTTCAAAATTAATCTCATATATTTCACAAATCAAATAATAATCATAAAAATTTCGTCAAACTGTGCCTGAATCTTTTCTTATTATTTTACTCCAAATTAAAAAAAAATGATGATAAAATATTGGACCTAAAATAGTAATATTAAACCTAAACAATACATAACAATTGAAACTAACATCAATCATTCAGACTATCGGCATTTGTATTAAAAATTTCGACGCCTCTACCAATATGTAACGTGGTCGGGAGTGATCGAGTTTTTTTATAAGAATATAAAAATATATATGAAGGTTTTTAACCTTTTGAATAATATTCACCGTAACTCGGGAGCAATTCTGGGATGTTAAGGATAGTCGGAATAACGAAGTATCAGTTTCAATCGTTATTACGTCGTTGAGCCTGTTTATAAACAAATAATTGTAACTCACAAGTTTGATGAAAGAAATAAGTTTAATAATTCACCATAGATTGTTCCGACGGAGTCCAGTTAGTGTCGCTAGGTGGTATTCGCGCCGAACTGACTGTCTCTTACAATATGTATATTGATTAATGGGTTTTACGTGAATATTAATAGAGGGGGAAATGTCACCGTTCAGCATTACACTATTTACACTTATAAATATATAATTACGTAAATACATATGTATACACTCACGTATATACCCATGTGCCTTGTGTGACGGGATCGTTACTGTACCATATGGCAAAAACAAGAAAAACAGTCGATCAGTTGCAGTGGTGTATGTTATAGTGTTAAATACGGTTGACGGTCAGTGAACGTATGAACGTATAATTAGGGAAGGCGGCTGTCAGTTAATGACCAGTGCATTTTATCACTAACACTACCAGTGGTTACCAAATAGACGTGAATAATAAAATCTACGTCTTTGCTATCGTTGTTGTGGTAAATTTTGACAACCGTATAATGCCATTTTCTTGTACATTTATATATAAATATATACGAATATATGTAAACGTATATAGTATGATGATGAACGGTCTCAGCACGTTCTCTCGTCTGTTTCAATATGAGCCACACATTCCTGAGTGCACGCACAAGTATTAATATATTATGATAATATACGTACCAATACATAAAACTGTCTCCGGCAAACCGTGATAAACCCTGCTGTGACTTTCACCCGTTGAAAACCACCTACGTTACGGCCATGGGAGCACGTTTAACTTGGTTTTGAATAGTCAACGTTGTGTGTATATTACATACGTATATATATATATATGTATTCTATTCCTAAATACCATTAAGTGGGATAATATAAAAAAATTACGAACTTACTACTTTGAAAATAGCTCAAAGCGTTTTGATGGAAACAGTTGAATCTAACGTTTTTGGAGACGAGCGAATCTCAACATTAGGTAGCATTATAAAAAGGGTGCCAATATATTTTAACAATTATGTGGGGATAATTTAGGTACCAATAGTGTAACTAAATGCGGAAACGTCAATTGTTTACAACTTAATTTAGTAAATTATTAAAAAAAAAATTTTTTTTTGTTTCAGGTACGTTTTATGTACTTTATGATTTGAATTAAAATAAACGACAAAACAGATGATGCAAGCACATTAAGTAATCGTTAAATTTAAGTCTAGTCTCATCTTATTTCCGTGTCAAAAAATTCAAAATATTAACGAATAGTTTTTTTTATTTAAAAGCTAAGTACATAAATAACTTGTAGCTTGCCAATTAATAATATATAAATAATATTGAGAAATAAAAAAGAATAAAAATATTCTAGTAATAAGAGTAAATTAGAAGCTATGTATTACACATTATACACTAAAAAAATTAAACAATAAAGAAAAGATATAAGATAAATGCTAAAATTAAATAGAGAAACCTGATAACATGAATAAATGAATAAGATTAATTATAACTGAGAGACAAGGTGAGTTTAGTATATTATAAAGATTGCTGTTAGAACTATTAGCATGCAAAAAGGAGAAAAGGGAAGCCCTGTAGAGAGATTGCTTAAGACAATGATAACATGTATGAATAAAGTCCCCTTTTGCAGGTTTCGAAGGCAATGACATAAGCAAAAAGGGGAGAAATTAAGACCTAACAAAAAGCCATGCGCAAATGACCGGTTATAGCCGAACATTAGTTTAGAAAAAGACATAATATGGAACCTAGAAAGTTTGGAGTAGTAAAACCAAGGGGTCCACCGAATGACCATGGCCATGAAAGAAATAAGTTTAATAATTCACCATAGACTGTTCCGACGGAGTCCAGTTAGTGTCGCTAGGTGGTATTCGCGCCGAACTGACTGTCTTTTACAATATGTTTATTGACTAATGGGTTTTACGTGAATATTAATAGAGGGGAAAATGTCACCGTTCAACATTACACTATTTACATTTATAAATATATAATTACGTAAATACATATGTATACACTCACCTATATACCCATGTGCTCGAGACTGTTACATTATTATAATACATAAAAAAAAATATTGACTACAACAATGTTTTACAACAAGTAAATGCATAAAACAGTGCATCTACTAAAAAATTTCAGTCCTAATATCAGCGGTGATACTAGGAGGAGAAGGGAAGCACGGGGATTGATTTCCGAGCATAAAATTTGATGGTGTACAATTTTTGGAATTCTATTATAATTTTTATACGAGTAATATAAAAATATTATAGGAGATAGGGCGTAATTTTAACATTTTCCTCGGGCGTCAAAAATCCTAATTCCAACTCTGCCTAATATTACATAATTGATAACTATTTACCATCATGTAGTTTTATTTAATTGACTGAAATAATTATTACTGAAATAACTATTAAACAATAAGCACCATCAACTTGTAGTGAATGTGTTCGACGAGGATTGACGCGCAGCGTTTGTTGGTCATCGACAAAGTGTACGATAGTGTATAGTTTCAATGAAATCAGTTTCATTGAATATTTTTGCATGAAGCGAATAATTATAAGTATATTTCAGAGTACTGGACCAGTACAACTGGTAATGGAGATTCTCGAAGTCGACGCCCGTTTTAGATACGTAACCATTTTGATGGTGGCGGTAAATCTAGAGCAATGTGAGTCCATCTCTTATATTTATATTAGAATGTATTTCTATTTTATATGATCTGATATGTAGACCGTTTGTTTTTTGTTGTCTTCGGATCAAATTGTTCGGAGATTATTATTAAATTATTACCAATAATGCATTACCAACAATGTAAATTTCTAAATGATTTTAAATATACTACTTGTTTTTATTTTATAATATAGATTATTACAATAGCACATACGTAATGTATAGCATGTACGACGTATGTAAAAATCCAAGCTACGAGATTTATTGAATATAGTACTTGTACATAATAATAATAATAATAATAAGTGTAGGTTTGTAATAGGTAAATCTCCGATATCGACGCACCAAGCCACGTAGTCCTTAGCCGTTCGCGGTGAAAAATAATTTTAATATATAATATAGATAATAAAATATACATAACTACCCGTGTGCAAACCGGTGTCATAGTGTAGCTTTTTTTAATTCTGTGTTTATAAATTAACACAATAAATTATAGTAAGTAAATTAATAATATCATGTAATATTAAAATATAAAACCGTATAATAACATTATAACATCGTGTAATATTTGATTATTTGAATAAGGCTGGGTTCAAACACCAAATTATAACAAAATTATTAATAAAATAATTGATGTTTTAAGTACCTACTGCTGGTAGTTGCTACTTATATTTTTTTGAAAAAATTATTTTTTATATTTTAGTAGTTAATAACATATTATTTTTATGTTGGTACTATTCAAAATATGATTGAGCTTTAAGAAGTATTCGGAATACTGTATTCAGAAAACTTTTAAAAAGTATTTAAAATACTGTATTAAATACTTTTGAGTAAGTTAGTTAACTTGTTTGTTAACAAATAAATTTACATTGAAATCTTGGCAGCTTTCTCATTTTATTTGTTGATAATCAGAAAATTTTAAATTTTAACTAAGTTAAGTTACTATTTTTCTACGTTAATGTTTAATTTTTAAAGTTAAAAAAAATATTGGTTAACTTTAAACTTAATTTAACTTAATTTAACGAGTTAAAAAAAATCGTTAACTAACTCAGCCTTGTATGCTAGTATATATATATATATATATATAATAAATGACAGTTAATTTTTCTCTTAACATTTTCAAAACTCTTAAAACGTGTCATAAAGATAAACCACAGAATGATGTATCACTTCGGTTACAATGTATATATTATATATTTATATATATATGTATGTGCGTATATGTATATATTTTTAGCGATATAGAAATGTTGATGAGGTGATCAATTACACTCCCGACATAAATAATTGTGTCAATTCACAATTGTCCTGTATTTTGACAGATACAAACGACTTAATTATTATTCAAACAAACGCAAGCATAAGATTTGAAAATTTTTAAATGTCGGTCTTGTTAAAATAATGTATCTATTATTGTCTGCTGTGCTTATTATATTATGTACTCGACTTCAGCGTTTATTTTTCGAGATTTAAAACAAGTTACGTTTTTTTTTGTTCGCTTAAATATTATATTATTTAAAACTATTACCTGGAAAGCAATTGTAAATATGTGTATTTTTTTTCTGGTTGTTCGAAATCCGCACATGTTTGACATTTTATCGAAGCAATTTTATTGTTTATTCCTTATAAAAGCCACATTACCACGTGGCATGTTATAAAACGTTAAAGGATTTAGTCGCCCGAATTTGTTAGCTAACTTTTGTTTTTTTATTTTTTTCTGTTATTTTTAACACATTTTATAATGTTTCATAGTTTTATACAGTGTAATATAGTACCTACTATATACTTGTAACGACAAACGTTTTCTAACCGAAAACTTTATTTTACATTGTTATTACAATAATTATAACAGTTGTCGGACTCGTTCTTCAATTCATGTGTTTACAGTTGGTAAACAAACACGTGGATACAAGTACGTTCCAGAATATCTTTAATCGGAATTCGAACACACACACTATATCCGTACAAATGACATGTTTTCTAAATGCTATCCATTCGAATACGCGATATTCTCAAACATATAATGAGCTATTTATATCAGCAAACAGTAAACATTTATTTTTTCGTCTACGGGTTATTGGTAGGTACATTGTTTGGAATATCTTCCTATTATCGTTTTATGCGCGATATACTATGGTCCTAGGGAAAAAGAAAAAACACGATTCAAAAAATTGAATGAGTAAAAAGTGAAATCTAAACAATAATGGAACACAATGCGCACACGAGAAGATGTTACGCGGCAATAAGCTATTATATATAGTCGCCTCTCTCCTGCCCGACAGATGATGGTTAACAATAATCGCGATCTTCCAGCAATCTCGCGAATATTTTTTATTATTATTATTATTATTATTATTATTATTATTATTATTATGTCGTTTACTTTCTAACCAAATAGGTTTTATTGGAGAACATATAATACAAGCACGTCTGATGTGAACCATTCCGATAGACGTATGCTGAGTGAAAGCTAGAGCACCCGACGACATTTCTTTAAAAGCGAATTCGAAGCACAATCGATCAACGATTAATGTCGCGGAGAAGCGACAACGATTGAAAAATAAACATTACGGATGAGGTCATGATAACGCTTTCGCTGTAGACAGGGTGTGCCTTACTTGACTGTGTTAATGACATTGTTGTGTTGATGACAATATTATTATAATGTCATTACGTACTGCCGATAAAGAGTTACTAAATACTAGACGCGGTAACGTTTATCGTGTCTCTTTCGTGTTTGACTCGTACAATATCGTTTTAATGTTTTTAACCGTTATATTAGTTTGTTACTATTCTCAGTGTCACCCTGTTGTAGCTGAATCTCTTTAGATCATTATATTTTTCCCTGTGTTATGTTTTTCATAATTTTGGACATATATTTCGCCCTTCATTTTCATTTTTCCAACGTATCCTTGAACATCTTCAATTATTGTTTTTAATAAACTGTCGGGTCTATTATTATCTTATCTCTGTTGGATTGAGTTATTTATAATAATAAGAACAGAATTATACAGGCTTAACAATCAATCAGTGCCACACTACATATATGTATATCTTTAAAAATTTCTTCTTTGCAGGCAGACTGACATTTTTTATAGGAAGTAGATAACTTTTATCTTAAATGGCCTTTTTCGCTCGTGCAATCCTATTAATTATATTAATTTTGGTGCGCGATCGTTCCTGTTATACTGCTTTCTACATATATTTGAAGTGTTGCACGACCATGACTTTTCTTTTTTTTTTGTTTAGTTGCATTCCGTATCTTACATACATTTTTTTTAATCAACCAAAAATTATCACTATTTTAATAGCTTTTTAAAAATGTTCAATTATTTGATATTTTAACATTTTTTATTCTTTATTATTTTATTTTAAAATGAAGATTGACGAATTTTTGATAATATGTCATCACATATTATAATTTTACAGTATTCCAAAATATTGATTTGTTATATTATGGGAATTACGGCTGAGTGGACTTATGCAATATTATGCTGTATGTATAACATACGTTAGGTACGTAGGTGAAAATAAACTTCGAAGTGATTAAAAATGTTTTATTAGTTATTGAAGTTTTTACGCATTTAATTGATTGTTGAATATTTTCTGAATACTGGAGAATTTTTTGTGAGGGTGCCCCGATCCATCAGGTTTCTTACACAGATAACATTAAAATGACCGTGTTCAGCAAACACAAATAACGTATGTATTATTTATACGAATTCAAAACCAGCGTTGCACACAAATTATCAAAATTTTAGTATATAACGCTGAAATAATTGTCCAGTGTATAATATTGCCATATTACTGATGAAAAAAAGAAATTAGGTATATGAAAATCCCGAACGGGTCTTTATTATGTATAGTGACCATTAGCGATAATTCTTTTAGAGCGGCACATGTGAATCGCATTTGCGGACTGAACGATGCGGTGAAATGTTTACGTGCACAGATATAATACGTATTATATAGGTTAGTGTAATTGTTTTTTTTTTTTACAAAATATTATAAAAGATAGGTAATAATGACCATTATAAAATATAATTTAAAATGGGTTTAATATGCACGAATAGATGCTGAGTTATCATATTTATTTTTCTCTTTCTCTTTCTATCTGTATTCGAAATAGTTAATATATACGATATTATATTTTCAATTAGAATTTAAGCGAACGTGCTATAAAAGTAATCCGTTGGCAATTTCGCGAGTAAGTATATTATATAGTTATAAATAATAATATTTACGGTCATCTTGATATTATAATGTGTAAGAAGTGAAATTTATTCCGCGAGAAAATTTGTAGCGATGCCTGTAAGCGTTAGCGTTAAATGTGTCAAAAAAAAAAAAAATATATATATATATAAGAAAAATTGTTATGTTACTACAGCCGTAAAACAAACATAGTCAATCATCTGTATACAAAAAAAATACGCTAATAAGTATATGTACGCATTATAAATAATATTATATTTGCGTATGCATTTTGAAACGATATATTATTTATATTGTTATAACTGATGCGTGTAAAAAAATAACGTAATTATTTCCGTTCGCAAAATGTTTAATACGATGTGTTGGAGTATTCAAAAATATACAAGTGAATAATATTTTATATTTTATTATTATTTTGAGTATTTATGATTGCTAAGTTTTCGAATAGCACATAATATAAAGAAATAGAATAGAAATAATAAATTTAATAATTAAATATATAAATGGCCACTAAAATGTATAAATAAATACGAGTAGTAGAACATATTTACTCAAGAGCAATATAATTGGCCAATTTTGTTAAGAAATATAATATGTAAAGATATTATTATTATAATTCCTGATACGAGATGTTCAAAATAAGTGTCTGCTGAAATTTGTTCGTAATTTTCGTAACGAAAATCCAAATACATAGCCAGGCGAGTTTTCGTTTGAATATTAAGTCGCTCATTCGCTACTTCCACGCGTGGATTATTCGTCCTATTGTTACCAATTTATAATAGGTTTCTGTGTGGAAAACTTAGTTTTCGATTTAACCGACCAATATCAAATCTTTCAAACCACTCACAATCATTGTTAGAAAGTCACCGGTGTCTCATTTGTAGCTTTATTATATGTCACGAAATAGAATGAACAGCATGACGATTATATGCAGATAACCGAATAATAGGCGTCATTATTGTGTCTCAGTTAACATTAAATTAAAAACATAAATTCGTTAACATAATTCATTGCACAAAGTTTTGACTTGGACGAAAATAATTTAAAGAAATACGAAGTTATTGAATGAATTAATTTTGTATTGCTTTATAATGCGACAAGCTTAAAATCTCCGAAAGTCAAATAAATACATTTTTACATCCGTTTGAATTGAATTAAAAAATTACAAAAAAAAGTTGTCAATAACAATTATGATAGTAATAATAATATTATCATTTGAGATATTACATCATAGTTATTTGAAAAACACAAATTTACACTATACAACGTTAGTGTATTAATCACAGTGGTCACCTATAGGGCATACGAGTTTTATAACTATAACAAGATAATAATTACCATACGTTTGTAAAATTTTACGTCGTTGACATTTTCGATACCCACGACGTGTAAGTTATTATTATTATCTTACCGTGTACGAATTTTTTTTTAACGTATTAATTACATTTTATAAAGAAACAAACAACTGTAGTAGTCAAATCTCCAATATATATATTATAATATTTTTAAACAAACATTTTGTATACGCTTTTATTATCAACGTATAGACATATAGTACATGTGTATTATAAAATTCAAGACTATATCGAGACTATACAATCGAGTCTCGACACTCCAATGCATCATTTTTTTTTGTATTTATTGATCACAGCGGCAAAGCTCAATTGAACAGATAGGTACCCAATAATAGTTTTAAAATAAATCAATGAAAAACGGATAAAAGAAAAAACGAACATAAACCAGCAACATAAAACACGTGTGCTTATAATGTTTTACTTATTTATCACGCTCGGGTCGACGACGCCTAGGTCGCCACGATCCCATTGCAAATTTGCCGGCCGGCTGAGGCTGTATATACTCGTATATATAATATAAAATATAGGTAGCCGATCTTTGTATATTATATTTAAAATCGGGCGCGCGTAGATTTGCATGTCGTCCGAAAAGCATATTGGGGACATATATTATAGTCGTCGGGTGACTCGAACGAGTAATCATCACCATACGCACATCGTATATGTATAGAAAGTTTTGTATACTCGTATTTCGCACGTGTGTACAGAAAATATGGAACATACCTCCTATACGGTTCTCTCTCTCTCTCTCTCTCTAACGAACGGGCGTCAATTATTCGACCCATGCTTAAAAACTAGTAGACCTGTCTCCTACGATTCCAATGACTTCCGAGTTACAGTGTTTCACGTGTATTATCACTTTTTATTTTGGCTTATAACTCATTCCTTTTTATTTTGAAGATACCGATACCGTTCGCGATTATTTTACAAATTATTTGCACACTGTGTACAAGAAAAACAATTTAATCTGTATTTACAGACTAATATTTTAACGTTAACACAATATTTTATATACGTGTATAGGCCGGTATAACACGTTATAAATGGTGTACTCTGTGAAAAAAAAAGTGTTTTATTTAAAAAGCGAAGGGAAAGATCAAAAACCATTTTCTCGTGAAAACATTATTTACAACGATCGATTGCTTTCGAATTATATCGGATTTATGTATGGCGTTTGTTGCGTTTGATTGCGATCGGTGTTTTCGAATTTTTCAATGATAGCGCACAAAGAACATAAAACACGTACATAGCTGATGCGTGGATTATTAACTATCGCAACAATGATGAAAAACGGTACCCCTTGTAAGTTTAATTGAATTAAGTCGTTAATTATACATTATACAATACTATTTCATACACTTGGATTACAAATTATGCGTAACTATGGTTACTTTACATTAGCATGGATAATGGTCAACGGGAATCAACGGGAATTGATGTCGATTGTGAGTGCGATTTCTCGGATTTATCAAAACACCAGTGGCGGCGCTAGAGGGGGGCATAGTAGGGCAAGCGCCCTACCCAAATTTGGTTTTGCCCCACCTTTGCCCTACCTGTTGAAGAACAAACGAAAATTTAAATTTCAAGTATTTATGTATTTGTTGTGTTTCATATGTTTCGCTGTGTAACTATTTTTTATGTGCATTCGTTTAGATAATACATCACAGAATACACCACCATTTAATTTGATTTCGAAATTGATTATATTTTATCATAAAACGCTAATAATATCGCATTTTCCATGTATTTCAATAATTTATATTACACCAGTATAGATGGGTCTTCACTAAATTCCATGACCAATTTGCCATGATCTTTCCCCTCTAGAAAAAATGTCTGGTGCCGTCACTGCAAAACAACAAAACCAACTTTTAACTGTTAATTATTTTTTTATGACACGAAAAATACTAGGAAAAAATTGATTCTACAAACAAATAATATTTCACTTTTTTGGTAAAAATGAGACAGGGCTATGTGAAATACAAAATGATTAAACAAATATATAGTATTTCAATTGTTCCGTAATATTGTACCTAACCTGATGAATTCGTTTCAACATTAAACGATGGATGAAATAATAATATTTAGTAATTAGTTTTGTCTTGATACGGGTTTTTATTTTACGTTCTTCTTTTTGAAAAACGTACAAGGGCTAAGATAAATTTCACAACAGTTAAAAGTAAAATTGATTCAATTTTTTTCGCCGATCTATTCGGAGGTTTTCACATGACGTTTGTAGTGTCATAAGACGTATAATATTATATGTATGTCTTGTTGAGTTTATAAATAACTGATAAATTATCAATATCAAATTTCCAGGATTTTCTGCTTGTAAAATTCTAACTATCACGTTAGCCACATTTCGGCGTGCAGAATCGGTGGTTTCGTCAATACAAACCCATATTTTTTGGTCACCTATAGTATCACGAATTTTTATCAAAACATCTTATAATATATCTTATAAAAAATACGTATTGTAATGCGACTGAACGATGGTCAACGACTGCGGAATGATATACAATTTACTTACCTACGAAGAACACATTTTAATAGTAGTTGCTATAGATAGTGTAGGTACGTTGATAAACGCACGCTGACGAGTACTTTATTGATACGCATATTACGATAATAAAGTATACACAATGACATGTGTCAAATGTCATGTGGGAACTTTATAGCCATTATCGGAAAAGGTCTTATCAATTTGTACTATAAAATTATTAATAATTATTAAAATAATAATTGTAATTAATTGATAATTTAACAAAAAGTATAAAAAAGGCAAATAAAGGCATTTATAGGGGAAAAGGCAAAAAAAGGCAAAAATAATGTTTATCCATTAGCATAGAAATTAAATCAAACACATTTTTATATAAGAACTGTCTTTCTATCACTTCCCCCCCCCCCAAAAAAAAGGCATTTGCCTCAAAATTCGAACCCTACTGATAATATTATAATAAAGTTGCCTTTAATCAAAAAAGATACAGCATTTGTTTTTAAATCTTTATTTAAAATATAACGAGATGAATAATAAATGAACAAATAAGTCGTTTTGATTATTATATGAGTATTTATAATTATAAATATATAATTATATATTTGATTAATATATGATATTATTATATATTATAATTTTGTTAAGACCGATAAGTATTAAAATTATTCTTTTTATTTGCAAATTTGTTCTAGTGATGTACCTAAAACTAAATGAAATGAAATGAAATGGATTTAAAGTAAATGTATTAGTCGACAAACACAATTTTCAAATTGATTATATATATTTTAATTGATACATTTAAGTGGATAGAAAACTGGGATAAAATACTAGAAAGCACATACTTTTTATTGATAGGCAATGGATTGTTCAAACGTATATAAATTAGTACTAAGAAATGAGATTATTAAATTTAATATCACATTACACTTAAAACTTTCGAAATTCACCTTTCTTAATTAATTTTTAAAATAAACGTAAAAGCACGATAGTGAAATTTGTTGTTTTTAACTATATTTTTTGAAAGAGAACCATAGTTTTTCTGTCATTTCATATTAAGGAATAAGTGCAAATTAAAAAAAAACAATTGTGTGCATATTAATCAACTTTTAAATTATGTTCTTTAAATTATCTTTCACTTTTAATTAATAATTAAATCATTTTAAATTAGCAAGCATATTAATTGAACATATTTCACTAGAACAAGCATGGAAAAATAATCGTTACGTTGGTTGGTAAACAAGGTTTTTGTTACAATAATGCAATAATTATTATGGAAACTGTTGTCCGTAACAGAAAGTTTTCATGTTTTGGGTTATTATGACTATATATATATTGTACAATTTCTCGTTGATATGTTGTTATTATTGGTAGTAAAAAATGCGTTCTTGTAAAAAAAAAAAAATAAATACATTAAAGTAATATCTTGTAAAAAATGTTTTTTTTTTTTTAAAAAAAAAGTGACAATAATTTAGAAAACATACTATTTATTTTAAGATTATATAAATTATGATTAGCAGATATAGATAAAATGCAAATATATTATTAAATTCAAGTACTACAGCTGTTATAGAAAAATTATAGAAAAATTTTTTTGTCGTTCGTAATTGTTTGTCTTATTTATATATTATGACGAGAATTGAAAAACGAACATGAGAAATACGGTCCTCGTTCACAGAAACAAATATTCCGAAGACAAATAGTTTAAATTAAATCTCTACAAAATATATATTACAATAAAATTTTGCTTCAATTGAGTGTCCAATGACATATGACGGGTTTTTGTTATTTTGTTTGTTTGTTGAAGCTTATAATGTTTCATCACATCGCGTGCTATTACAACGCTTTTTTTACAATTATTTTAATAATAGGTAAAGCTAACTAAGGCTAATGATAATGAAGAGCAAAATAAAATTGATGTTTGTTAATGATAATGGTAATGCAATAGTAATGATTATATTTAATTATTCTTATTATTATTTAGTATTAATCTTCATTTTCTGGTAAAGACTCTTCGGTGTTCGTTAAAAGGATATCCTGTGGTAATTGAGGCCGTAGACGTTTGTTGTGGGTTTTGCTTCCTATATTGTAATGACAGGCTCCGTCCGAGTCTTTTAGTTTGGCGTGGAAGTTTTCAAATTAAGTTTTAATGCAGACATTTATGAGGGGTATTCCTGTATCGTTATATATGTGATGATTTCTCATGAACCATGGTGCTGTAAGGTATATTCTTAGGAATTTTATAGAGTTGGATATTATTTATTTTAGTAGATGAAGCTGATGTCCAAATAGGGTAAACATAGGTTATCAGTAGCCTGATTATTGAAGTGTATAGAAGTAGAGACGATTTGATTTGGAGTATAAATTTAGAATTGACTAAAGGACAGAGAATTCTCATCCTGGCATATCCCTGTGTAAGTTTTTTATTTATGTGGATATTCCATGATTATTTTTCGTCAAGAAAAACGCCAAAGTATTTGACAGAGTCGTCTTTTTTATTCCATTGTATAATTTTCAGACTTGGGTAGTATTCGAAATACAGTATTACGAATAACTTTTACAGCTCAAACATATTTTAAATAGTACCTATATGATATTTCATATTATTTTTGTTAAATTCATATTAGTTTTAATATCTGTTTGTTTTTGATGAAATAAACAGTTTTAAAGTATCTATTACGTTATTAATATGTATTTTATTATAATAATATTAATAGTATTGTAGAGTCATATATTATATTATTATATTACTAAATATTATCAGACAAAGATTATTTTGAGTTTTTAGAATGTAAAGTAGAATATAATAGACTAAAAGTCATTGAGAATATAAAAAGTTTCTATTAAGTTTCACAAAAAGTAATAACATATAACTTTAATCTAAAAAATTATAATTTCAAAAAGAAATTCAAATAGCAAATAACAGATGTAGGTATTTAAAACATCAATTATTTTATCAATAATCTTACCATATTTGGGGTTTTAGCCCAGCCTTATTCAAATAATAAAGTATATTTAATTTCACTGTGTTATTATAATTGTTATATGTTATATTTTATAATTAATTGGTATTATTAATTTACTTTTTAGTTATTATTTATATTATTATTTAATTCCATTAAATAATAATATAAATGCTATATTTGATATTCGTATTTCTGCAAACTACTGCCTTTTTTCAATAACATAATTTATTAAATTTTCACGGCTCATCCAGAACCAATCTCTTTTTATGGAACAAGTTTTTTAAAAATAAAATGTATTTTTCAATAAAATGCATTGTTTTGGTTTTTTACAACGTAAAATATGTGCAAATTAGTTAAGTACATTAAAAATTTCAAAATACTTACATCCAACACTATCGCCTCTGAATGGGAATCAACATTTGGTGACCCGGGGCAATTGCCTCCTGCGCCTCCTAAATATGCCACTGTATATAGAAAAACTAGGTAAGATAATGCTTTTGATGTTAAACTTTTTAGGATTTTGTTTGTTATTAAATCGTGGCTGGGGCTTTTTTTATTTGCTAATTTTTATATAATTAACTCTATTTCTTTGGAGGATGTTGGAGTGATGCAGTGTTAAGCTTATGGTTTGTTCTGTTTTTTTTTATTAAAACCATTGAAATATTTAGATTTTAGATCAATATAAATGTTAAACCATACGAATTTGTACAAATCATAAATAAACAGATTCAAAACCGAATGGTTTTCAACACGGTTTTCATCTAAATTTATTTAACTAATATCTTTTTGCATTAATACATATTTCCATATCAACCCGGTTTTGTTATAAATAAATAAATAAATAAATAAATAAGACTTCTGTCAATTTTAATTGTATGATATTGTATGATTATTTCGTACAATTTTTTTAATTACTGTGCCAATTTTCATTATGAATAATACCTTACATTTAAGAGAGTAAATCGTCTATATAATAGTAAAACTAAAATTTATATTAGTCTAGTTTTTTTTAGGAAACAATTGAAAAAAGAGATAGACAAGCACTGCGATTTATATTTTATATTATATATTTATTAGTATGTACAATTTTATATACATATATCATATTACATTGTGTAAATATTTGAAAATAAACTATGATTAATTACGTTATTTGATTAATAACTAAAACAACAGTTGTATATCATTTGTGTATTATTTAAATTAAACAAAATGAATGGCATTTGACAGTGCTAGAAAATATGTAGGCATACGTGGTACATAAAATAATAAGAGACATACAATATAGTAGGTACACTGCGTGCATTTGACTTTTACTGTTTTTAAACAGTATTGGTATATTATATATTTTTGTCAAATTTATTTATAGAAATAATGCGCTTGAACGAAAAATAGAAACGTCATACAATAGAGTAAATTGGGGTTGTGCTGAGAACATATTTATAAATATAGTAACGTAAATCTTTAACATTTTCAGATATATATATATATTTGAATAATTAACGAGAAATGAATAATAGACAATGGACCAATCGTCCACATTGCAAACAACGTTCGGTATTTGTTTGATTTGTACTAATCGGTAAACAATGGCACGTTTTATGTAAAGCTTGTTCATTAATAAATAAAAACCCGTTTATATACTTAAAGGAAAATAAAATGTTATTAATTTGCAGTCAGCAATGCGCTTAAAAAAATACTTATTTATAAACTAAATACGTTTTTTCTACGAATTGTAATCTGTTAGGGACTTACGTTCCTAAGTAGCGATGTAAATTTTACGTGTAATTTGTTTTTGTTGATAAAAAAATCATTAATAGCATCTTGACGAAAAATTAAGACTATACCATTAAGCGGTTATTACTAGGCAAAAAATTATGATTTTTTAATTTTTTATGTTGTTTTTTCAAATCATTAATTGAAAGTTGTACTTTTAAAAAACTATGAAAAATATATGTTTGTACTAAAGTGTTTATCTTATAAATTGTTTATGTTTTTCTTGAAGAAATAGTATTTTTGTTTAATACATATAATATAATATACTCTATATAATAGAATAGTAGAAATTGTCAACAATTTTCACGCGTAGACATTTTAGAAAGGTACTAAAATTTAGAAAAATTTCAATAAATATAATAATTACTATAATAACTTACTAAATACAGTACAATATTTCAATAATAACAAAAAAAAAAATTAATAAATCATTTTATTTTTTTACAATTAATTAAAGTTAAACAAATTAAAATTGCTATATGTTATAATTCAGTTAATAATAACCTCACTTAAAATGTGACTACTTTTTGCTCCGCATCGTATTTTATAATAATGTATTTTTAAATTAAAAATGACTGGCCAACTGCATGGCCCGTGGAACATGAGATAGCAAAGGACTGCTAATAATTTCTATTCACACATATTTAATTATTAATTATTATATTGGAGTAATAAATAATATGGTATAAAACAGATAAAAAAACAGTTGACGCCTAAAAAAATCGATTTTTATAAATTACCAATTTACCAGAAATTTTCTGAAATGTTTTTATCTGTAAAATCCACATTTATAGTCCTAAGACGAAGTATAAATTTGCACCCTTACCTATAAGCGAACGAAATGTTCAGTTAGGAGAATATTCACGTGTGTACTAAATTATTAAATAAAATTATAGTGGCCAAAAATTGCTAACCAATATTTCTTGGCAAACGTGTATGTGTGTGTGTGTGTGTGTATAGTGAAGATTATATGAGTTTTTAGATGTAAATCGGTTTACTGTTACACAAAACTAACATGTTATTAAAATATTATGTTTAATACTATAGATTATTAAATTGACAATATTTTATACTTTTTTAAATTTAATACCATAAAAGAAAGTATACAGAAAGTATTACATTATAGCTTTCACACGATCCGAACTAGGTACAAATGTCTAAGTTTTTAAGTAAACTAATAATTTTCTTATGACTAATAATGTTGAAAATTCTGATTCGATTTATTCACATCTATTATACATTGTGGTGAAAGACACTTGAAAGTCGTATCGTTAGGTTAGATATACGTGTCATGCGATTGTGTTTTCGGCTATTTTATTAGTATGATCGACTACCTCAAAAAATGTTCTCCTCGAAAATATAATCGTTTATTATTCTATGAAGGAATAAAATATTCGTCGTAAGACTTGCACGGAAAAATGTCCTTATAGTTTTATTGCTCGATCGTTTTTATAATATAAATAAAATGAATATACTTGAATAATATGAAAGTAATATACATAGTTTGAGTTATCCATAATATTCTCTACGCAAGGTTACGGTTGAAAAGTTTGTGGAAAATATAATATACGTTTTAAACACATTGACTACTCAATGACATATTTCATAGTGTTAATTTAATTTTTTTAATTATATATATTTTAAATGTATTTATCAATCGAATAATGCATGCGACATACAAAATAATTATTTTTCATGGTTCGATTACTGCATTTCAGACAATTATATCGACGATTCGTATAAGTTAAAAAATATAAATTATTTACCCCCACTTACTACCAATTCCATAAAAAATAAACACTAATGAATTAGAAATGTTATAAGAACAACAACTAATAATAGTATCATGATGGGCGGAATGCGTAGGCAATCAATGAATGCAATTTCTCCTCGTTAAAAAATATACGAGTATGTATACACACATCGCTCATCGCGTATACAGGGCAATTCTTCGTATAATGTACAACACTCGTTTTTCAGTAAATGTTTATTACTATTTTCTGAACATTTAATTTAAAGTTATTATAAAACACCACATATTTACAGAAACCAATCTAACCGTGTCACTATTACTTTTTATTTTTATTCTAAAATTCAATTTTTTTTTAACGAAAACCCGTGTTTTAATTTTAATTTATTATATTGACATACAATATTTATTTGAAAATATTAATACACAAATATCGAAAATGTTTATACAAAACATGTACCGTTTATTGGGTTTAAAGTTAATTAAACGCAGGAGTATATATTTATATTTTCCTGATTATCCATTTGTCTAAACCATAAAAGAACATTAATAAAACAAATACATAAATCATTAATTGACTTTTGGTTTGATATTTGTACGTAAAATCACACATTGGAATATAAAGTTGAAAATATAGGTCACCGTTAATAGAACACAACTTTAAATATAATATATAACCTGTAAATTAAATTTTGAAAAATATGAAACACGTAAACCGGCTTTAGAAAACGAAAATCTTACATTATAATCACTCTGTACACACGTATAATTATGCGTCGTGTGATTCGACGATAGATCCGGTTTCGCTGTTGTTATTACGATTATTTATTTATTTATTATGATTATGATTTTTTTTTTTAATTTTAAGATCAACGACAAATTGGCCTTCGGCATTCGCCTGCCGCCGCCAGCCATTGTACCGATGTCCAATATCACCATCGTCTATCGCGGTCATTAAACACTGTGAACTATTCCTACTTGCGTGGACAATTCTATATGTAATGTGTGTGTGTGTGTGTACATCGCCCCCAGGGAAAACGAAAGTCGACCGACCAATGACTCATATCGCACACCACAGACTCTACGCGAAATCAAGTAATTAGGTACGGTCGTAGTATACGGTACTTATAAGACACAAATTTGGTTTTAGACGTTATGATATGCAGAGTATAATTTACATAAAGATTTTGGTTGTTATCCTGTTCAATAATCCCTTTCGTCTATTTTTTACATTTGAGGAATAATAATATTACAAATGGCGTAAACTATATCGAAATACATTCAGAATGTTATGTAAGCCTCAACGTCAATTTTTTTTTTAGAAAATTATTTTAACCATTATATTCAATTTCCTCTGTTTATTTCCTGAGATATTTTCCAGTTATTTGTTGACCAAAAATAAAATCAAGTTACATCGAGATCATGTATTATTTTAATTTACGATTAAAAGCAATCATTTGATGTCTGAATAATGTTATAATACATACTACAAATAATCGATGAAAACGTTAAGTATTTAGAATAATGTTATTTTGAATTAAATATAGGTTGCAACAAAAAATATACCGAGTATCACGTGTGGACGAACACGTTCGGTCGGATATGAATTCATCACCATTTCATCGTTACTTCAGACTTAACGATAAAATGAATGAAACTCTTCTATTTTTGTAGTTTCAAATTTAAAGACGTGTAACTTAATCGTTACTGTATAGTCGCCCTACGATGTCTTATTTTTGCCTTTATTCCAGAACATTATGAGACGCGTCCTATCTGTAACACAATGTCGATAATTCGACGTTATGCTAACGATACTTATATTGGTACACACACCCACACACACATACACACACACACACACACACACTTACATATATATATATGTTATGAGTATCACGAGGACGGCGAGTACTCATCCGTATGTTTATAGCGTTACGAAAAATGTAGGTGAAGAACCGAATGTGTTTGCAGTGAAAGTACGACGTACACGCGTATTATATACGTCTGTGTATATTCGTCAGAGGTCAACGGTTTGTTTGTACGAGATCTTCTTACAAACAACATCAATTACCAAGGACAAACGCAGATGATATAAAATATGATCTCCGATGGTTGTTCACCATATTATGCGTATGTCTATAACACGACGACGTGTACGATGCATACAATATAATTAACTCTCAGAACGTATTTATAATATGAACGATTCAAATAATATACGTAGTTTAGGCGTTTAAAAGAACGAATAAATTACGAACCAACAAGTGTACCAAAAAAAAAAAATATATATATATATATATATATTTATATAGAATAATGAATAAAGAAACGATAAGTTAAATTATAGGGGCTTAAAAAATACGAATGTAGAATTCGTGTGCGGTACGATTGGAAAGTACAAGAATTTGATCTCGTATATTGAAACGTAGCACTATAACTATTAGTATGACAAAACCTAATACTATTTTAGAAAATCAGTATTTAGCGTTTGAATTATTCGAACGTGGGGAAAATATCGCCAATATTTTTATTCTCAAATAGTTTTCCTTTAATGTATAATAAAACGTTAGTTCAAATAAAATAAAACATAAAGCATTATATAACATGTGTTTCTGACTAAAAAATTAACGTTGTTTTTCTTATTCAGCGTCATTACGTATCACAGCTTTTTGAATAACTTCGTAAACACATAAAGTTTATTAATCTTTCCAAGCCATACTGAGACATAGAATTTTGTAAAAAAAATCTTATCTAAGCATCAGATATAATATTGACAGTAATCTGTATAATAAATTTGAATGAAATACACTGTATACATGTTCAAATGACGTATATTAGAATAATAATCTTGGTGAATCATATGTTCGAAAATAATAAATATCAGAATGTTAGTTCAAATTTCATGCGTGAAAAATACGAAAATACAAAAGTATCAAACACTTTATTTATTTATATTTAAAAACAAAAAATAGAACATTTATTTTATAGCTTATTATGTATATGCAAAGAATGTATTGGTTTTACAATGATTTTTTTTTTTTTGTAATTACTTTTTCGTGTAAAATAACATACGAATGTATCAAAAATGTTTCCTGTTTATAATGTTTAATAGTTTTTCCTCACGCACGAAACTACAGGAAACTATCGGGAAAATTTAATTACATGTCAAATAAAGTATCAATTAGGTAAAATTCGCTACTGGAAAATAATGCACGTACATTTAGATCATCTGAGAATTCTTACACAAAAAAGTATTCACCGATAAAATAATAATAATGATAATAAATATTAACTATTTCTCTTTACCTACACTTTACGGATAAAATAAAAAATTTTTGGATGTTGTAGTTTGTCTGATGTCATTAGATTGTATTTCGATTTTACTGTGAACAACAATATAAATTTATGCGTTTGATACATCAAGCACACTCGTTTACATCGCTATCTAAACCAGTGCAAAACTTTCACACATTAGGTGTAGTCGTAGTAATGACATCTTACAATAGGTATTTATTATAATAGAAATTTCACCAACTGGTTTTTTTTTTGAAAAATATTTTTGCTAAAACTATAAACTGATCTTGTATAAATAAAATTTATATGTTTATATTTATTATCATAATTGATATTTGAATTTTAAATAAATAACATAATCATGTATAATTTTTTAAATGACAGGTAAAACGTTAATATTAATTAATTATGCATTGACTGTAAATCTGAGTATGTACGTTAATATTATGTTTTTTTTTCAAAAAGACCAATTAGGAAGTCTTTATCGCCTTCAGTTCTCCTACGAGTATATATCAATTCGGACATACATAGGCCAAACACGTTAATTTAATTTGTCCATAGAAGTTTAGTATTATAATCACTAACTAAAATACTAAAGAATTATCTTAATTAACACAATATAAAATTTGAAAATCAATTGTACCCGTTTAGTCGATTGAAAAAAATTCGCATTTTTAAATATGATATTTATGATATTTATATAAATCAGTGTGATTGGTAAAATAAAAGATAATTTTTCATATAATTAGTACCGTAAACTCTCATCCATTCGGCAGTAGACTGGAAATAACACATTAAACGTACAGTCTCTCGTTTCCGCAAACAATATCAATAATAACATTATAATTTCTTTAGATTTTGGTGTGTTAGAGCATAGAGATAGGATTCTAGTTTGCGAGAGCCTGCGGGCTGAATATTTTTGTGCAACACAGATACTATAGTTTCATAACTATTGGAAGGAGATAGTTATTTATTCAAAAATATAATATTTTCTCAAGCGACCAAACCATAAACCGATATAAATCCACTTGTAAAATTTGAATACGTAGAAACCTATCCGAAAACTATGTCAAGACTCGTAAAAAAAAAATGAAAATGTTATTTACAAGTATATTATAGCGCATAGAAAAATTAATTTTTTAAATGAATCTAGCATCAACTTGATTCTCTCTGCAATTATATACTATACGTATAATAATTGATTAGACTGTATAGCATATGCGAGATTGATGGCATTAACATGTACTTTTTTTTTACTTACACGGTTTGAACATGAACTCTTCGTAAATTTCATCTTATTTTCAAAAATATTAATGAATCACATTGTAAAAATACTACAATTTTTTTATTTTTTTATTAGCTTTCAACGACAGTTATTACAGCTCAACAATTACTTAAGATGAACTAAATACAATAAATAAGATACTATATATAAATGATGAGAAAAAAAAACTATTTACAATAAAAATATGTGACTAAACTAATAAAATATAAAGCAACCGATAGTAAATTACAATTAGGATAAAGTTAAATTGAATATCCAGCAGCCTTTATAAATTTTAGAATTGCTAGAATTACTTGGGTGGAATGCGAGTTGAGAATGTTATGAGACTCTATTAGAGATATATGGTTAAGAGCTAAAAATTGAGATAATTTCTTACGTGGAGAAACGAGAGCCGGACAGTCCCATATGATGTGGTTGAAATCACACGTAACTTCGTCATCATGATGTGTGTAACAAAGGGAGTGGTTAAAAGGATAACTTGAAAGCATGCGCTGGTAATAAGTTATGTCCAAATCGGAGACGAGAAAATTGTACGATTTGATGTCTGGATAAAGGTAAATTAAGGAACCATATCTGAGAAGGGATCGTCGGAGTTACATATCTATACCACTTAGCAAAATTTGTAGCTGATGATGCCCATTTATTTTGCCAAGCTTGATCGTGCTTAGCTCTGATAGGGGAAAGAAAATCAGTGGCGGGAATTTTAAGAATCGGACACCTTAGGTTTTTATTTGAGCTACTAGCGAGATAGTCCGCCATTTCATTGCCAGAAATACCAACGTGGCTTGGTACCCATAAGAACTCAACCGTAAGATCTAGTGACCGAAGATCCAGCAAAGCGGCTTTGATGAGAAAAGTGAGAGGAGAAGAGGAAGAAGCGAAAGATACAGAGTTTATTGCGCTGAGAGCTGATTAAGAGTCTGATACTATTAAAAACTGTTTATGATTCATTGATTTTATGAAATTGAGCGCACTTAAAATAGCGTAGCATTCGGTGGTAAAAGAGCAAGCGTAGTGGGGAAGATTATCGGAAAATTTTAGATTTAATATAGGAATGTAATAAGAAAAGCCTGCGGAGTTGCTCGATACTGGGCCATCCGTGAAGACAAGCCATGCTTCGGAATAATTCGATTCCACAAACTCGGTAAAAATTTGGTTGGCGACAAAAGTGGGCTTGTTAAATTTGGTATTTTTGATTGAAAGATCTTGAAAAAGCGGGAGTATATGAATCGAGGTAGGGATAATCAAAGCTGCAAACGGAATATCATAGCAATGGAGCCGATTTCTTGGCGTAATTATTGAAGGGGTAAAGGAAATCAATGTAGAAGAAATAGACGCAAGAATAAGAAGTGTTTTTGGCACATACTGCCAACGAGAAAACAAACTTAAAAACGATTTAAAGATAGAATTATGACCTGTTTTTTAGTAAAAATTTAATCGCAAGTCGCCGTGGACGGATTTCTATTGGGGGACATAGTAATTCAATTCCTATGCATATGTTAGGCGTGGAATGAACTGCTCCGATAACAGTACGGAGACAAGCCGTTAACGCGGAATTTAATTTTTTACGTTGTGTTCGAGATGCAGAAACAAATAAAAAAGAGCCATAGTCTGCTTTTGACCGAATAATTGCCTTAAATATTAGTAGCAATGATGAGGGATGAACACCCCACTATGTACCTGCTACCGCTTTGAATAAGTTGGACCATTTTGCAATAGCCGAGCTAAGACAACTAAAATGAGGGACCCATCTAAGCTTTGGATCCAACTTAAGTCCGAGATATGTGATTATCGTCGAAAGGGTAGTAATCGTATGATCTAGATAAATAGGGGGTATATTATGGTATCGTTTCCTAGTAAAAATAATGGATTGACTTTTATGAGGGGCTACAAAGAGACAAGAGGATGAAAGTGCATTATTTAGAGAGTAAAGAGCTGTATTTAAATGGAGAATTGCATTATTGAGGGATTTATCTACAGAGAAAACAACGATGTCATCTGCATAAAATAACAGAGACGGTAGGTTAGGTAGGTCATATATATATATTGAAAGGAATGGAGCTGAGACAACTCCCTTGTAGAAGTCCTCTGTACGTAGATCGAACACATTCACTTCCTAGAGGGGAGGTGAATGATAGGTAACGTACATGAAATAAGGAGGATATGTAAGAGCAACACGAAATAGGGATGTTGAGATCATGAAGACGAGAAATAAGAGTTAGGATATGAACCTAGTCGTAAGCACCTTGAATGTCAACGAAAGCAGCTGAAATAAATGAATGATCGCAAAAGGCTTGATATATCGAACCGGTAAGACTTGATAGACATTCCATGGTAACAAGACCACGCCGAAATCCAAATAAGTTGTTAGGAATAAGTGAATTATGCTCCAGATACCAGTCCAATCGATTTTTTAGGATAAATTCAATTAGTTTACAAAAGGCCGAGGATAATGCTATGGGACGGAAAGCAGGAGGTTTTGTTGAATGTTTTGGGATGGGAATCACTCTGAAGTTAGCAACTCCACCATATCCATCTTGTCGATCTTGGCGGGTTATATGAAAGGAAGGGATCTTGTAATACGAGTTTGGTAAAAGCCCAGTTTCAGAAAGAAGAGCACATTTACAGTTGTTTTCCGCTAAAAGAAATGAAAGATCATTTGAACGAGCTCTAAGGCTACGACAGTTCTATTGTAGGATATTAAAATTATTATTTGTTAGGTTATTGTTCATGCGTTGTATTTTGAGTGGAACAGAGAAAATTTATAACATGAGACTCGATTAATTTGTTGAGAGAGGAGGGGGAAGTAAGATACTTGGGAGTACTAATCAACGTTTGAGAGAGTTGCTTGGCTAACGAAGATATCCAGGATTTTTCAACCGGGTGGGCGTAAGTATTCTCCGACATATACTTTAAGAACGTACCGTTTGGAGAAGAGTATTTTATATTATTTTGAGCAGGAAGATTTATATGATCGGAAAAAGTACGGGTTTTCCTTTTATTGGCGAAATTATCATAGTTATTATTACTTTTTTTAATACTTTCATAGGACTGCGATAGATTAGAGAACGTCTCATTAGATACGGAAATAGGGGAACTGCTGAATTCCCTTACAGAATTAACTTTAGGCTTTGATACTATATCGGAAAAAGACGATGATTTGTTGACCAATTTATTTTTTATAATAGATAACGCATCTTGGAAAGAGACATTCTCCGTAGCCATGATTTTTTTAATGTTTTTTTGTTTTAACCATTCCGGACATGTACGATCGGTGACTAAATGAGGTCCTTTGTAATGGAAGCAGAGTGGTGCGGATGTTTCCTTCGTTGGAAAGTTAACTATGACATGTTCAGATGTGCCACAGTGGGCACAATTGGATTTGCTACGGCAAAATTTAGCTGTATGGCTGTAACGTAGACAATTTTGGCATAAGACCAGAGACCGAACACTTGGTGATACTTTAAATATCACTTTGTATATGGAGATCTTCTCCGGAAGAACTGGTGACAAAAACTTAAGTTCAACAATTTTAGTAGAAGTCGGAGAATTGCTATGTTGGTTGATTGAGATACGACGAAAACTGACTGTTTTGACTAATGACTCCAAACCTTCCCAAAAATCGTCTTCTGATACTAACATATCGATGTTTATAATACCGTAGGAATAAATCAGGGTAGAGGGAATATAGGCGCGTAACCCCGAAAGAGGAAGTTCCTCCGAGGACATACACTTGTATGTACAAGTAAAAATAAAGTACAATTAAGTTATATTTTATTTGTATTTGTATTCTAAGAAACATTTAATTGGTTTTTGTACATTTACGGGTTTTAGCATATGTCCAAACATTATCAACAATACTGTATTCAAAATAATTTTTCATAGTTTATATGTATATATATATATTAATTTTTTTATTATATTTTGATATTTTTTAAACGTATTGTTTTGCATATATCATTTGAAATTATGGTTTTGTTTTATTATAATACTTTCCAATTTGTTTTTATGTTTAGTAACTAATTAATTGTTAAATTAATTGTTCAACGTGTTTTATTTTGTTCTAATATTAAACGATTAAATTGTCGATTCCACAAATTTAATAAACCTTTAAAATATAACGCTCACATATAAATTATGTCTTGTACTGACGTGAATACACTTTCGAAGTGTTACACTTTTCAATTGCACGTATGTGTGTGTTCGAGATTTTTACTTATTTTATCACGCACTTATGACCTACTACATATTATGCATTTAACTATAATCTGCTCGGGTCGATATACACTGCTCTATGCTGTTTATATGTATAAAAAATAAATATAAAATTTTTATTATAGAAAGTTTGATGTTTCATAATAATTAATGAAATCCAGATTAGGGCCATGTGAATCCATATCCGGGAGAACCTCTGACGTCATCAATCCAATTTTGTATAAAATATGTACGTAGCTTCGTCCTTCCGCCATTTTTATTTAGTTTTGGAATATTTAGTATAATTATTATTTATTTATACGCGTAATACATCGTTTCAAATGACTACAAGAGAAAAATACAAAAACATTGTTTTTAAAGTAAATTATTGTATTTTTTCGTATGTACAAATATAATTATATAAAACTAGTTAAAAAAACACAAGTAGTTTATTATTGTTTTAAAAATAACCGCTTAAATTTAATTTTAATAAACATTTATAAATAAGTGCGTCTTTTTGTCATTTAATTTTTTTCTCTTAATGGATATTAACAATACGCTTATTCGTCAGCAAAAATATAAACTAACAGTAATGCAAGTATAATATAACGTATTGGTTATTATATACATGTACACAGACGCACCGACTTACAATAAATATTGGGGGGGCCCATACCGGGGGTCTAGCCCCGGGAAATTTTCTAAATTTTAGATGAAAAATAGTGAGTTTTAAAGTTTTTTAAAGCATTTTAGAGTCATATGATCAACATTAGAACCTCGAAAACTCGACTCTCGATAATTTGACACTCCGGGAAACTCGACAAGCCTGACACATTTTTTGACTTTGAAAAAAGAAACAAAACATAAACACGCACGGTATTTTCGTAAAAAGCTAATTTAATTTAAAGTAATAATTATGCTTATAGACTATTACAGAGCAGTGAATATATAGCACTGAAAAGACTGAAATTATATTTAAATAAATCCTAAACTATCGTTAAAAGAATAAAACATAAAATATTGCTGTCGCACAGTAATAGCACTTTAATTAATAAGTGAAATAGCTAATTTAAGCTTACTTTGAATAAGGCTCAGGGTTCATTAAATAAAAACAATATCTCAAAGTTAATGCTTTAATACAGTTAATAAAGTTAATACAGTATGATTAATACTTTTAGTCAAAAAGTATGTAAATAGCGGGTTTGAGTATTGCACCCTCAAAATATTTAAGTATTTGAAAATAACTAATACAGTACTATTGTAATATAGAAATACAGTACCAAACTAGTACTAATATTTCGAAACTGAAAATTTAACATTCTGTATGTATTTAATTCTCTATTTTATAAAAATTTTTAATATTGCTCTAAATACCAATATTAGGGCTAGAGTGTCTTTAGAAAGGTGCAAATGTCGATCGTCCGACTGGATTACTGAACATGAAGTCGTTGATGACTGGTCGGATATCCAATTCATCCAAAATATCTCGGTTGGCATGAAGAACAGCCAAGTTTTTCAATCGCTTCTATCCCATTGTTGATCGGAGATATAACTTCAGACGTCTAAATGGGCGCTAAATGACCATTCTGCTGTTGCTGTCGTGATTGGAACTACTTGAAGAAGCTTAATGCACTTCACTAATTCACATAACATTTCTTCAACTGCAGGCTCTTGTGTAATGTACTTTCTTACATCACGCATGTTTTTTAAGACCAGTTGTTTTTATTAGCGATATCAGCTAACATATTCAAGTGTAAGCGCAGTCTCTCAATGTCTAGGTCATTTTTGAAAAACTCAGTTGATTTTTCAAAATTTGTTTCACCTCTGTTTACTAAAAGTAAGCTCTCTTGTTCAACTGCAATGACTTGTGTGAGTCCAATTGATGCAAACCGCTCAGTAATGCAAGATTGCACCGTTTCACAAACTTCAATGTAAATAGCTTTGTAGTATTCCAATTTTTTATTAAATATTTTTATTATTCAATATTAAATATATTTTTATTTATCAATATTTTAAGAAATGAATTATTCTCCTGTTAGATGTTTAAAAACTTTCATTATATTATTAGTCCCAGAATAAATTTGTAATCGTAGATTTCATAAACATATCAAAAACATTTTATAATAAAATATTTGAAATTACTTCAAATTTCAAGTTTTATAAAATAGGCATATAAACATTTTGAATAATACTGTACACAAAATTAAATATTTAGTTTCATAAAAATCGTTGTTACTCGTATTTTGTATGTTCAAGATTTCATTCACAAAACTACAAGTCGTAATTGTAAGTATGTAATATATATGTATTAAACATGTTATGTGATCGTATGTTTTCAAGGTGAACGTAGAGCTTATAATGGTTTGTATATTTCGGAGTATGTTTTTAATGAATCTTGAAATTATTTTATATAGATTTTCATTTAATAGTCCATTAAACATATTATTATTTGTGTTAATGTGATTGGGATTTATTTTTCCTTTTGTTTTATTTGCATATTTGCAGTTTAATAGTTTTTAGATGTAGTTGTTTGCGTTACTTTCACTTGTTGAGGTTTTTGGAAGGATGTTTTCTATTGGATTGAATTTCGGGTTTGTAGTTGGTTTTTTATTTTTGATATTTTTAAAATAAGTGTAGCCTTTATAGTTAGCTGGGTGAGATTTGTTGCGGTTTATGCATTTGGGTGGAATGGTTGGTTTCTTAAGGCAGTTCAAAAAATGATGATTCCCATCACATTTTATGTAACGTGGGTTTAATTTGCATGTGTACGTGGCCGTTTCTTTGACAATTGTTACATTGCGGTGGATCGTTGGATTTGCGTCGGGGTTCAGTAGTGATGATACAATTAATTAATTTTTTAAGTTCAAAAATACTATTAAATTTTTCTGTTTTTTTAAGTTGTATTAAGTTGTATTATAGCTATTAAGGGTAGAAGGAGTTGGTTTTTACTTATTAGTCTTATTACTGACTTTACTGGATAGTTTACACTTTTTAGGCTCTTCGTAGATTTCGTTCGTAACTGACATTGGTAGGTTACGGATGATAACTGATATATAATTTTCACTTTTTAATCTATACGTGAAGTATCCATATTTTTTTTCGTCCATAAATTTTGTAATATAACGAAAGTCATCAATCGTTTCTACGTTTATTTAAATTTTATTTTTTTTTTGTTGCAATAAAATTGCCTTATAATATGGATGAAATTTCTGCACGAAGTTTGACGTAGTTTGTTTTATATTTATTACGAATATAGGTGGGATTTTTTCATTCCTAATTTCGGTTTCCGTTGGTTGCTATTGATCGATAGGTTGAGTTTGTTCTTGATTTATTTGTGAATTTTCAATGGGAGTAAAATGGTTTGGTGTAGAAAAAGTGTGTTATGGTTTGGCGAGTTGACGGATTTAATAATTTTTCTTGGTGATCTAAATTCTGTATTGGAGTTTGGAGTAGATGATTTGGACTCATGTTCTGAGTTAAATCTGCTTCTTTTAATTATTAATGAAAGGGATTTAAATTAAAGAAATTTAATTATTAATTAAATTAAAATTCTTTAAATTATTAAAGGGACGCGCTTACGATTTTTGGTTGAATTTTGATTTTCGGTATTATTAGTGTTATTAGTTGACGTAGAGGTCATTATAATGTGTTTATGTGAATCGCGTTTTACGCGCTATCGCCCGTAGACGGTATTTTTATCATAATATATTAATTGTGTTTTGTGCTTTGGACCATATAATTATATTTATATGTTACCATAAATAAGCGAAGTATTCAATATTATATTGCTATCGAGAGCTACAAAAACGGTTCGCGAAATTAACATGTGGTCTCTACGATGTCCAAGCACGTACTGTTTTTATATTTAGAATCCATTTAAAAAGCGATTATAAAGACAAAATGAATAGATTTATCATATATTTCAAATTCGTACAATAGTATATTTTGTATGTGAATCAACCAATAAAGTTTGAAAAGAAAAATTTAATATTTTTATAATTAACGAATACGTGTACCGTACATTTTTCATTGGTGAAATTAAATGTATTTTTTTAGTGACGTACACATACAAGTTGCTTTTTATTTACATTATTATTCATAATATCTATTGTGTTATATAGTTTTACAACCGGTATGATATTATACGATATATATGGTTTGATACGTTCAAAAATGCTTCTCTTGTGCAAAATTGTCTATATTTCAGTGCGATATTGTATTCATATTGATTAGTATACTCGTAAACAGTGTTAGCTACACTGATATTAATACAATAAGTCATTATAAAACAAATATAATAATACAGCTGATCAGGGGCGGACTGGCAGGGCGGGTAAGAGGCCATACCCGCCCAGGCCCTTTAGACATTTTGTACTTGGGCCTTAAGCTATTTATTTTATTATGGCCTATTGGCTTACACAAAATAATATACCTAATAGAAAAATTATTACGATATTCTAAAAGATTTTTAACACGAGTATTTGTTATCTTTCACATATCACACCGTAATCGTTGCCAAATGTCGATAACCGAAATCGAAAAATCAAAACGTTTGTGAATTATTTCACACTTTTTTTAGTTCATTTTTTTCGAAGTTGGTTTTATTTTGATCCAATAATTTTTTTTATGTGATACATTATCAAGTTATTTATTTTATCAATTCACTTGTTTGTATTAATTACGTTAGTTTAAGGCCTCCTAAAAACTTACCCACCTGGGCCTTCAGAATCTCAGTCCGCCCCTGCAGCTGATGAATTGATGAATACAAAAACTGTCCTCGATGATAAATAACATGCATATTTAATAGGATTGTTCTGTGTTATGATTTCAGGTGACACAATTACAACGTCGAGGAAATGAGTACGAAAGCGTTAAAAAGCCAAGCCGACATTCCTTACCGATGTGTACGATACGACGCGTAATGGATATGGGTACAAGTATGCGTATGCGACTCTCAATTCGCGAATAAAAACGTTTAAGGTTTGACTGTACCAAAAATAACTCGAACAATTATTTAACATTTGTTGGGTACTATAACTACTAATATAGTACAAGATGTTTAACCGTTTGTTGGACTTTCATTATTTTCACGCTATTCATACGTAAATTATCTGTCAGTTTCATAAAATAATAAATCGATCACTACTAAAACGGAAATAAAATACTTTGATCGATTCTCTAAGAGTGCACTCAACTTAAGCAGTGAAAATTATTTATTAATATCAAAAACAAATGAGTCAGCTTCGTATAATGGTACAGCGTTAAATGAATACTAAATCATCAAACTCAAGAATATAATACAAAATTTTCCGTCCATCCATCTCCGCCAAAACGTATTAGCTCATTACAAAAGCAAATTTACATAAAGATCTTAAAATGATTACAATGCGTCAACTAGCAAAATTGCATTCTCTTTCATTTTATGGAAAACTCTCAAAATCTTCAAGAATCTACCAATCAAATGCCTTTATGTTTGTACTTTCTCTTACCCTTTGCCGAACACCCAACTAGAAAAATGAAAGAAGCTGCCCTTTAATCCCATCTATACATTTTTAACACTATCAGATAGCATTACTTAGGTAGTGTACTTTTTCTGCCTGTTATTCTGCCTTTATCTACTCCTGACGTCTAAATTTCTTAATGTACATATTTTGTGAGTTTGGGTGGTAAATTATATTATTTTGGTAAACCCGTTATAGTAAAATAATAATAAGAATACAAATCAAAAACAGCAAATGATTTCGGGTTTATAGTGCTCAACAAATGTTAAATAATTGTTCGCGTTAAATAATGGTACGGTCAAACCATCAACGTTTTCATTCGCGAATTGAAAACCGCATACATAATATTATAATATTGCATTGACTTGGGCAGACTATTTTATATACAATTTTACGTTATTGCAGCTATAAGGTACGACACACCTACCTATTTGTAGTCACTACCTTTACAGCACTCAACATGCATCGTAGGTACTTTAGAGTTAATGTACTTAGCTTATAGGAAAAATAAAGTAAAAAATATAGAAAAACATGATATATATATATATATATATTATGACGTGTTTTATTTTATAATTGTATTCAAATAAATAAGTGATAAATAAAAACGTTGAATATTTTTGTTTGAAGAGTATATTTTAAAAGAGGTTTTAATATTATTAGAATTTGTTTATCTATTACAGCACCTACTAGAAATGTATATAACGTCCACAAATGATAACTATTAAATAAGAAAATAAGAAAAAAAAAAAAAACAAAAACTATAAATTAATACTTCTTTATGAATAGAAATGTAAAAAATACAAATTGTACACAACACTATCTTTTTTTAAATTACTCAAGTAATGTAGTTAAAAGGGATTTTATTTTATAATACTCATTGGCTTTGTTATATATATATAAGAATAGTTTATATTTTTTACTCGTTTAATTTTCGTTTTGTTTAAACCCAAAAGTTATGCATTGATTCGTATGTTGTATAGTTGTATGTAATCATTTGTAAAAACGCACACTTAAATTTTAAATAATATTAAATATATAAAACGATGATATGATATAATACCAAAACTCGATAGATTTAACAATTTAAAACGATGTGAATTGTGTAGATCAAATATACAATTAAAATAATTCTTATAGGGTAATTCGAGAATCGTCAATGGTTTGAAATGTTTGATTTTGTTACCTTCCAAATAATTCCATAGAAAGCTGCTACGATAGATTTTATTGTGCGACGTAGTCGTTAAACTGGGAACAGCATACAAAAAATAACAGCAATTCAATCGGTGTTTTTGTTTTTTGTTTTATTTTTATTTAGTCGGTGAGATTCAAAACGTATAGTAATTTATTATAAAATATATGTAAATATTATTATTTACTACAAGCTGTTATATGAACTGCAGTGGACTTTAGGTGCCCACGTACAGTATATTAGACATACGCGTACGTTGCACTACTAAATATTTTTAATAGGTCCATCTGGTTATACACTTTTGCACACTTTATCAACAGCGAACAGATACTAATAAACATATGTTATATATATATATATATATATATAGTGTGTGTGTGTATGTATAAACCCTAGTCACGTGAGTAGTGAATTTTTTTATTTGTAAAGATTGATCAAGCGTATTATTTATAGCTTAGTAGATCGACTGAATTAGTCATAAAATATTAATATTTACCGGTATAACGTATTCTCTAGTCCTTTTTACTGCCGAAATCGCGGTTAATATTTCTTTTATTGTTAAGGGCCAGTAGATCAGCCTTGGTAAGATGTGATCTGTCGATGTAGATTATAGCTTATCAATCTAATTACATACAAATATACGGCTAAAAGAGTGAAAAGTTCCACTGGCTACATTTTAACATAGCTCCGCTATCTTCCTTCACTCCAAATTTCTCTGCCACGCACTCTATCTACACTTATTATTTACTTAATTACTACTACTACAACAGAAAACTATGAAAGACTCGCTCTTTCCTCAATTACCCGTTGAATTTACCAACTTTGTAAAAACTACTGGGGTCATATTCCACAATCCTTTTCTGCTTTTTCACTACATAATAATAATAATTTTTCTTTGTGGTAACTTCATAATAATAATAGCTTCTCGGCGATTGTCGTCGTCGTATCTACTAGATAACGACGCCGGTATACACGGTTTTATAATATGCTGATTACCTCAGTCAGTCTTCCGGTCGCACTCATCGTGGATAATCGTAATTTGATATATATATTATTTTTTCAGTTAAAATACATATAATAATTATAACACTTTTTTGTACAATATTTTTTGTCGCAAAACAGCATATACATCACCCATTAGTTTCCGTATCACTATCCGCTCAGTTTATGTCAAAAATTTCTAAAAGAATCTTAAAAAGATTTGATATTGTACATATTACATGTACAATATTAATATGTACCTTTACATTGTAGTTTAATTGGTGCACTGATAATTTCGAGGTTCATGATATTGTGAATAACAAGCTTATGTAATATACTCCTGATGTACAAAAGAATATTCCAGAATTTATTGCCAACCGCGAATTCGAAATTTTTAATATAGCATTAAAAAACACTTAAACATGCGCCTAAATCATAAATATAAAATATGCAGTAAAACCTAAAAATATATGTACATAACGTTTCGAATTAGTAACACGAGAAAATACGATAAAAATATGTCATAATAAATTTAAAATGCCTCAAAATATGCAAAATGAAATTTTGTTTTTGAAATCATGCGTATATTCATTAACTGTACTATGACATTTTTTTTTAGTTAAGGCCGTCGAGACCATTTCACCAACAAATATATCCTTTTCCATTTTTCTTGGTGGTCTGTTATTCTAAATTCCTTTACTTCAATTTTGAATCTTTGAAATTTACTTCAATTGTGAAATCTTTAATATACTGATTTCAAAGAAATCGTGGTCTGTTAATTTTTTTTGGCTCTTGGGTTTTCTAACAGTACTTTTTTATAATCACGGAGTATTTTTTCCTCCCCACATGGCCTGCCTCCTACTCCTAAATTTTCTTTTTGCTTCGTTAACAAAGTCAGGTGGTTAAAATAGTTCTTGTAATTCTAGATTGTGTTTCCCCCATTATTTTGTCTGCTGATCAATAGCACGTGATCCATTGATCCATCTTAATACTGTGTAGCATATCTTATACTTATTTCTGTTGCGTTCTTTAATATTTGCATCGCGTCTAATACGACGTATGCAAAAAACGAACATACAAGTCTTGAACCGTGTTTATGTGTAAGATGAAACGTATTAAACGATTTCAAACAATCAACGATAATCCGCTGTCGTGTATGATAATATTCTAATCACGATCGACTGTCCGTTTTACCAGCCCCGACTATGTGTGGTGTGGTTTACTTGTATACTTGTATACTTGTTGTACTTGACAACCTACTCGTATATATATATATCATCGTATATTATATTCATTGTGAGGTAGCAGCGGCGCGGCCAAGTGAAAGTGACGACGACGACGACGACAACGACCCGTGCCGGATGTAGGGGCTGTTGATGTTTATGAACGCAATATTGCGTCACGGCTGTCATGGTGGTGAAAGTGCCGATGTCCGCGGCGTAATCGTACACGATATTGACGTCATTCACGGCTCGAGAGCCTGTAGAGGGTTGTCGGTAATTCAAATCATTGAACGATTAGAGTGTTACATAATTGCAGCACATGCAGTGTGCGACTGACGTCAGCATTAATATATATTATATGATACTGTATGAGTCATTTAGATTTTAACAAATTTCACGAATCCGTCAGTTGTCGAAATCCTTTAGTCATATAGTCGACAAACGTCCGAAATTATACGATGTCGTATAATAATCCAGTGTCTAAATATGGGGAAAATAAAATACACACGGTTAAAAAAAAACGATTTCCCCAATTACGGTTGATATTAGGAAATCCCACTCATAGCATGATAATTTGTATGTCTACACGAGTACATATCATACCGTTTTTATCCTTAGATAGTACAGACAGTGTATTAAGTATATTTTAGTGATAACTCCTATATTTTTAAAATAAAATTCTAAAAATCATAAAACTATCTCTGTTGGCAATTTTTCGACCCTTTTGTGCCACGAGAAAGGGTTAACGATTTACTTTTTTATGGTAATAAAAAAATGGCGGGGAGGGTCCAGCAACAAATATTCGAATGTTAAAAAATAAAAACCACCCTATATATATATTATATGACGGCAGCAGCATGTGACGTCGATGCTGATGAATTCGGATTATAATGTTATTGTTTCAAAAAAATTAAATATATAAAATGTGTACAATGTGCATACTTTGCACTGTTGGCACACGGTGATTTATATCATAATAACGCATAGACGCTCATCTTCTCAGTCTACTGTTGTGTTTGCAAATAGTCTTTTAGAAATTCGACAGTAATTTAGATAAGGATAGTGCGGAAAAACTGGAGGCTGTTTTTAAAAAAAATGCCACTCAGCAATCCGTTTTTCTAAACTTTTAATGTTCATAAATAATTCAAACCATAGTTGGTTCAATATTTACATATTTACATATACAGCATGATATTATAGTATTACATAGCACAGTATTTGATATTGTTTAAAGAACGTACTATTCGTACAATATAACTTTAAACGAAATCGGAAAAAAATTATTCATAAACACAAAAATTATTTGTGAAAACGAGTGTTCTATATGTTATACTGATCATTTTGTACATAATGTACAGTTTATCGATACGTTGTGAAAAACACTAACTGATCATATTCGTTTATATTTTTTTCTCGATAGTTTCTAAACCACAAAAACAATTGTTGTCCTATTACCTATTATAATCGTATGGCTATATCACTATAATATTCGTAACGTATATGCATTATTATTTTTTCTTCTCTTTTTTCTTCATTCGGTCCACATTATATATAAAGTTACGTCGGTCAAAATTATACCGTTTTCGTTTATATGGATATACTTTTGCTATCACCGCTGTACGTGCGAGACGAACTACGATGAATGTTTACTATAATATTATATAAGTCTTATAATAACAACAATATGTACACGCACGTACACGCACGTACATGTAAATATTATGTTGATATACACGTGTATGCACTGTACATACTGTACATCGTATGTAATAATAAATACGACAGGTAAGTACACATAATTTCGAACGCGGTGCTGTGTATGTATATTTGATATGGTACGTAATATAAATTATGATATTATAATATTATATAAATCATCAATTTCCATCGATTTTATTTACCGTCGATATGCCGCCGTAATGGTTCATCACTGAGTCAATAGATTTGTATATCACTGTGTCACTTTCGATTCTGTTTAAAATGATGTTGTCAATATCGTGTACATCGACATTTTTAGCCGTTAAAATAGCTTTTCCACTAATCATGCGTGGTTTTGATAATTTGTTTTGATGCTTTGGAATTCCTTGTCTACTAATTCTTTTGTGGAATTTACGATATTGCAGAAATTATATGTGAAGGTGATTTTTTTTGTTTCTGAATTTATGGATACAATGTCGTTACCGACATCGAGTAATTGTCTTGAAAGTATAACAACTGTTGTATCATTTTGAAGTTGAACATTCATATTTATTGTTAATTTTTCGTTATTTTTTCTTCCCGCTGATCTGCCAATTCTTCTGCTGGCCTTTGAAAAGTTCTTATTCTAACACGTCCAATAACGTCTAAACAAATGGCGGCCAAACCAAATGATATGTATGTTGCGTTATTAATATATACCATATAATAGTAAAAAACGTACTCACGCCCGCACCACAAACCGCACAGTAGAACGTGTAATGAAAATGTGAAATTTACATAAACTATTATTATTATTGTTATTGTTAATGTTATTATTAAAGTTATTGTTGTTGTTGTTGTTGATGATGTTGTTATTGTTGTTGTTGTTATTATTATTATTATATTATTATTAGTATTATTATTATTCAGTTTTAATTATTTTTTATTAATATAACAAATATAATTAATTTGAAACTCTCATCGTGATGATGAATGGTGTTAATTCATCGCTATTAAATCGTTTATACTCGTATTAGGATTGACATTTGAAAATTAGATCCATAAGTCTGATTGAAATTATAAACACTTTCGATACTTTATTTTAATATAAACAACATCAAAAAATCCTTTTTCGCAGAGTTATATTTTTGGAAAAAAGCATCAACGGTTTTATTGCTGCATCTGCAAATATTTATCAATAGTATAGTCTTAAATTCAACCAAAAACTGGATAAAGAAGATATGAATGGTTTTTTTTCTATATTATTGACCAACCAGTAATTTCGGTGACATCTGTGTTAAAAGAGTCTGCTAACTAATTTTATTTCCCAAAAAAATATATTTAAAATTATTTTTAATAAATTTACCCCAAATACCACGTCCAATTAATTATTTTAAATTATTATATCAATACATGAAAACGAATTCGTGCACCTTATTAGGTATACTCGCGGACCTCATTTTTGGAAACGCTGATTTAAATGGTTAAGCAAAAAAAAGAAAAAATTAATTATTCGATACTTAAATATTTTTAATTTAAATATACTAATACTATATAAATATTTAAAAATTTAACTATTTTCTTAATTTCGTTATACTTATCGCATATTTTAAATCAACGGTGCACGCATGATTTTTTAGGAATGGTGGAAGGGGTGATAAAATTATTTTAAATTAAAAAAACAATACTCCTATTTACATCCTGTAATGAAATCAAATAATGTTTATTTTTTTATCAAGTAAAAATATTTTAATTATTTGTCAAATGTCTTGTACATTGTATTGAAGTATAATTGTACATACTAGATATTTACCTAAAAGTAATTTATTTATGTTTTTCATTCTTTATTGAACATTTACTACGACAAAAATACTAAAAATAAATAACCGTATAAAAATGAATAAACTTGATTGTTTTTAATACTATTATTAATAATTTCTGAGTGAAATCTGGTAAAATTGTCAACACACCCGTTTCACACATGGATTTTTTCATAGTATTTAGAAGTCCAACATGTAATACAAGCTTAAACATATGTTATATTTTGATAATGGTATGTACTATATTCATTTATAAGAATATTAAGATACTAGTATCACCGGAATCGTTTTTCGAATTCAATGATTTATCATTTTTTTCAAATTCGAAATAATAATTTAGTTCTAAAATCTCTTTCCTAGTGACTCTCTTGGTCGATGATAGAAGACGCAGCTCGCTATTTGGTGTTGTCTGACAATTAGCATAGCTACGTCTAACGAGAAACATAAACTGTGCACCCCATAGTCAAATGGCTTTTCATTATTTTCAATTATTACACCGACCGAATTAATGAGTTTATGACAGCTGCAGCATGTCATATATTTTTCAACATATACAGATGATATTTGATCGTATTAATATCTATTGGAATTGTTTTTATAAAATAACCCCTTTTAGTATTATTGTACAGATATGTTCGTTTACTAAAATGTTAAGTCAATGATATCATAGAAATCTAAGGTGTAACAATTAGGTCTTAGGTATATATTTTTGTATGAATTATGAAATCTAAGAGACGAGACGCAATGACGTTTTCAGAAAATCGCATATTATTATAATGAATTCCGATAAAAAATATTACTTGATTTATTACAATAACTGCGTCTGGTGTCTGTTTGTGATAAAACACATATATTAATAATTCCAAAAATAATTATTTTATTATTATTCGATAAAAGTGTTTAAAGTTAAATTATATATTATCTTAAAATTGAATAAGTCACATTTTATTCGTTTGAATATTAAAAAAAAAATTAACTTAATTAACGCAATATAATTTTACTTTCACATCAGATTGTTTACCCGCTATCGCCGCAGACTAATTCCGTAATGCGACATCACTTTTACATATATAATGGTATAGTATTAATTAATTCTTTTTTATTTGTATTTTTATCGATATAAATGATCATTAACATAATACGATACTGCAATTTCAGGTTTTAATAATTTTTTTAGTTTAACATGGTATTACGTAGTTACATGTACGTGTTTTAAACTGATAATGTTACAACGGCTGACGTGATTTTATCGCACCACGTGTGAAAGTTGTCGTCTAATGATGTGTTTACATTTTCAGTTCTCATTGACAAACTGAAAATGATATTTTAATATGATATGTTCTGTCGATTGTCGAAACTTGGAATTATCGAAATTGTACATTCATTTTGTTTTGTTTGAATTAGGCAGTAAGTACGCATCCGATAACCACTCTATAGCTAATAGGTATATCTCTGGCTCTATTAAAGGATTAATATTTACATTGTCATTGCAACGGCGTACTCAAATCATACTATCATCAATTAATGATAATTTTTTTAAAATAATAATAATTTTAAAACGTATTAATTTTAATTCATTTATAGTTATAAAGACCAGTTGTTGTATCAATTATTACAAGATAATACGAAAAATACAGATAATAATAATACAGATAGATCTCTACTATTTGTCAGTATATTTCGCGATTTTAAAATAACCGTCAGCGTTTAATGATATTTTTTAACTGTAGATATAGTGTTAAACTTAACGTATATACGCGTATCTGTTCTGCGTTACGTACACTTTTATTAAGAATTTGAACGCAAACTATATAATTAGACGTTTAGTTTCCGTTTTCAAACGTATCTAATTGCTCCGAAGATCAAGACTTAATATTACGATTAAGTAATTCCGAGTGCGTATGAGGAATCAGCGCGTAAATAACAAAAATTATTTTAACGAAATATTACGAAAATATTTTTTTAACGAATAAAAAAAATAGAAACTGATAGTTTATTTTATTTTCCCGAGGTGGTTTAGAAATCACTATGGCCTCTTGTGTTCGTATATCGATAAGCTTTGAAAAATTGATCAATAGTTCCGAGAGAATAAAACAATTAACTCACATTTTATACGTAAATTTTAATTTGCATTTAGTCATGTTTTAAATTTTATTTGTGCGCAGCGTAGTTTTATATTACATACGAGTGGTATAGAAATGCTTAACAACTATTTCCCTCATTTCGTTAACTATTTTGCTATTTTACTGTTACTATTTTAACTACGTGGTTATTGTAATTACATTTTTTTAATGTTTAAAAACATTTATATAGTTTTTAATTCCGTATAATTTATGGTCGTATTAAAGAGTCGGTCACTATCGTATTCAATTTCATTTCGTGTCATTATATAATATGTTTATTCATTTATTTGTTTTTTATTTCATTTACGACCAAAAATAACCGTTTAAACTGTTAATTATTTGTTAAACATAGACGTGCATGTTAATTAATATAATTTGAAACCGATAGGACAAATAACAGTAAAATACATTTTTAAGTTAATTTAAATTTTACTTTCCTTAAACGATGCTAATCTACGTATACACAATATTATATGTTATCAAATAATGACATCAAGTTGCAGTAAAACAAAACTGCCATAAGAAAATTTCACGTTTTTCTACTAATTACCATATTATTTTTAATATATGCATCTTAGTTATAATTCTGAAATCAAAAGTTGTTTATAGATAATTATATTTGTACACGTTTCCAGGTATAACGTGAAATTGAGAATGTCCACCGTATTTAACTAACATCAAAATGGTCTGCAATCGATTAATTTGGCAAAATATTTTAGCCCACTGCTAAAAGACAATTTTAATAAAAAATGTCCAAATTCGAAAAAATAACCGCCCGGTTGCATAGATAATATTTCAATTTATTTACATAAAAAATAAATTAAAAAAACTTTTTAATATAATCTTTAGAATAAATCTAATAATATATTTAAAAAAAATGTTATATCTTTAGTAACAATTTTTTTTTTCAACACGATTTCACGGCTTTGGATTTTACAATAATAACAAAAATGTTAAAATATCCGTTTGAATTAATACATCCATAACAGACGTGGCTCAATATATATATATATATATTGATTTTTTTTGTGTTTCTCACGTGCTTAAATTTTGTATTAGTTTCGTTATAATATATGCGAACATTTCTGCACAAACTTGCGCTCAACTGTATCGTACAGATTTGAATCGATCAGTTATAGTTATTAACAAATTGGTAAACGATAAGGTAATCGGAAAACTGTTAATTTGATAGTAACAAACTATTTCTAACACATCTGTCTGAAAGGTTCAATTTATATACGTTTTATGTATTTTATAAATATAATTATATATTTTTTGTTTGTTTTTAGAATAAGTCACTATTTATAACTTACGCAGATGATTTTTTGAAAAATGTTTAAAATAATATACGAGTATTTATATAATTTAAATGAAAAAAAGAAGAAATCACATTTTGTTATCACATTGAAAGCGCCGCGAACATCCGTATATTCGCTTGCCTTGTGATATATGCGGTACGAACGTCCGATACCATTATCGTTAAAATGGTGGAAGACATTACTTCTTACTTGGACACGCGAACAAAACTTTATATTATTATTATTATTATGTTCACATAAATTATTGCGCAAGTTAGGTAAACCTAACCGCAGGTTTTGACAAGATTATATACAGCGAAATTGTGTTTAATGTCTAAATTCAATTTAAATTCATTATTTATTTAATACTGTATTAGGTGCTTATGCATAATTTGTATTTCACCGTACCCGCTTCTCGTCGTAATAGTGAAACGCGTTACTCCACAAAATCTATAGAACAATAATATCTTTACTAACAACCGTACGGCTTAATTGACGCTATGCAACGTGGGGCAATACGCATACACCACCATTTGATCGCGCGAAAAGCAATATTTTCCGTTGCGACCGTCGAATTCGTTGTAAAGTCCGATACAGCGATGAACTGTGCAGGACATGAACAAGTTACGAAATGTGTCGCCTATACGTTTAAACAGATACTCTCGTAAATCATTTATCTACAACAACGATCATTTTTACAAGTAGCCGTCGTTGAGAAACGTGCTTATTATCAGATCACTGTATGAAATAACGTATTTCGTCACACGTCACCGCGTACAATAGAGTTGTATAAATACGTGTAAGATAATATTTACAATTTGACAACAAAATTATCTTTAACAAATCTAACGGTATTCATTTATTTTCTTCGGGAAGAGTAATATATTGAATAATTTGAAAAACGTACAATGAAGAAGTCATCATACATATTATAAGTTAGGGTTAAAAGGGTTTAGCGTTTAGGATTTGTGTACTGGTTTGTAGTACGATAATAATACAATTTTGAGTGTCAAAAAAAAAAGTGCCCAGACGATTATCGGTTTTATGGTTACTCCAAATACATTTTTCATTAAATTTATAAATAATTACTGGCTCGTGTCTAACGGTTTAAAAATATAAATTGTTCATTGTTGTTTTTTTTTAATGATGATTTAAACCTATTTATACATAGTTTAATGCAGTAGGATATCATTACGAGTTAATTTCTTGAAAAGTGTAATATATTTTTAATTGATATATACAGGGAAACTTGTCTATAAGACAGAATTATTTAGCGTTAAAAATAAGGTTAATTTATCTATTGCAGATTTGTGTTTCCATCAAAGGATTAAATACTGATAACCAAATATCTATATTATTATTATTATTATATAACTAATTGTATCAGAAAAATCATCACGACAGTATAGCAATTGTATATTGCTATTAATAAAACACGATTTATTTGAATTATGAAAATGTTTTAAACACTTAACTGTGCAAACAGTGTCTGCGGTGTTAGGACTCTTCCGAAATTCAAATTAATATTTTTTGTATTGCAAAACGAATGTTTGGTGTAAATATAATTATACTAATGTTCGTGATTTTTTTGAAATATCGTACCCCCTGTCATAACATTCCGAAGTAATAATGAGTCAACTTGCTGGATTTGCGTGATGACGTATTATGATTACGCTACGCCAGAGTAATCGATCGATGACGTACCATATTGTTATATCACTACCACAATATGAAGAATCGATCGCGTAACTCTATTGACAAATCGGTAATATTATATACGGTAGGTCCCGATGACTATGCTCGCGATCGGATGAGCTACAATCTTACATACAACCGGTATCGCAATAACTATTATCGTGGACGTATAAAATAATATACTTTACACATAATACTGGTTTGCGAACCGATCCTCGCGGACGTGACAGAAGAAATTGTCCGGAAACACAGAGAAAAGCAGGCGAGACATTCCCAGAGATCGAACATATTTCTATTTATGTTTTAAACGTAAAAATTGAAAAAACTTTAGAGATGGCACGCAGATAAAATAAAAATCAATTTTATAGATCACGCAAAAGCACACACGCGACTTCGTAAACAATTATTACTTACATATGTCGTTATATTTGTATCTAGTTACATACATTTCGTCAGAATTCCTATACAGTGTGTGTATAATTATGTGATGGGTTTTTTACAACTATAACGTTTTATTTTTTAACTTCTTTGGAATTTACCGCCATTTTCAGTTAACCATTTTAACACTACAATATTTGAAATCATACGAGTATATACGCGTTATTGCTGTACACGATAATTTCGGAAATCGAAATCAGGAAGAATGCATAATACGTACACGTAACATGTACTCTGCTATCCTTTGCCATCGATACGAATATTTTGGCAACTAATAAACAGTTTTTAACGAGATTTTAACTGTACATTAGAACAAACCGACTTTCGGATATACGTATAAAGTCAATAGAACCTATTTAACTAAACGAATTCACGTGCATAGTTACAATTTTTGTACGCGATCATTGTTTTTACAACATATAATCGAAATATTTACTCCCGATTTTTTATGTGCTTTCAAATAAGAAAAAATATAATGTAAATAGGATATTTTGTTGAATTATCTTTGGGTTAAAATTAAGTTTCGATGTCTGCGATCGATTGCATTTCAGAGCAGTTTCACATAGTTATACTATTTATGCGATACTAATAAATTATTACTAGTATTCGCCGAACACGAAACAAATCAGCTGTTAAAACAGATCGATAAGTAGGAGGACATGTAACGACTGGAACCATTTCACGACTTGGTTATTAGATTAAGGATGAGAATCATTTCGGTAAAACTTCTCTGTGCACATACGTAATATGTATATCGATTTATAAGTAATTAAATCGTGAATCGTTTTATTCTCCAGTCGGTCGTTTCGTTAAATAAATAAATAAGTAAAAATTGTTAGCGAGTCGCAAATTCTATGGATAATGGATGTCGGTTTAAGAGGATTATTTAGACAGAGGTTTCAGCGTCCTATTATCATTATTTTTTTGAAACCAATGAATTAAAATCGTTAAATTCGAAAAACTATTTCAAACGACGCTAGAAGTTTGTTATAATTAATGAATATCACAAATATTGTTAAACTATTGTGTATGTATGATAATCGTTTATATTAAATATGAGTTCATGAATGTAAAAAAATGTCCAAAACGGATATGTCGATTGGTTTTTTATTTACAATTCTTGGGCAGTTCTTCGTTTCGCTCAAAGTTTCGAAAGGCCCGTCCCTTTGCCCCCGAAAGCCGCCACAGCTCCGAGTCGTCGTTACATTTGTACGAGATTCGTGCGTAAAAACTTTTCGAAAACTCGAAGGTGGACAAGATTGAATGCGTCACCGCGAAGAAACGTCACACGCGTTACACGAATCCCGACGACGGCGACGACGAGTTGCCCGCGAATACAAATGCGAGATTTTCGATCGGCGCCGGTTGCGCAACACGAAGCGTACAAAGAACCCGGACACTCGGTCGGCACCGCATTTCGCCCGTGTCCTTCGCTCCTCTCCCCCCTTCGCTCCACCCACCGCCCCTTCGCACGCACCAAACCGTCTCGTCGTGCCACCACGGTGAACGTGGTTACGTGACTCGCGTGCGCGTGCACATCCGCTACGCCGCCCACGACACTCGGACTGGCGAGAGGACGACTCATTTTCAAGGTGAGACGGTAGAAAGTCCCGTGGCGGGTGTGTGTGCTCGCGCGCGTACTAAATGTCCGAAGCCGCGGCGGAGTGTGGAGGGGGGGGGGGGCGCGACGACTGCATCGACCGAACCGGACAGGGTTGAGCAGCGGTGGGGGCGGCGGCGGCGAGAGGGAAGGCGGAGGAACGGAAGAGAAAGTCGGTCGCGGCCGGGTAGACTTCTATCGTCGGCCGCGTGACACTGGGTCAGTATTATACTGGTGTCTTCTGCGCGAACATCGGACAGTATATGTTCACACGCGTTCGCGGCCGTGTCCAAACAGTCGAAGACAAAATTTACGATCACGTTCTGTTGACGATACACGTATAAATAACGTTCCACGCACGTCGCGCCGACACCGGTTTATTTTAATTCGCTATTATTTCTTTTGTCCTTTTTTCCGCAGTGGTCACCGTACGTACATTTTACATACATGGTCGTCAAAATGGGTGAGTAAAAAACGACGTTTGTTATTTTACGCCGTGTTTTGTTTTTAAATGAAATTACGTATTTTACTATTGCGCGCGATCTCGTCCCGCGACCGTATTACATACAACACGTCGCGCACAACGAAGGGACGTGTCGCGCGATTTGTTTCACGTCATTGTAACCTAACCTAACCTCGCGGTTTTTTACCCTCCCACCCCCCTCCCCCTCACCCGTTTAGCCGGCAAATCGAGAGTAAAAACCGCCGTGCGCAAACGGAACTCTAACGGAATATTTATTATTAATTATTGTTATCGTTCGAGGTTAGCCGAGCGCCGAGAAAACTCGAAATGTATTCACCCCTCGGTCACGGTTTCGGAACGGCGCGACCACGTCATAATAACGATAATCCGGCCGTCCGGCGCGGCGCGCGTTCGTGTTTCATTATACTTTCCTCGTTTGTGGAATTAACATTTCTCGGAGAGAGGACTTGGCGGCCAAGGTCACACGTTCAGCGACGTGTTCAACACGACTGTTGTTATCGCGCCCGAACGTTTATTGTTCGTAACGTATTAATATATATACAGTTTTTGTGTTTTTTTATTAAATTCACGCGCAACGTCGCCGGTCCGATCGTAGGTATTGAATAATCGTTTTCGATCGCTGTACGGTGATCATTTCGTTCTAGTTACGCGCGAAGACATTTACTTTCCGCGTCACTGAACCGTGTACAGTCGTGAAAAATATTCAAACGACCTTGTTGATTTGTTTTCCCTTCCCCCGCCCCCCGGTTTAAATATAGTTACGCGTACATTATGACGATGCGTTTAGGTAGCCGAAGTCCATTACCGTTTCGCCGACGGATTCAAACAAATGATTTTACGATCTCCACGCGAAATCCGCGAACGTTCCAACAAACGTTTCCAATCGATGCCAAAAAGCGAACGGAATATTATTTTCGTAATATAAGCGCAGTAACAAAATATGATCGCACAGATACTCGTCTATTTCACGAACGTAATCAAAAGTATTCCCGAATTTGTTTAACGTTATCTTTCCGACGAGAACGTATGGGGGCAACGTAGTTCTCGCCGATTCGGTTGACGTTATCATTGCGTTGTTTAAATAGCGTTACCGATTGATAAAAATCCTTGTGTCGTCGAGTTCCTCTCGTGATCGCCAGTCTTCTCCAAGGTCACGTCCGCGGTGACACTAAACGAGGGTGCGGGTATGGCTTTCGTCTGGCGAGTGGGTCACGGTCGGGCCCGGCAGCGAATTAGACGGCGCGAGGAATAGTGGCCCGCGCCCGCAAACCAGTTTCCGCACACCGGACCAGTTTCCCCTTATACGTACGACCGACGTACAGGAATTGGGTTAACAGGAGTCCGTTGTCGCCGTTCGCGGTACAAGTCACAACGTCGGCGAACACGCGTTGGCCAAGAGTCGCGCAAAGGTGTGAATTCAGCACACATTTTTACACGCTTCTGCATTTTGGCCGACTGCAGATAGCAAAACGCATTATTATTATTATTATTATTAGTATAGAAAATGACGGCCAACCGTCCGACGCGATAAAAGCTAAACGATAAACACGTCACAAAATCAGTTAGTCAAATATTATTTTATCACGTGGTACTCCGCGGCTTCTCAGTAATACGTGTTTTCAATCGTTCGGATGGACCGCGAAACGTTTACCAATTAACACGAAATACGTAACACAACGGTTTTATATTGCGGAGTTATGATAAGGTACCACCTTTGCTCGTAAAAAGTTCAAAAGTAAACCCCGCCACAAGGAAACGATCGATTTTCATACACGTATTTATATTATTATAATTTTCCACATTCCACTATGCGGTTAGGTTAAAGTTATATAACCAAAATTAATGATCGATTCGAGATAGCAAAAAATAATATAAAAAAAATTGAATATTGAACAAGTGATTGAAAACTGATCGAACGTAACTATAGTGACACTACATTAATGATAAAATAATATACGGCGATTTAATCTAACTAATTAACTTATACGTCATAGATTTTTTTCCCGTACATTCGGTACATAAAAATTTATTTTTACTTTTTATAAATCTGTATGCGAATAACTGTCACGCGTTATTTAATTGCAATATCAGTACTGTTTTGGATGTCTTACGGTTAAACATCGGACAAAATTGATGGATTTTCTTCATCTATCAGACTTCCCGAACTCGAGATCACGGGCCATAAAGCGACTTAAGCCGAGAAACAGTGCTAAAATATCTCCCGGTCAATACTGCCGTCGACGACATTTCAAAGAGGATACTTTCTTAAACGATACAACCGGCGAAACATTGACGTTTTGGAACAGTACAGCTTTCGTTCTTAATATTCCATTCAAGGTCGCCGTCGAAGAACCGTCATCGTTCTCCGGTCGAGTTTCCGTCCCGTCGTTTCGTTTACGATGTCGTCTCGTCTGTACACGCGTATTATTTCGTCAACAAACGGCACGATGTTTTATTCGGAATGACAGAGAATTGTCCATGTCCCGTCCGTCGAACTCGCACACACGCGGGCGCGCCTAACACGTACACACACGCCTCACACGCACTCACCACGCACGCACCACACACGGCACACCACACACGGACACATACGTGTAGCGCGATTCATTCAAACAACGTCGCGGGGCACTTTCTCCGCATCTGTCGCTGACACACATACCGCGTGTGTTATATGCTTCTCTTCGTACTATAATACAAACACGGCCGGTATAAAATGGCACGGCTAATACTTTCTATACTGATAACGTTTACGCTCGAGCAGAACAATAGCCCTAAACTAAACATTTAAATAATCGAAAATCAAAAAATATAATAATTTGTTTAGCGCTGTTTTTTTTTTCATCTTAGTACGACTTGGGCACGTTAACACGGTCGTCTATTGCTTCAGGCGAACGTGGTGTATCCGAAGCCGGATTCTCGTCCGAGTAAATGTTGTTTTTTCACTTGTGCCGAATTTTACTCGTGCACCGTATATATATATATATATATATGAGTGTATACGAGTATACATCCATTACTTTCGTCGAATGGATTTTTTATTGTATCTACGTGTTAAAAATTACATTTTTCTTGTCTATATATTTGATAATTCGATTGAGTTATTCATAATTTTATTAACTATAAATTTGCTAAAGTTAAAATTATTCATTGTGTCCTATTGATTGTAGAACGTACTATTATTATTAAAGTTTGATTCGTTGTTTTTCAGTTCACAATATTAAACATTATAGTACCGAGCGGATTCATGATTTGTTTTATGTATTCCATGTTGTAGATTATTAAATTAGTGTATATTGTGACATTAAACTTGTAAATGTCATTAGAATCACGGTGCATATTCAGATCGAAGAAATTAAAAAATGACCAATGATATTATTTCTCCCGACGATTGGAAGTTTTGTATGATCAAAGAAATCGTGCGAAAAACAACTAAATACACACATGTTATAGTGGACGCTGGACATATTTGACAGGGTGATTTAGCGAAAGTGAACGTGATTTACATATTATTCCTCAGCCACGACGTTTTTGTTCGAATATATAAATATATATGTGTGGTGTACGTCGGAGACGAACTCGCTACTCGTGTCGCATATTTCACGTGAAATCTAGTCTTGTTGTACGAACACACATGCTCGCATACGTATGTACGGAACAGCGGTCGGTCTCGTTATGGTCGAGTTTTATATACGTTCGTTAGAAGTCTTGTTAGAAGAAGTTTTATTTTTCCTTTTGACAAGCGATCAGACATTCAATTATACGAACGACGATTAAACGATAGGCCGAGCGTTTTCTATTTATCCCCGAGTTGTTAACATAAACAAAAAATCCACTTTAATACGTAAAACAGTGTGTTTTTTTTTATTCAATTTATTGTTATTTTCTGTTGTTTTGGTCAACGAACGGGTAACGGGTTTCATTCGCTCTGAAACCTGACCGACGAGACGTCGTCATTGACATAGCATCTTTCTGGCTTCGATCCGTTTCGACCGCGTATGCGTGTATACATTAAACGACCATCACAATACGTATTATGTTTTGATAATTCGAAACCCGAACAAAACACGAAACCGCAAGAGCTTCACGAGCCCGTTTGTTTGACCGTATAATGTAAATGGACAGCGCGCACGAATAAAAATGGTGCTTTATGATAACTATGTTCAAACCACGTGGAAAGAAACACGTGTTAGCGCGCAAAACTATCGATCGCGCGACGGAAAAAAGAGAATAAGAAAAGGCAACACATAATTGAGCAATTTGTGTACTGGCCGGAAAAATTAACGTCCGTTAATAAATAGTCTTCGAAATCGGTTTAACAGTAATTTATACCGACTCGGCCGCAGTGAACACGACCGCGACGCGTCTCGCGTCTACCGAACGGATTCTATTGCGCGACGTACGTTTTTCCATTGTCCGCCGGCACACTAGTCGTCCATTGTGTGCGCACACGTCGCCGTCGTCTTCGTCGTCGCAATTATTATCGCCAAATTAATATTTCAAGTGGAAAACGAAAGAGAAAGTGTGGATGTGTGTTTTTGTAGACGCGGGTCGCGTCCGTTACGAAACCGAAGCAATACGTACGCGCACCCCCCGCACGGTTTACTGACGGGATCGAATACGAGCGTTAATTTATTATTATACACGCTCGTCGTCGGATAACGATGTTCGGAAAGATTTCCTGAAGGAAAACGAATTTTTTAGGGTCGTTGATTTTTTAATTTTTAATTTTTTTTTTTTACCCCGACACGACTATATAATATCACGTTGTAATTTATACATCGATCGTTCCAACAGAGACGGGATCCCCCGACGATTCTCTTCCGCGTATATCATAATATTAGGATTAAAGTTTCGCGTCGTTTTTTATTCCGTGCCAAGAAGTCGTTCTCGTCGTCGCCGCCAAACGAAATGACGTGCGTGTAATTGAAAATTAACGAGTGGCGTTTAATCTTCCGCCCGTCTATCCGGTCACGTCCGTACGGTTATTAGAAGAATTAGAAAGTAAACACTGATGTGCATCTCTTCGTACTTGCACGCGCGCGCGAACACACACACACACACACACACACACACACACACACACACACACACACACACACACACACACAATCATTCGCTCGCACCAACGCGTATAATCTCATCCGTTTCCGTTTTGCCGAAACAATATTCACACCGGCGATAGATATACACGGTACATAGTCCGTGAAAGCGCCGTCGGGCCGTATAGAGTCTCTCCGGGAAAGGAGTATGGACAGGTGTGTACAACACGGCGGTCAGGTGGCCGTAATTAAAAGCCACACAATCGTGTATTGTTCATGTGTTGTTCGATACTTATGAATTTTCCAACTTTTCGATTTTTCACGTTTTACTCTCGTCGAGCAAAACAAATATGTTCACGTGTTATTTTGGCTGTTGTGTATGTGTCGAGTGCCAGTTCTTTAAATACCAGGATGGCGTGTTTTTCAAAATAAATCCTGCTTTGATGCGCTTGATTTTACGGTCATGCGGAAATGGCGAACAAACGGCTACAAAAAGTAACTGTCGTTCGGTTGGATGTCGAGTTGTCAACCGTTTGGAAATGAATACGCCGACGTCTATTGTTTTTACGGCGTTTTCGAAAATGTGAATAACAACAATAGGCCGGAGAACACAAATTACGAGTTACGTAATCCATTTTTTTTTTTGTTTTGTTCTCGTTATCTTAAACAAGCGTGCAATACGCCCGCAGTAATAATTCGCGTTATCAAATCGCAATAACAATATTACAGCGTTGTTTAATATTGTCGGCGACGGAGCTTTTAACGTACGACGACAACACAATTCAAAATATCTATACATCGGTATAGACCACGACAACGACGTATATCGGTTAGGTGAAATTATCGGACGTAGCGACCGGTTTTTAATTCGGAGTCCGGACCGTCGTGCGGGATCGACAAAACTACCATTTATTGACCTTGGAGCGCGGTGGGATAAAAATATATATTTACATTCTACCGCTGACCCATATTGACGAACGGGCACGGTCTTGATCTTGGAAAACGGGTCCTTTTTATACGGCCATTGAAAGTAATTCGATACATTTATATACACACACACATATATATTATATCCGATTTGAACCGGTTCTAATCGAAACCTTCGGATCTGTGTTTCTATATGATATTTCCGACTCGTATTTTCTCTCATTGTGTTTTTATTATTTCCTTCGTCTCACAATTATTCGCATACGCGTACACTATACCGCGACGTGATTGGCCCGCCGCCAAACAAGTCAATTCGGATGTGCGCGCAGTGCCCACGAGACCCTCAGGCGCCGCGCGTGTTTCGATCACGAATTCTTCTTCGCGTGTGCGTACCGACGTCGCCTTGCGTATTATTATCGAACTCAACGGCTTTCTTCTACCCGTAAAATTCGTATTGAACAGCAGCTTCACCGAGGTACTGTAGATAAAAGAAAAAAAGCACGTTCGTCCGGATTAAATTGTTATTCCGATACCGGTCGGAAGTTGTCGGCCGCGATTGAGAGCGTACGGAGCGCGAGTAAGCAAATACTACGATGATTCGAACGAACGAAACGCAATGTGTGGTGTCGTTCGAATAAAAAATACCTGATGGTGGGACGTTTAATTAGGCGATCCGTCCGAGAAACAACCAATTATCGACATAACAGTGTACGGCACGTCAACAAATCGCACGCGATCATTTCACAGAGTTCGATCGAGTTTTTTTGCAAAATAACAGCGGAACATTTGTAAATTGTGTCCGTATTGCACGGATATAACGGACAAGGGAGAACGCATCGTCACACGAGCACGACGAAATGATATTACACTTTGGAATAGAAGAAATCGGAATAGGTGGTGCGTACGCGCGGTTTTCGTGTGTGGCCGTGTGTGGCTGAGAGAGAACGTCGTTACGATCGAGTCGACAGGCTTAAACGTTTACAACGGTCTTAACAATTCTGAGGAACCGTCTCTCTTTCTCTCTCTCTAATTAATGTTCCTGAGACGTAGAAATATTTGAAAGTGCAATTGCACCGGACACGGCGCGTTCACGGTAGCGGTTGTTTGCCGCGTACCTACACCATCCTACCTATCCGCCTATCTACCTAACTCGCGTACATAATATGACATACCCACGTTCCGAAGATAGTGAAAGCGGCTTACTTTACCACGGTCGACTCGAGCGCCTCTAGCGGCAATACGTTCCAGATACATACTTGATATTGTATTATTCGTACGTACACGTGTATTTTTTTCGTTTTCCGAACACGAACGTCGCCCTGCGGCACGTCCGATTCCGATCGTACCGGATGCCGTGCGCGACGACCTTCACCACGAAAAAATCTGCCGTTGCCCGACATCCGGTCGCCGCGGAATCTCCCCGCGGACTAAAATCAAATCCCGTTCGATACATGTTCGTTACTTGTTTGTTTCCACAGATCATACGGAGCGCACCATGAAGAGATGCCTCAGGCACCAAGTGTACATCGCGTTCTACGGAACTCTGCTATTTTTACACGTGAGTAATTATTACTATTATTTAGTTTCACACTGGAATTATTGTAATTTTATTATCGTTTATTTTTTTTTTCGTGTATCGCTCTTTTTATCGTTTACGTTTATACACTGTTTCCGCGATCAATATATTAGTTTAAAAAACAACATTTTGCATTGTAATATTTATATGCACGCAATGTTTTATTTTATACTAATTGGTAATCGATAAATAACCGCATTTTTTACGTTGTATAATTAATTTAAAATTTACATGTCGAAATGATTTTTCCATATTAATTGAAAAACTCAACGGTTAATCTTAACAAAAAACTAATTTTTACTTAATAATATAAAATATTAAAAAAATAACACAACGTCTTATAATATTTTCTCTTTCAACAATAGGATTATCAATTAACTGATTATAAAATTAATACGTTGTGAGCAATGTACTTACATAATTAACAATGTTATAATAAATCGCATTGGTCAATTAAAATAATAATTGACTCGTAGGAATTCAGTTAAATTTCAGTTTAATTCAAATTATTATTATTAGTGTGCGTGCGTATGTGTGTGTGTGTATGTGTGTTTTTTACGTATTTGGTGATTGGATTTGTTTAACAAAAATAATATTCACCGAAACGATAAAAATCGTTTTAACAGTTGAATAACAATAATAATTGCATACATTTCGATTCGTTTCTGAATAATAACAGTTAATTAAATCGAATGATGTAATGCTGAGATATTGGGTTACAAAGTTCTGAATTTGCCAATTAATAATGATAAAATAAAAAAAAATGAAACCAATCGAATTTGCACGTAACACGGCGTATTTAATATTGTGCATGCGTGTTGTCGCAGTGCACGAGTGGCGACAGTAACCCGGGAGCAGAAAATAACGCGGCCGCGTTGCCACTGGAACACAGATCCGGCGGTTACGACGTCGGACTGCCGCTGTCGTCTACGGGTCCGTTGCAGGGACCACACGACGAGACTTGGCCGTTGCAGATCGTGCCGGACGCAGTGAAAATCAAACACTTGCAAGTGCAGTGCGAGAAAACGCACATGCGAGTGAACATCGAGTTCGATCGTCCGTTCTACGGCGTCATATTCTCCAAAGGTGCTTGTTACCACATATGTTTTTAAACGAGTCTACGACACGTATATATTGACCGTTTTCGATTCTTCTAACCGTGTCGTGCCGTTACCGTTCACGTTCAAAACCTCGAGTCATTGAAAACAAACGGTTTTCAGTCTCGTAATAGAAAATGGGTGCGCCTGTCGCTTATAATAACTCGATATCATGCGTTCGGAACGCGTGCCGGCGCCACGCACCCAGAATAACGTACCTATTGACGGCAGGTTAGGTTATTTGATCGGGTGACGAGTGTGTGTATCCGAGTCCACGACATAGATGTTCGACAATTAGCCGTGTCGTGTCGGTCGCGGAATCGAACGCGGGCGTGGTGCTATGTTTATATACGTGTACTACGAGTACACACACGCGCGTATAACTTAGTTGTAATAATAATGATCGTCGGTTAAAAACAATGACAGGGACAAAAAAAAAAAAACCGCTGCCCGACACAAAATAAACTTATCGACGTATTTTTCGTATTTTATTGTACGCGGCTGCAAACCACGTCACATGACCCATATGTACAATGTGTTAGAGAGCCCCTATATCTTTCTGGCTGACCCACTAAAACGTCCGCGTGTATTTGTCCGTTTTAATTAATATTTATGAAGCTTCTCTTCCGAGCCACTCTCTCTACGCGTGTATGCGTTGTTTTATTATTATTATTATCATCATCATTATTTTTTTTTCTTGCGATTTTCTCTAATTTGCCACTACCGTAAATCATATAATGCGCTTTTCCAAATAATTGTTTTGGATTTAATAACCAGAAATTTTTCGGTTGGTTATTTGACGAAAAGAAATCATATCTTATATATAATGTTCTATCTCGCTACATGATCCGGTGCTCGCGTTACATGGAACATTGAAGAGCTCACGGAAAACTTATTAATGGAAATTCTTATTCTTTCCACAATACGTATACAAAATTATAATTTATGTTACGGGCAAAAAACGAAAAATCGGACAAAACTAAGGAATGCTCGACGTCACTATGACACATTTGTAGCGTCACATTTATTTATTTTTTTAAACTGAATTAAATTTTTTCAAAATTTTAATTTAAAATCAAACAGACACGTTTAGACTATCAAAAAACAATTGTTAAAGTAGGTTTGGTTAGATGTACACATTTCATATCACAATAATCAAGTTGTATTATAAATCACTAAGACGACTACGTTATTATTCGGGTTAACTGATTTTAAAATCGAAAAATCATTGTATTTTTATGGACGCATACCTACTCATAGGTATAAAATAAAATTGTAATAATTATTATTACGACACTATTACGATTATTAATAATTTATTATTAGTCGCTTAACAGTTCATACGTACAATGACAACATTAAATCCATCCATAATATTATTGTATATATTTATCCTCACACTTATTATACGATACAAATTTACTCGAATGACGTCAGTCATAACTAGATACATCTAAAGAAACACCAAAATATTCAGTTTTGTTCAAGTATCAACAACTTTTTCATCAATGTCAATTCGAACTCAAAAAAGTTCGTTGAATGTTTTCTTAACTAGGAAAAAGGCACAGAAACTTACAGATAGATAATACATTATGCATAAAGCTTATATTCCCTTGTCTTGTCTCCCAATTATTTAGGGTTGGACACCTTAATCCTTAATTTCAACTTCACTCGATCTCCCACATTCTCAACACTTACACCAGCCCTCTTCATATCACATCCAACCACCCCTTTTCATCTTTACATAAACAATAAATAATACATAAATAATATATAATATTCTTGTATGGGGGACGCGTAAAATATAAGTTTTATAAATCATATAACGGTCTGTTTCTAAATTCACATCGTTTCGCTTCACAGGGTTCTACAGCGATCCGCATTGCGTGCACGTGAAACCCGGCACCGGTCATCTGAGCGCCACGTTCGAGATACTGTTGAACAGTTGTGGTATGACGTCTTCCGGCGGCGGCGGCAGCGCGGTGTCCGGTTACGGGCAGACGCCCAGTGGCAGTTACGTGGAAAACACCATCATCATCCAGTACGACCCGTATGTTCAAGAGGTGTGGGATCAGGCGCGCAAGTTGCGATGCACGTGGTACGATTTCTACGAGAAGGCGGTCACGTTCCAGCCATTCCAAGTGGACATGTTGCACGCGGTCACGGCCAACTTTCTGGGCGACAACCTGCAGTGTTGGATGCAGATCCAGGTGGGCAAGGGCCCGTGGGCGTCGGAGGTGTCCGGCATCGTGAAGATCGGCCAGACGATGACTATGGTGCTGGCCATCAAGGACGAGGAGAACAAGTTCGACATGCTGGTGAGGAACTGCGTTGCGCACGACGGCAAGAGGACGCCTATACAGTTGGTCGACCACAATGGGTGCGTGATCCGGCCAAAGATCATGTACAAGTTCCAAAAGATCAAGAACTTTGGGCCATCCGCGTCCGTCGTGTCGTTCACGTACTTCCAGGCGTTCAAGTTCCCGGACTCGATGAACGTGCACTTCCAGTGCGTGATACAGGTGTGCCGATACCACTGTCCGGAGCCCAAATGTCCGGGCGATTACGCGCTCGCGCCGCCCGTCGCCGCGCCCGCCGTGGATGTCGGCGACTACAGTCAGAACTCGGTGCACCCGGAAGAGTACGGACCGCCTCCGGGAGCCGGCTATCCCGCGTACCCTGACCCGAGGCACCCGTCTGGACCAGCCGGCGCGTATTCAGAGCTCAAGCCGGAAATAGTGTTGCCTGACTCACCGTCGAGCGGCAGCAGCAGCACGCAATCGCCTCTGTCGCCGTCGTCGCAGAAGAAGAACGACGCTGACGCCAACGACGTCGTAGCCACCGCGGACGACGACCTGAATCTGCCGCCGCCACCGTTACCGGGTCGCGGGGGTTCATACGCGACCGTCAAGCGACAGGGCACCATCGTGGGCGGCGTGGACGACGAACAACAGCATCAGCACATGAACCTCGTGTCTTTGGGCGGCCGTCCGCGGTCCGTAGACATTGACGGCGGCGCGACCAAACAGCACCACCATCACCGCCGGTCTACCGCCGACCCCGAGTTGGACGTCAACACCAGCCGCATCATACAGGTGGTGGCGCCGGGCGACGTGAACTTCGCGTTGAACGTGCCCGTGGCCGGCAACAGCACCGGCGGCGCCGACACCGTCATCATGTCCACCCGGTCCGCGCTGTCCGCCGACAACGTGTGCATCAGCGTGCCGTCGTTCGTCGCCGGGCTGGCTATGTTGCTCTCCGTGCTGGTGGTCGCCTGTCTGGTTGTCACGTTCCTGTTCCTCAGGGTCCGGTCCATGAACAACGCGAAGAACCGCGGGATGTCGGCGGCCACCGCCCCACAGGGCCCATACATTCATGGTGCCGCGTTCGAGGCCGCCGAGTTCGTCAAGATGGCCAGTTCGTAGGTCGTCGTCGTCGGTGCCGACGGGTCGGTGGGTGACGAAAAGCGAAAAAACCGATGACAACGAAACCACGTTTCATTTTCCAAAAAAAAAAAAAAAATTAAACAAATATAATAATAATAAAATTATTTTAAATACGCACACCCACCCACCCATCCCCCACACACACACACACCTACACACAAAAAAAAACTCGATGTATTATGCGAGTATACGAATTCGCGTTGTACTGAACACACTTTTCGTTGGTGTCCAAGCGATAGAAATTCTACAATAACAAATCACCGATTTTCCGGACCACGAGACGGCTTTTCTGGTTTTTTTTCTTTCGAGTAAACGAGTAAATCTTATCGTTATGTAGTGATTATTTTTAGTCGTGATCATTTCGGTGTACTGACGTTCGGATCAATCGTTGCAACCGTCGCGAATCTCTATCGTGAAAAACGAATCATTTGTCGAGACGGTGCATTTCATATTATATAATATTTACATTTACTCATTATTACCGCACACGCGAACGCGCGTCGACACTGCAAACACTTTTTTAAAATTATTTATTTATTTTCGTTGTTTTCTTTCTATTTAATCGTAAGCACGTCTACTGTAGTAAGCAGTATGACGAATGACGTACGGGCAATGCTCGAATTATATATAACATTATATTTATTTTATATTTTCGCATATATACATAAAAATGTAACGTGCGATTTTGCTGACTCGTATTATGTTCTTCAACTCAGTAAATAAATACTATTTTAAACATAGTCATATATTATAACGGAGAGTCGCCAAACTCTTTTATTTTTTGATATGACAATAATCATTAATAATATTACGTTATAACGATGTACATTGTTTTTTTTATCCTTGTAAATATTATATATTTTCAATACGTGTATAACATTAGTTCTAAGCTTACTTATTATACTTTAGCATACTTTTGTGTAAGTATTGATATGTATCAATATAAAATAACGATATAGTAACAAACCGTATTATATATATATATTTATATATATATATATATTATATTTATATTATATAAATTTATTATTATTATTATTATTCTCGTAATAATAACACATAATAATATGTATGTTTTATAAATTTCGTGTTTAAGAGAACTATAAGTCTAAACCAATAATATAATATTATACAAAACACAAACATTATGGATATATACGCATTGTGTGCGGACTGCGCACAAGCATTTGGTTGTGCGGCTGACCGACTAGAGATGACACGGAAAAACGTAATCAAATATATATTAATTGGTCATAAACAAGTCACCGCGACGACGTTTATAATATTATAATCTATTGTATAATAGATCATTTCTTTTATAAATAAATAAAAAAAAAAAATACACACATATATATATATACACACATATATTTTGGCTAGTTTTTATTCGAAATCGATCGTTGTTTGTAAAAACGCTCATCGACCGATACGATACATCTATACAGACGCCGTGTCACGTGGGTGGAAAAAGAAAACATTCCAAAAACGAGTAACATTGAATTTGTCATCAAGCATTCCGTTGGTTACTGCGACCGATAATTGCCACCTTATCGATTGTTTCGTCTGTTCGAAACGAGCGGACGTTGAGGGAAACGGTCCCAAAGGAAACCGTGTCTATAGTTATTCGAGTGGACGATTTGTATTTGTCATTGTAGCCCGTCATTGTGGCTTATGTAAAGAGTGTACCAGCGGACGAATAGTGTCGCAGCAAAAAATGCCTAGGGCGGAATTTTTCAGGGTCGGCGTTTCAAGATTTGATATTGTACGTGATTTGTATAAAAAATATCACATATTATATTGTACATTAAAAAATACAAATCTAAAAATTATTTTACTATAATGTTTATATTAAATGACACGTTGAACTTGTAGAATATGTTCTTTGATTTTATATTCCAATAATAAATTACTAGAAGCCCCCTCTCCATCATTTACGCACAAAAGAAAATATGGTATTTATAAACATGTGAGGGGGCAGCAAATCTGAATTTCGCTTAGGTGTGTTAAAATGCTCGAGCCGGACCTGGTCATAACATTCGTCGCGATAGCGTACACTCACCTCGCGGATACGGTGCTCAAGTGTCTGACCGTGTGTTCCCGCATAGGATTTTTTTCCAAAGAAAATTCGATTTGTTTGCGCTCATGAACACGAGCGATATATATTAGTGATGGGCATAATCGAATTGTTTCCATATTCGAGTTATCACTCGAAATTTTCAATTCATATAAGAACTCGGAATAATCTATCGAAATAAAATTGTCTATAAATCATAATCTCATTTTTAATTTTTAATTTTTTTATTCTATTTTTTTAACTCTAATCTGACAAATTATTTTAAATTATACATAATAGAAATATTAAAATCAATGTATACATATAAAACAATAATTATTAGTAGACCTAACAATTTTAATTACTAAAACAAATTAAAATTATTATTTATAAAAATTATATAACCTAAATTTTTAGGTGTTAATCTGCTCTTGGTTGTTTATTGCCATGTCTCATTTTTAAATTTTAAAAAATAAATCAAATTTATTTACAAAATAGTTAATGGATATTAACTGGTCAATGTTGAGTGTTTACGCTTGGAGTACAAATTAATGAATATTTATTTATAAGGATATTAAAATTATAGTAAGTGATTATTGTAAAACTAAAATTAAACCGATCCAGTTCGTTGGGATATTTTGTTTTGTATAGAAAAGTGTTGTCTAAAAATAATAAAGCAATAACTTGCACAACGATAATAATTATTATTTATGTTCGGAGTTTTGGACTAAGAATATAAAAATAATGTTCCGAATAGGGTACTTTGTGACTTAACGGAGCCATAATAGAGAACAATTATATAATGATGAATAATTTTAATTAATGAATAGTAATTATAATCAATAGTGCGATAGCAAAAATGTTATGTATGCATGTATGCATATTTTTTTTCGAGTCTTGATTTTTCTTCAGGATATTGGCAAATTCCATTACACCCATCTATACGAAAATATGTGTTCTTTGTGCATGACGGACGGACGTATTTTTTTATTAGATTACCTTTTGGGTTAAATGTATCCAATACTGCTTTTAGACAGGGGTTAGATGCCGTTTTCGAATTTTTGGCATTTCCTTTCTGCTGTCAGAAAGAAGACGTTCACGTATATGTGGATGATGTATTATACACTACCAGTTCATTTGAATCCCATTTTTTTATTCTTCGTAATTTATTAGCATGCTGGAATGACACTGAAATTTTCCGAATATGAATTTTTACGTTCTGAGATTAAATTTCTGGATCACATAGTGACACCTTTCACCATTAGTATGGACCCGTCAAAAATTGACGTGGTAACTGTGTACCTATACCCACGTAGTAAAAAGGAACTTCAGTCCTCTATGGGATTTTGTAACTTCTACAGAAAATTTTCTGATCATCACGCTTCATTAATGGCTCCATTAATTGATCTTTTAAAGAATAAACCGTGGTTCTTTAATGATGAAAATCGTAGACAGTTTGACCTTGTAAAAGCTACTCTTGGTCATAAAGTTTTGACATACCCTGATTTCTCTGAACCATTTTGTATTCAGACTGATGCTTCAAAAGTCGGCCTGGGTGCTGAATTATTTAAGGTTATTAATGGTGTCCATCATACCATCACTTTTGCTAGTAGAGTTCTAAATGTAGCGAAACGAAACTACTCCGTTACAGAACTTGAGTTATTATCTATCGTCTTTGTTTGTCAGAAGTTTAGAACATTCATACTTGGATTTAAAATTAGAGTTTACACAAATCATCAAGCTCTTGTGTTTTTATACCGATGTCGTCTCCGTAACGCTCGGTTGACTTGGTGGACACTCCTATTGCAGGAATATGAACTCCATATCGAGTACTGTCTCGGTCGGGATAACATTATAGATGCATTGTCTAGGTATCCAGTTTGCCAAGATGAGGTTCCACCGGATATAATGCTATCGATTCTTCGTATGAAAATATGTATTCCTCCAAAAGTTCTACCTGACCTTATTAACTGCTTTAAAAATCTTTACCATGATCAGTACACCGATCCACGTTGGTCAATAGTGTTTAGTAAATTGGAGACATCTTCTAAAAGTTCGTTGCACTCTTATTACATCGTTCACGAGAGGGTTTTGTTTTTCTTGCGATACCCTAGCAGTGAACATTGGCTGGTGTGCATTCCTATGGTTTATGAAGTGGCCTTGATAACATCTATTCATGAATATTATGGATATGTGGGAGCGCACAAGTGCGCGTTAGTGTAAAAAGACATTTGTTGTTTTCCGAATTTACACAGATAAGTTCGTTTTGTCATGGCCCGCAGTGATCTATGTCAGCGTACCAAACACCTTACAGTCCGTAACGATGGTATGATGCAAAACGTATTGTCAGTATCACCATTGGACAAGGTGCTGGTGGATTTGTATGGACTTCTCCTTTCAGGGTAGAATGGTGTTTCCTATATTTTTGTGGTACTCGATAATTTTTCTTGATTTGTGAAGTTATACATTCTAAAAAAGGCTACAGAAATTGCTACCACCAATCGTTGATCATTATGATCAAAACCTTGATCATTATGTTGCGACGTATGGGAAATTAAAAATAATAATGTAACGTGGTCGGGGGTGACTAAGTTAAATATAAGTTATTCAGTGAAGGCTTTTGACCTTTTGAGTAATATTCATCGTAACTCTGGAGCAATTCTAGGATGTTAAGGATAGTCGGAATAACGAAGTATCAGTTTCAATCGTTATTACGTCGTTAGACCTATTTATGGATAAATAATTGTAACTCACAAGTTTGACGAATGAAATAAGTTTAATGTAATTTTTCCGAACAAACATTACATTTTGCTATGTTATTTTGTAAGACTGAATAATGGTTCCATACATTACTGCGTTTTCTACTCATCCCTGTACTATCGGTAGTTGAAAAAGACATAGTTATATTACTAAGTACCTAATAAATAATTGAAGTAAAATTAAAATTTTTTTTTATATGTTTTGTTTTTCTATGTGTTATGCACTGAGTTGCTAACAGCATACAATTTAATAAAATGTTATTGATGTAATTACTGTTTATCCCATTTTAGGATCTAAAACTAAACCAGTGTATTTTATTTCTTGAAAATTTTCAAGTACTTCGGATTACATATAATAATCCTATTATGATTAAAAAACCCACGTGAGCATGAGTTGCAGTGTCGCCCATCTCTTCTGAAATATGTGGTTCAAATAGTTTAAAAAAACTACCAATCCACCCAATATTCAAATTATATGACGTATAAAAAATCATAATTTAGGACACACAGTTCATGGGGAAGATACCACCCCCTAATTTACCTGGTTCAATTGAACCATCTTCACCTCCTTTGGGTGCCATTGATGAGTTGTATCGTGACTCATGACCCATTTGTCCGAAATCTGAATTTTAGATTCAAACCTTTTCGAAAACGATTCGCGAACTGTATGGGAACTACAAGATTCAATAGGCCCAAAATAAACTATCGGATCGCGAACGGGTCTTTGAACCGGATCTTCTTGTTGAACTGATCCGAAAGAATCGAATCACTTCAATGATCCATAATTCTCATCTCTAGTCACGGCACAATTCAGCTTGCTTTTTCAGTGATACTCAGCGTCATGACTGTTCGTCTTTGGTTCGTTCTCACCAGAGCTCGAACTGGTTGGGGAGGGGGGGAGGGGGGTGCGCAGTGGGACGAAGCTCCATTATTATTATTTTTTGTGCACCCCAACTACTTTTTTTTACTGGCACAGAAGAAACTATACCCGAAATCATTTTTGTTTAAATATAGATTTAAATTGTTGTCAATTTTACAATTTTAAATATTTTTAAATCAAAATTTTTTGATGTGAAAACATCTTATACGGCGTTCAGATTTTTCCGCTTTGACAGTGAAAATTTTCGAGCGTTACCTTTTTCGCGTAACGGTCGATACCTATTATATTGTTAAAAGGAGAGGCGATTTTTATGACAGTTATATTTGAAGTTCTACTGGACCGATTTACATAGTCTTTTTTTATTTTTTTTTAAACGTGAGTACTTTGTGAGCAGATGAGCCATCTTATGAGAAAAGCTAAAAAATTTAATTAATTTTATAGTTATTACTAATAACTTATTAGAAATATTACATTTTCTGTGTACCCGATGTCGGTTCGGTATCGAGACTGCGGCGGCACGAAACAGCGACATGGGCGGTCACATATTACCGTCTGGCCGCTGTCGTACCCCGAACCTCACCCACCGTTAGATAACCGCCCGTAACTTGACTCGGCTAGACAAAGATAGAACGGTGGCATAGAATACATTCTCTCTTTAACACGATGCCGATGATGATATTATTTTGTTTACGATTAGTACTTTTACCTACGTTTTCGCACGTGTACCTAGGTTATTTCATTTACCGAGGACATAATTTCCATTCCTATTTATGATTTCAGACTTTAGTCAACTATTACTTTCATTTCATTCAAAATATTGAATTGAATTGAATATCTCTTTGTGTTCTGAAAACTAAAACTTAAACAAATATAATTCTTAAAAATTTTCAATTCCATCCAACAAATAATATGGAAGCACATGTTTCAAATTAAGAATATTTACTTCAAATTCTACATAATAAATCTATATTTCTAAGCTCATATATATATATGTTTTCACATCTTCCGAGGGTCGCCCGTGACACTCTCAGTTAGATCTTTTATAATTTGTTTATATGATACGCTTGTTCTGTGCCTAGTGCAATTGTGCACAGATATGTACAATAGATTTACAGACCATATTCATATAGTATATGGTTTCATCAAATATAATTACATATTATTATTCAGTATATTGTGACGGTTCTAATAGTTTAGTATGCAGACGGATATTGTTTGTATTTCATACGGTTAGATCGGGTTTAGTTGACCTACACATTTGTGTAGGGTTGTGTACAATATTCGTGTTTTTGTATTTTATTTACGATGTTAGATATTAATTAATTAATTAAGATTCAATAATTTAGAGCTTCTATTCCACAAGAATTTGTTAACAAATATAAATAATTTTTTTATTATAAATGTAATATATATTTTATTTAGCATTATGATGGTTATTACTGGCCAGAAGCTGATAGTTTGAATGTTGACTGGAACTATAGAAAAGATAGCTGCAAAAATAGAACAAGATTAAGTTGAAACAACTGCAATATTTATTTGTGTCTTACTTCCAAAAACAACTGGTTCCGAATGTTCCATACAAAATAATATTTTTATAACTGTAACTTTTTTCTATTATCTGTTATTTTTATGTCTAATATAAAAATATTTTATACAAAATGTGCTAATTTTTCAAACAAAATTACTTTATTAAAACTAAATGGTAACTTTTCGTATTAAATTGTAACAATAAACTATAAACCTACACAAAAGGTTCACTTTTAAGAAATTCAAATAGTTTAAAATTTTATTTATATTTAAAACAATCATTTAAGTAGACAAATTACATTTGAATAATAAAACGTTGTAAAATTAGAAAAAAAATCTAGGTTTTAAATGGGTACAAAGAAAACCTACACGTTTGTGTATAACTAATCGTTTTGTAATTTTACATTTGTATTTAATTCAAAATACATTAACCTACACAAATGTGTAGATTTGTCGTGAAAGGGATAACTGAAAATATTTAATTATTTATTGATTGCTCGATACATGTGAATGTGACAAGGCGATGGTCATTATTACAACAATTTATAACCATAGAAATATGACTATTGGGTACAACAAAAATACTATTGTATTGATATATCTGTGAACTTTAGATTATTTTCAATATAAAACAAGTACGACCATAATTATATTTATAAGACGATAAAACGGATGAACCTTATAATTTTGACTTATTTCAGTACCGTGCTTTGGTATTACTTGATTATTTTACTCCTATAAAACATAAAATTTTATTTTTTTTCAAAAATGTGTAGAAGACATCTGTGGAAATTGATTCCATGTCTAAAACGAAAAATATTAAAAAACTGACAGTAATTTGGTTGAAACAGATTGTTTGCATATTGTGTGTATAACAAGCACACGGGAGGAATATACCTGTTAGAGATAGCTTGTTGGGACAACAAAAGATTAGAACTCAGAAATGGTACTTGAGGATTTTCTATCATTTACTTGATGTAATTATTGTTAGTTCATGACTTTTACATACAAGAATAATTGCACTAAATAATTATATTAGGAGCAATGTTGAAAAATAAATTACTTTATCTGTACTCAAAGAGAATTTAATAGTAGATCGATTAATTGCATGTACGAAGAAAACATTTTAACTACTAATAACAGATTACGATTCACGAAGGTCGAAAAACGAATATGATGGTAAATTCCTTTTTTTAAATTTTAATCAAAACATAGTTTACATTAATAATACTTTTTATATATTGTTTATGCATAATTATTAAAACTAATTACAATTGTCTAGTTTACTAAATATTAGTCTAATGTCCAGTCTAATTTATATTGCCCGACGATGTTCTAGACATTGCGTCAGCAATATATATATATATATATGTATTCAAAAATGCATAACAATCGACAATGCATAACAAATTGTATGTATAATTATATTGTACATATAATTACACATATATATGACTTACCGAAAATCGTATTGACCTAACGGGAATCGTGAAATATTGAACATATACTGGTCGTGTTTACAAATAGCAAAGTGAAAATAACAAAAAAGTAGACAGATATTGTTTGCTTTCATATAAAATTAACAAGCATTCAAACTTTGAAGGTTTTAATTATTCAACAATTTTGGTATTTTGAAAACAAAACAATATAAGTATTAATTTATATTGATAAAACGATGAAACCAAAGACTAAATACTAAACATCTTTTATTCTTTTTGTTTCAACTAATTAATGGAATAAAATAATAACTAGATAATGTTTAATAATAGTAATTAATTAATAATATTTGTGTTTAACACATTATGTACAATCTCAATGGAGTCTAAGATAAATTTAAGTTTGTTTTTTCTCCTTAAATGAATTCTGTAGTGTTGGTCAATGGTTCAATTAGTTTACCCAAACGTATTTACTTGAACACTTAGTTTTCTTTTTTCATCCGGTTGCTGGTCATCCGGTAGATGATTGAATCGCGACCAGGATCCATTTGGCCAATACTCACTAAAGAAAACAAAGCAATTTAAAGTAAACAAATCTAATTAAAATTTAACTAACCTAACAATAAAAAAATATAAAGAAATATACTAAAACACGCAAAATTATATTTTGAATTCCTTAAAAAGTGATATTTTTTGTTTTATGAATATAAAAATTTAACTAAATAACAGACTTCGATTTTTTTTGTTGAAAATTAGTTAACGTACATTTGTTGTTAACAAAACGCTGTATATTCTTCATTGTTAAAATATTATTTTATACGCAAAAGGAACTTTTGTCATTTAATTACGCACATCACAAATCACACACATTTTTCACTCTTTTTCAAATGCATAGACTCTAATCAAAAATCTACAAATATAAAATATTTGACTTCTACTTATCATTATTTGAAATACTTTTTCTGGTTTGGAACTGTTCATTTGTAAAATGTGTTACTTTTCATAGAACATTTTCATGTTACTATTTTACATTGTTTTGTATTTAAAAACCAAATTACATAAATTAGTTGGATTCGAGACAAGCACATGTTTGAAAATAAAACATTAACAATGTATACATTTATCACAAAATTAAAATAAACTTAAGTGTGAATAGAAACTAAAATTTAAATGCATATAAGAAATTATGGATTTGGATTGAAAATGTCAGTTGTTACAAACATTTATACAATTTAGAATTATAGATAAATAAATATTTTATATTTTTTTAATGTTTAAATAAATTAATACTCACATGATATGGCTATAAGGGAAAATATAAATACAATGGTGAACCACAGTAAAATGTTAAATATGACTGGATAATCACTGTATATTGGCGCAGCAACATTTAGTTTCTAAAACAATACATAAGATTTTGTGTGAATAATAAACCTAATTCAATTAGGAATAATAATTAATTACGTATTCTTCTTTGTCGAGTGCTCGTCTGTTTCTGTGCGATATTTTTGCATCATTGGTAATAGCAAGAAATAAGACCTAAATATAACAGATTTATTAAAATGTTCGGTATTAGTCATATGCCAATAAAATATAATCAACAAATATTAAAAAGTAAAATATTTAATTATTAATCTCACAAATACCTGATTATTATAAAGTTCATTATAAGATTGGACCAACATAGATATAGCTTCATTCAAAACTATTTCACCATCAATTGTTTTTTTTGAATTTGGTTCGTGAATAGCAGTCAAAGCTTTTACACCTTGTAATTGAAACCAATGGAAATCGGGTACATTATTTTTTAACAAGCTTTCTTTGACCTGCATTAGATAAATACATGAAACAAATTGAATAACTTGCTACATTTTTTATATTTTACTTACACCTTGTCCCAGTTGATGCAAGTGGAAAATTTCATCAAAGAATACTTTATACTTTTCATCATACGAGTCAATATGGTGAGGCTTAACACTGGGATTTAGTTTAAAATTTGGATGAAAAATTTGAGCTTTAATCTATAAATGATTTAACCAATATTAAAAAATTGCAAAACCTTTATGAAATTATGGATGTATCTTACAAATTCTTCATTGGTTAAGGAACCATGCATAACACTATATTCCTTATTTGCAAACCTCTCTTTCAATCTATGTTCTACTGTGGAATACACATCATCCAACGATTCATCCAAAATTAAATCATGATGATCAACTATATTCAAGTTGAAACCGGGATTCTTCAATCCAGGAATTTCAAGAACGATCACAGCTTCAGGTAATGAAAACGGATCTGCCACCATTAAGTTACTCCAAGTTTTTACCTGACGGACACAATTAAAAAAAAATATTATGATTTTTTATAATACACTCTTTCAAATACCTACACTGCTGTGACAAGCGATAAAGTCTAAACATCAAAAATCAACATTTGGATCACAGAATCTAGTCAACCAACAAAATCAATGATGTTAAACTAATTTAATGTGTACAATTTTTTTTACTAATTTTAATATATAGAATTGATTGGTCATGTTTTTAATTTTTAATTTAATCTCAACTTAACAAATATTATCACTTAAAACAAAACTTTTAAACCATATTTTAGTCATTATGCTCTGTAAATAAATATTTACACTTAATGTTTTATACCAATCAGAATATTGTTTTCATTTATGAACTTAGAAATTTGGCCTTTTCTGAAGAAAAAAAATTCATATAATATTATAATTTATAAATATAGTAGTAATAATAATAAAACATCACTATATATAATTTTTATGATCTATATGATATTTTTGTTTATTTTAAATTTGTTTGTTAGATTTCATTTCAGCTATGTGTTTAGTCTTCTGAATCATTAAGTCAAAAATGAGAAAAAATGTACAAGGAAATATAAATTGGGTTTTCATAGCATCTACTTTTTAGATAGCTAACAAATACTATGTTCTATCAGTAAATTGATATCATATTATATTACCAAGCTTACTTACATAATGCCAAAAAAATATAAATAACATAACATTAATAATTAAAATATAATAAACTAACAATAAAAGATGTAAGTATGTTAAGAAATCATTGGACAACATAGTGTTGATATAAATGAAAATACTTTACATGAAAATAGGCAAAATAATAATTGTCATTTATGCTATATCGTCATCTGATTAAGGCTTACTGTTTATTACTTTATACTTTAATGTTCATTTTCAAAACTAAATATTATAGGTTTTACATTATGAAAAATCATATGAAACTACATAAATAATTCAGTTTTGACTAAAGACAGATTTACAGATATTTTACTTAATACAGAAGTATATATAAATATGAATGTTTTTGTATTTGACATTATTTGTAAAATAATCATTGTCTATTGAACGTATGGGAAAATGAGTAAATCCCATTAATGAATATATAACTAATACATATAATATATAATATATATTTAATATATAATGAATGTTTAACTTTTCATATTAGTGTCTTACACAATTTTATTTGAACTGTTGTGTATAAATTAGTTTAATACCAACAGTTCTATCGAATGGTTTATATTTTATCAGTTTATTAGTTTTAAACACTAAGAGTGTAACGGGTTGTAAGGATGGCAGGAATACCGTTGAATAGTTGTATAAAATAAAACAGTAACAAGAGCGGTACGCGTTACTAGCTACTATATATATTTCTATACAACTAAAAAAAATGTAAGAATAGAAAACACTTGACTTCCCGACAATGCCAAATGTTCGCGTTAATACGGATACGAACGTACTGGACGAGTATATCGGTTCGACATATCCAAATCGTCGCTGTTCGTAGGAAATCGTATTTTTAATTAATATAATATTCCTATTTATAATACCCAAATACGATTTGCGGGTAATCAATAGCTGATGCTTAATTACCATATCGCGAAATCGTATTATTATAAATAGAAATATTTCGCTATCTGTTACGTCGGCGTACCGGTGGCGAAAATACCTTATGATCGCACATATATTATCTTATATATTTACGGCGGTTAAGTATTTTCGTTCAGCGTTACTTGCGGAAAGGGATGGACAGTTGATAAATATCGGCTCGGTGGTGTAAACGATTCGTTTACACATACATGAGCCGTGTCAAGAGATAAGATGTTTATTTGTATATATATACATAAGCTTGGACATTATAGGCAATTATTTATGAATGGTTTTCAAAATAAATTCGTTGATTTTCAATAAAAAAAAAAGAAGAAATATTATTTGTTCTAAATAATACAAGAATTTAAAAGTGAATTATCTATCTGGTTATGAGAGTAATTACATTTAAAGTATTTCAATTTCATATAATCCATATGTAGCATAAGATTTCAAAAGTTTATAATGCCGAGCTCAGTATCGAAATGGTTATCATTTAACAACAGACGTACATGGTTTAAATAGTTACAAAACGAACTGACAAATATTTAAACTTGTAGTTATCGTGCACTTACTGGAAGTGGTACGGTGAAGCCCAACACTGAGGATACGATGTCGGCCAATTCTGTAGAACACAATGGTACGGACCGATTGATCTTGATATATTCCGGAGCGCTGAGGACGTACACGTCATGGCATTGGACCGATGCTGGAAACACATCAATATGTGATATGGAAAGCACACGTCGAAGACCCGATGCGAGAGTGAAATGGAGAAAGGAAAGAAAAACGATCGAGTTGGGTCGTTAGGGCGTGTCCGCAGGAATAGCAAAAACGTCACTCACCCAGCGTCACGGCGGCCAAAGTCAACAGCGCGGGCAGACGACGGCCCATGGTCGGTTTTGTTGTCGGGCCGAAGACGGGATGACTGAATCACTGGACAACGATTGAGAATTCGTAAATATTACGGTCGCGTCGTGGGACGTAACGACAGCGTTTGTGATCGAATATCGACCTCGGCGTTCAGCGTCGTCGTCGTCGTCCCATTGGTTTTGTCGCACACCGAGATAACCGCCGTCGTTGATCACTGATAACAACCCGTGGCCGCAGTGTTACCGGTCTGAGGGATCGTGGAAAACCGTAGACATGATATTGTCGTCGCAGATTTACGTGCGTGATGATAAAACCATAGATTAGATGAATATTTATCTAATCTGTGATAAAACCTTATGGATGGCTAATTTACAAATCGTACTTGTACGTTTACTGATTAAAATAAAATGTCAACGATTTGAAGCGTATTTCAAATCAGTGTGACCACATTCTAATAATATCACATTATTGTACACATATATTACAATAATAATTGTGCACTGTCTCGTTTTATCTTTTCTACGGCTTTATCGCGCAGTGACTGAATACAAAACCACAGATTAGATGAATCTAATCTGTGACAAAACTACAAAGTACTAGTGATGGTAAACTGTGTTATTTTTCAGTAGCAGTAGTAATCATTGGTTAAATTCAAAAAAATTTGAAATGTTATTTTTAAATCAAAATGCATAATTTATTTATCTAATATTCTTACTATTAATTTTCTTAATTGTTTAATTTTTATTACTATGTTAAATAAATTAAATTAATTGTTTAATAAGTAATTATTATAGTGTTTATTGATCTATTGAGAAAATTAAAAAAATTTTGTAGGTAACAGATAAAATCATTAGAATGAAAAAAAATATTTTACCATTTTAAAGTTCATATTTCACAAAATTCATTATATAACAATATTTTATTATAACAAAAATAAAATACTAAAGTAGTAATTAAAAATATAATCACACTAAACATTTCAAATCACATGTTGAAATTACAGAAAATAGTAGCAGTTATTTTTTCTAATATGATATGACCAACTGCTATAAACAAAAAAGTAGCAGTCACTGTTATTTTCATACTGGAGTAGCAGACTGTGATTGCTACTTTGAAATCACCTGTGAAAAATCACTGCTACTGCTATTTTATGTCATCACTACACATTACAAACGACGAAGTATTTATCATTTTATTGCGTTAAACATTATAGTACAGTAGCATATCTAGGAGTGGGAGATATACAGATTTTAACAGATATATTCATTATACACATATATTATATTATACAAATTACATTATATTACATTATACACATATAAATCATAATGTCATCTGGGGCGATCGCCCTTCCCTAAATACGTCCCTGCTTTTTGCTACAAAACAAAGTCTAATTTTCTAGATGTCAGTGAAAGAATATTAAGTACTTCATCAGGTGTGACCATTATATTTTTGTATACTGATAGCATTCAAAGACCATTAAGTCGATCCTAAAGAAAAATTTAGGAATATTATAGCCAACAGTAAGTGTAAACTTTGTTTAAAAATTTACCTGACCCGTAGTGTTCCTTAAATACGTTTTTACTCATTTGAGCGTTGAAAACTTTCTCTCGGGAGTCGCTATTGAAACAGGTAATGTGCATACAATTTTTAATAATTTATTAATATTAGGAAAATTTGTTGCGTTATACAGCAAAAATGCTTCAAGACTACTTTTTGGAACAACATTGAGTTTGGCAAGTTTAATTTTTCACAACTTTAATTCTGCTGCTGAATTATTGTTATCTACTAAAGGCATATAAAACTCTATTAAACTGTGGGGAATGAATCTAGTTCTTCTTTTGATACTGAGGAGTTAATAGAAAATAAACATTCAAAACCTGCAAAATTAATGAACAATTAGTTTACGTTATGCCGATGACACCATAGTTTTTGAGAACACTGTTGTGGGCTTTCAGATACTTATGGATAAAATAACAGAGAGGGTAGAATAGAGTATGGTAGTGTGACGTCACGATTTTTTATCATTTAATATGATAAGAACTTTGGTTCCAAACTAACTACAATGTGTATAGCAAATTATGGTTTTTAGTGTCAAAATATTATAAAACATAACTTTTTAGCTGTAAAAGTAGTATTTTGTGCCGTAGCTTTTTAATTTGTATTATTAGGTTCCTATATAAAAGGACTTATATTATATAAGAAGTATTTTTTTTACTAATCTATTATGACTACCAAAAGTTGGATTAAGTTGCATTGTGTGTAAGAATTTTTCAACGAAGTTAAACTGGTTAAAAGGGGTGAAAATGAGTGTGATTCTGAGCAAGTTAGAAAATGCATCTTTTTAAATAATAATTTAAAAGGTGTTGTGAAAGCCAGTATGAGAGAACAGACATATAATGTTGAATTACGTAAATTTAAATTTTTCTAATGAATAGGTGCATATAAGGTTAAATTTTCCTACTAGGAAATATGATGTAAATATTTTTAATATCTAGTAATAAAATTCCAAAAAGAAATTATTTAATTCACTATCCCAGTGACCTAGTGTGTTGTCTTTCATTGTCTTAAAAATCTAAAATATCTTATTTTATTCAGAAATTTTCATTAAATAATTAATTGCTTATATAGATTTATTTTTCTGATAATGGTGACATCACACATTCAAAATGTAGTTGTGCAAAAGGTCAAGTACGTTGTCATCATATGACAACATTGTTAATTTATGCTTATAAAAATATTTCAGTAACAAACGCGAGTAATGATTTAATAAATTTAACTTTGTTTTGAAATATTATGAACTCATTTTCTATATAGGTTGTAGTTGGTCAAAAAAATTCCTCCTTCTGTCGTAATAACTAAAACAATTGATGAACTGTATCCAATATTGAATTTAATATTTAATAGTTTCATTTTTATTCATATAATTATAAAAATATTGTTTTAAATAACCTCCTGGGGGGGGGGATACGAACCCAATATCCCCCCCGTAAATACATCACTGTTACAGTACGTTATTAAAAATTCATTAGTTATTGTTAAATATGTCTGTATTTTTATTAATGTTTACACGTTATTGAATAAAATGTTTTTGTTTGAGTTTCCGTCGTTTATTTGTAGTTTTAGGTATTCAAGAAGTCAATATTGGAAATATAGAGATTAACTTTTTAATAACTTATCTACTTATGTAAAATAATTTTTGTTATAGAGCTTAAAGATGTCAAATATCATATTGTTCAGCTAATAAATTCAAACCAAGTTCATTTTCTTGGACATTTTGTTATGGTTTTATATTATCTGGTTGTATTTAATTATATTAAATATTATTTTAATCGTCACGTTTATCGTTAATAACCTGAAATAGTTTTAGAACATTCCAAATACTGCTTAATGTTATTTTTTTATGAATCCTCTTTTCACTTTTCTAACAAAAACGTTTTACATTCAGCACTTATTATGTTGTCGGTCTTTAGACATCCGGACCTCGTTATTAGAGTATACAAAACTCCATTTTCAAAACAAACAAGTCAAGGGAGCTTGGCTTCACATACTCTTTTCGTCTTAAACTTATTATGTATTATGTGACCCAACATAAATGTATTTATAAGACAAAAAGTATTTATTACATTTTGTACAATGTACATGGTTGTAAAAGTAAAAAACAAATGTACAAGAATAAGTTTACACGTAAATATATATATATTAAATCAAATGAGTATTATAAAAAAAGACTATACATCAGTTGTGTTAAATTTATTTATTTATTACCGGTTTTGACAAAAAGTTGTCAGATATTAATGGAAAAAGAAAATACAATAATATATACATTATATATTATATTATAACAATAATATTATAATTTTTTAATACTTATTGGGCTTAATTAATTTATATCTATATATATTTACGTATATGTTTATTCAAATACAAAAATTCGTTCTATAATTACGAGTATTAATTTATATTTTAAAAATTTTTCTGTACCTTTTCTTGTTTGATAGGTATAATAATAATAATAATAAAAAAATTATAATAACTATTGGCCGCATGCAGTTTACGAGGTTATTTCGTTTTGTTTTCATTATTTGTACTCATATATGAAATTCAAATACAATATGACGATACCGATATTACGGTTATTTCACTCTTGACTTTTCTCAGACGTCGACTGTAGATTGCTGTTATCGTCTTGTTGGAAATATTTTCATTATAAAAATACGATATATATTATAGCATGAGTAATTTAATATTTTATTGTAGTACGTTAAAATGTTTTTTTTACATTTTATATTATTACATTTAGGCCCCTGAAATCTCATCGTTTTTTTTTTATTAAAAGACAACATCAACTTCTAAAATTTTAATTATTTTCAGTTGCTCAATTTCAACTTGTAGAACAGTTTTGAATTCATTAACAAGTTTACTTTGCATCGATCATGCCATTGTTTCCATTTGAAAAACATATCGACAAAACTCAGTTCTTTAATAGAGCAAAAGTGTACAAAATAATAACATGGATATAAATACTTCCGTAAAAATAGTTTAGTCTTCTACAGTTTTTACATGAATATAGAGAAAAAGTAGTTAATTTGGCAAAAATTGCTGCCAAAAAGTTAGCAGAAGATGCAGGTATTCCAGTCGCCTTAAGAATCCAAGAGTAAGAAAAAAGACGAATTTATTTGATTATGAAAATGTCGATAAACCCGTTTTAAATAATAAATATCATTTTCGTAAAAATTATTTTTTCATCATTGTTAACGAAGTAATACCACAATCAAGGGAGAAACGTTTGGAGACAGTTGGAGAATTATTAGGATAACTTTGGGTATTTGTATTGCATTGACAAGTTGAAAACAATGGAAAATGAAGATTTATTAAAACACTGTAAAGATTAAGAAATAATTTTGTCTGATAACGATCTGAAAGATGTAGATGGAATTGAACTATTTTCTGAACTGATTATTTTTCCGTTTTTAGTAGATGAGTGTACTAATCGCTCCACAAAACTAAAACTTTTAAAGACAGTCCATGGATCATTTCTTAATCTAACTATTGCTCTTGGAATAATGTTAACAATTCCCGTGATATCAACTTGTGCGGAAAGATACTTCTCAAAGCTAATGCAAATTAAAACTTATTTACGCGATAGATTGGGCTAAGTAAAACTTTCCAAACTCGCACTAATATCGTTTGAAGAAGAAGTATTGTATACAATTGACTATAAACATCTGATCGATATCTTTGCTTCAAAAAATCTAGGAAGAAAATGTTTAGATAATTTTTAATGCGATATTTTCTATTTTATTTTGTTTTACTTTTTGATATTGTTATGTTAAAAATAATTAAGCATAACTATTATTCACATATCAAAATAAAACAGTGTATAGTACACAAGGCCGCCCACAGGGGGGGAGGGCGAGTGAGGTAATGGCTGTCCCGCTATTTTATTTGATATTTGTTTAAATTGGCGATATAATTCCTCTTAAATATCAAATAATTTTCAGTGTTTTTTTTTTACATATGATAAAATAAAAAATTATTATTTCTACTAATACCGTCAGAAACAGTCATGGCTATAGATAATCATATCCGTGGAAATAACATTATAGAACAGCTGTTGTAACATGTGATAATTTGTATTTTCGACTCCGTGATTTGTGATTTATAATTTTTAGTTTTTATACTGAGAGTATATTAAAAAAAAAATTAGGATGTACATTTTTTGATTGCCCTCCCCACCGAAATATTCTTCTGCGTGCGGCCTTGATAGTACATGGTGTTAATTAATTGTTATTAATCAATGTTCTTATAGAATATAATTATCTAATAATATAAAAATTATTAATTATGTTGCATAAAAAATTAAGTATATGTGAGATAGTCATGATATAAATATAATACAAACATTTTGACTTAAGTTTTAATATATCTATTTTAAAAAAAGACTCCGAAAATATTTTATCCAGGCCTCTCAAAACTAGGGCCGACCCTGGTTATAGGCACTACTATAATAAGTTTTGTTGATTTCAAAAATGACAATTTAAGTTTACCAAATTTAAATTTATTTGTACTGCTGATATAAAATAGCTAAAATCTGATTTCATAACCACAGTAAGATAATAATAACAATAAGATTATATTGATAAAAAAAAGCAATTTGAATAATATGTAATGAATGTAAAGTGTTATGAAAAAATTAAATTTTTTCAGTTTCTGATGATAATTTCCAAAGTAAATATGAAGGAACTTCGTGTAAACATAAACATTTTTTACATTCGTATTCATTTTTGAAACAAATATATATATATAAAAAAAACAAAAAAGTACATTTATTCATAATATTTATATTATACATTTAATAATATTTATGTCCTACGTAGTATGTTTACACAATATGAAATAGGTTAACATTTATCGGTAATAATATTAAACACAAAATATAATTATGAGCAAGTATGAGACTGGATGAGACGTAGCTAGTGATATTGTCGTATATAGCACTGGTCGTCTCGTCTAAATCATCTGTGGATAATATGTTATTATTACGTTGATATATAAAGATATAATTTTTCGATGTTATAAAAACTGACTTACTTATTAATTCAGTGACATTTACGCTATACTTGTAGTTTACATAATCAACAAATGCTTCTCTGGATGAATCGACCACTGTTGTGATTTCTAAAAGAATATTTTCATACAATATTTCGTATTAGATTAAATTAAAAAAATTTAAAAAAAAATTGTATACTATAATTTCGCGAACTAATATAATATTATACGACAATAATATTTTCGTATTCCGCGTGTACCGTAAAGTTTAATGATGCCGTCAGTCTCGCCGAGAGCATTCACTGCTACACATCTATAACTACTGAAGTCTTCGGCACTGATGTTGGAAATGTGCAGAATCATTTTACAACACGTATCCCGTTCTAATTTTTTCGTCTACGAATCGGGAACCTGTGATTAAAAACCGAAAATAACTATTTCAATAAATAAATAAATAGTTGTTTGTATATAATTTCGGATTATAATATAATTTGAAATATTAATATTGTGAAGTTTTTGGGTTCCTAGTGCAATATTTATGGTGTATTTAATGACAGTCATTTAAAAAGTTGAAGCTTACACGCATTATACAAAGTGTCTGAGTAAATTGTATATGTTACCGGCAAAGTTTAGAATATAGGCGTTTTATAAAAAAGTAGGTATTCTGTAAGAATCTTGCACTATTTTTCAATGTATTAAATTTTAATGATATTTTAAATTATGTCTAGTCTATACAGTTACTAGGATTTATGTAGAATGCCAATGTTATATTAGGTAAAGTATGAAGTTTTGGATGTTAATATTATAATAATCATTTATCACAATTTAATCTTTTATCATGATCCACGTTTATAAAAATATACGGAGGTTATAAAGTGCCCGTACCTCTGTGTTCAAAAATCGAACTTCTTATTAGTTTATTAAATTTAAAACTACTATAAATACTAAAATAATTTAAAAAAATTAATTGTCACGTTTTCATTTATGTTTTATTATAATTACAGATATGTATTCTTACCATAATATTATTGTGTCGTTATACAAAAGCCATTTTCACAACGAAGTAAAATTTAAAAAAAAAACAAATTTTGTGTGATGGACGTCCTACAGTAATATTAAATTTATAAAGTGGAAATAAAAATAAGAATTTAAAAATTAGTTTTCATTCGTTTAAAGTTTCGTGGTATGACGTCATAAGTGGTTGTGGGGTAGTTTTTATAAACAGTGACTGTTTTATTGGCCTTGTATTATTTTAGGTAAAATTAAAAATGTTTGGGTAAGTGATAGATATTTTGATTTAAAAAATCTTTCTAGAAGAGTGAAAATGCATAAGCATCAAAATGTCATATAAATAATCTTTATGGGATTAGTTCGTTTAGAAAAAAATAAAGATATTATTAATAATGATTTCACTGGACAATGAAAAACGATTCAAAATGAAATCATACATTGTATATATAAATATATATTAAATGAAATTAAATCAGATATAAATTATATAATTTTTTTGCTGTTATATCTGATGATACTACTGATGTAGTTGAAAAGTCACAATGTGAAATTACCTTAAGATATGTAAAAAACAGGGGAATTGAAAGAAAGTTTCTTAAGCTTTTATAATATAAGTAGTAGTCAAACAGCAGAATCTTTTTTAATTTGTTAACTGCAGTATTAGAACCATATGACATTAGGAAAAAGTTAGTAGCTCAGTGTTATGATGGTGCAAGTGTTATGGCTGGACATGTGAATGGACTTAAAAAAAAAATTAAAAATGAAACACCACATGCACTCTTTACTCATTGTTGTGCTCATAAATTAAACTTTGTTTTACAACAAGAAAGTTATTGTATATCGCAATCAAAGATATTTTTTTCAACTGTTCTAGGAATGTCGGTATTTTTAAAGAAATCTAAACGCACATTTGTTCTGGATTCTATTAATGGTAAACGTATACCTGTAACCAATGAGATTTGTTGATGCATACGTTCAAGGATTTTGAATTTTGTTTCTTTACATTTAAATAAGTTGATATAAGTAATGTAAGATATTAGAGATCATCTTTATAAGTAATTTAAAAAAGTTTGATTTTTTTTTTATTGTATATAAGGAAATATTTTATATTACTGATATATCATATAATTTTTTGCAAGTTAAACATTTGAATATAGAATATTGTATTGAACAAGTAAATTCAACTATCAACAGAATTAAACTTTTGAGGACTGATGAAAAAGCAACTTTTGTTTAAGAAAGCTAAGAAAATTGGGATTATAAAACGCAATAAAACCGAAACAGATATTTCAGAACAATATAAAGTTATACAATTTGAAATACTAGATAATATAATATTTCAATTAACTGAACGTTTTCAAGATTTAAATAAACTAAAATTTGTATTTCTGGTTGATTCTTTTAAATTTAATTCCTATCAAACAAATTTTCCCAATGAAAGACTTAATTGCTTGAGTTCAATTTATAAAGATATTTTTGACACATCACAATTAAAAAATGAATTATCTGTTATTGACTTTGATTACCAATTTCATAACCAAAGCATCAAATAATGCATTAAAATGTTAAAAAATTTGAAGATTGTGGACTATTAAGAGAAGCATATAAATTATTTTGTTTGATTTTGACTATATCATCTCTTAGTGTAGCAGTTTTAAAGGAATTTTTGTTGCTTAAAACGCATAAAAACATACCTAAGGAATTCTATGACAAGAGAAAGGTTGTCATTGTTAGTTACAATTTCGATCGAAAAGGAATTAATTAATTTTCATATATTAAATGATAAACAACAATTTTATGACAAAATAACTGTAACACTTTTATTACTAAAAGACAGAAGGATAGATTTAATTTATAAAAAGTAAACCAATTTAGTATAAAGAAATTATATAGTATTATACTATTACGTAATTAATTAATATAGAGTTCTTTTTTTTTCAAGGTTTAAAATTAATAAATCATAAGTTGCTATATGTGTTATATTATATTGTTATTCCTATTATGCCTCTTGCATTACTTTTCACATTTTTTATGATTGTTAATAATATAACATATTATTATTCAACCATCACCAATATTAGTATATGATGTGTTTTCTTAATTATATATTATATTAAAATTTTAAACTACCTATAACAAATATTGTTTTTATTTTTAGTAAATTACATACATTTTTTGTTTTATCCGTTTTATCGGATGCAATGATTTATCGTTCTTTTCAAATTAATAGTATTAATAAAACCAAAAATCTTTAATTAAGTAATTCACTTAAATGACATCCACAACATAATAATAATTATGTGTATTTTATAATTATCATTCCTATTATTATTTTTTATATTTTGTACGATTTTTCTAATATTATATTATAGGCACTTATCAATGAATTTTAATTACATAAGTATTTACAATATTTAGTAAGAAATACCTTATTAATATTGCTATTAGGCAGATTGTTTCATATTTATTTATCCGATGCAGTAACGAAATTTGTTTTATCTTCTTAATAGATCTAAAAGGTTTGCTTCACTACTCACAACACCCACTGCACTATTCTTTAAGTTGCACTAATGTAATAAATTATAGTTTTATATCAATTTTATACACTTCCTACATGAGATTCGGTTTTCTATAGAATACCTAGTCATGATATAAATTTTATACTCTTTCTGCTCATTTTTGGCATTCTATAGAATGCCAGATTCGACTCTTTGCTGGTAACATATACACAAAATTATATAGTGTTATAACGTGTACGGTTGAACACAAAACGATAGTACTCATCTGTTCTATTGATAATCAAAAAGAGAAAATGTTTCGAGCACGTAATATTTTATTCAATAATCATATATTTTATCACGTATAATACTCAGTACGAGGTAAATTATAACGGAAAATATATGATTATGGACCGCTTTAGAAGTTATAACAGTTTTGAAACTTTTTGAATGATTAATAAATAACTGAAAAATGTATTAAAGAAATATATTATTATCATACTTTGTATTATTATTCTTAATGCATACATTACCGGAAACGATCATATCCCCGCGCTCGTTTGTCCAGTAGTTGATTGAAGGAGGATTGGCTTCGGTGTGACACTCTAATTTCGAATAAACTCCTCTTCTAGCTCCTTCTAACTGATTCGGAATCATCAACATCGGCGGAACTGTACGAACAACGGTATACCATCAGTACTTAAGACAGGATCATTAATCAATTAAACTGTTTTGAGTTTGCTCACAGTGTACGGTGACATTGATGCGCTTGCTCCTGGTTGGTGGTACCCCGTTAGAAGCCACACACAGGTAAGATCCCATGTGCAGTCTGCTGATCTTTCTAATCGTTAACCTTTCACCATCAACTACGTTAACTGTTGATATAACGAATCCAATTTTCACAACATTAGCAGAGATACTATTTATATTATTATTATTATTATTATTATTTAAAAATGACTCGGGTTTGACCTAGGAATTAATCAATACATATATGTTACACTGCAAAAAGCGACAATTATAAATACGGTTCATACAGTTAGGAAGTTCCTAAACATTGATTGATGTTCAATCTGGCAAACTTATAGAAAAATTAATTTTTAAGTAATTCAAGTATTGATATATTTAGTATTATCAAAAACAATTAGCGAATGTTTCAAATTTTGAGGATTCTAATTTATTTACGTATATACTACAAAATAACGAAAATTGATTTTATTATAAGAATTAATGTACTGTAAATTCTTCCGTTTTTACGTAATTCATAGATACATTTCATCTCCATAAACGTTTTTACAACAAAAATCAATATTCGACCTTTTTAAAATACTGTGTTAAATTTTTCGATTTATATGTAACTTTGGAATACTACTATTCTTCTAAACCGAATGATATAAGTAACAAACATAATCTCAATTGTTTTCATAATATGTACATAAATATAAACTCCTTTTACCTGTTACACCATTGTAGTTTATGTCTAAACCGTCTTCTCTTCGCCACATTATATACGGTTCAGGATATCCCTGAGCTTTACATTGTAATAGCATGTCTGATCCTTCTTTTACTATTAGATCCATGCTGGTTTCTTCATCGATCACTTTTGGAGGAACTGTAACCCCAAAAAGAGTCATAACAGTAATTTAATAATAATACGTACTTTTTAAATTTTTGAATTGTTGTAGATCAGTGTTTCTCAACCTATTTACTACCACGGACAACTTAGAGAACTTTTGGTAGGTTGCGGACCATCCCTCATATTTAGGAAAACTAGGAAGCCCATTTTTTTCCTCATAAACAAAAATACACTAAATACACAAAAACAATTGAAAAAAGAAAAAAAATCTTCGGGGCTGTGGACTACCTATAGGGGTCAATGGCACTAAACGATATCGTACCTTACCGAACCAACTTAATGCGTACGCCTCTACCAATCATTCTGATATTGTGTGTAATTAGTTAAAACTATTAAAATACAAATTACAAAAAAATTGTAATTGTTTTACACATTCGAAGTAACAATTACATAAAATGGTTTTTAGTATGCGCAGGCGATTATTTAGTAAAATTCTTTTAGTTCTAATGTGATGGGCCCAAGTTAGTCTTTGATCGAGTGTTAGACCAAGATATTTAACAGTAGGAGATAGAGGATGGGGATACCATATAAAGAGACATTAGAACATGGGGAAAATCTGAGAATGAAGGTAGTATGTGCAGATTTGTTTTGGTTAACTTTAAAACGCCATTTGGTGAACCAGTTTTCCAAGAGGTCAAGATAATTTTGTAAATTCGTAGAGGCAGTGATAGGATCATTGTTAATGGTTATTATCGATTTGTTATCAGCATGATCAGCTATCGATGTATTAGGAGTGGTATGTTTGTCAGAAGCAAAAATATTATACAGAATAAGGGGTAATATGCCGCCTTGAGGAATACCTGTATTTATAACTGCTATGTTAGAGTGTGCAGATCCATAACGAATTTGGAAGTGATGATATGTGAGATAAGATTTAATAATTAGATAGTAAGCAGGAGGAAGGAATTTTTTGAATTTATACAAAAGGCCATCGTGCCATACGTGGTCAAAAGCTTGAGATATATCTACAAAAGTACATGTGCAGTATCATTTTTTTTCCAGAGAATATGATATAGCATCCACTAATATATGCACTTGATGTATAGTTGAGTGCGAAGCACGAAAACCGAATTGGGTATCAGGCAGTACGTTATTTTCTATAATGATGGGTAGAATACGCTTGAGAATTGACATTTCAAGTATTTTACCAAAGAATGGTAAGAGACTAATTAGTCGATGGGATGATAGTAAATCAAGGAAATTTCGATCTAGGGTTATCATACATAAAGTTACTTGTTGTATTTAGTCTTTTTCGACGTTGAAGATCTTTGTAAATTGAGCAGTCTTTATAGTTGGCTGGGTGATTACCGGAACAGAGGACACATTTTGGTGGGGCATCATGTGGATTGGGGTAATCAGAAGACTGGTGATTTGCTCCACAGCAAACACATCTAGGTTGATAGCCACAATATGCTTTGCTGTGGCCGTATTGTTTACATTTGAAACATTGGCCCATTGCTTTTGGTTTGTACGGCTCTTTAATTTTGACTTTGGTGTACAATAATGAGGACAATTGAAAAATTTCTTTTGATTTTGGTATAGGTTCCAAATCTACGAAGAAAAGCGGGAGGGGTTTTTGTTAACTTAATGGAGGACGTTAGTAATTTGCCTTACTTCAAAGAAACGATTTACAAGTTCAACTTTAATTAGATCTAGAGGTGTAGATGGATGAAGGTTACAGATGACAACACGAAGGGGTTTGTCTTCTTTAAGCTGATAAATATGGAACTCTGCTTTTTTAGTCTTTAGAAAGTGAACTAATGCTCTGTATGCATTTGGGTTTGAGGTTTGAATTTTCAGACGATCAGTAGAAGACTTGCATATAAAGTTATCAACACTTATTTCTTCAATTAAGGCCAAACATAGGGCAGAGAAATCTTCCACGCCTTTGATAGAAATAGAAGAAGGTGGTTTAAAGATTTCATCTACGAAACCCGTGATATTAGTATCATTAGATATATTTACAATTGGTTCATTTTGAATGAGTGACTCCAAGTGATTGGGGTGGAAATATTTTTTCTAATTTTTTTTTATTTTGTGTTGTAGGTGATGACGGATTAGATATTGTGTTAGAAGAACTGGAAATATTCCGTTTATTTTTATGTGTAGTCCAACCTGAATTTGAAGAGTTTTAATTTATATCCATGTTGGAAATTGAATTTGTTTACATTTGAACTTGTTTCTGATTAGATGTTATTGTAGACTGTTTAATTAAATTATTTGAATATTTACCATTATTATTACTTTTAGTAGAATTTTCTTGCGGCATAATTACGGTGGTAATTAGATTTATCTAAGTCACCGAGCGGACCCAAGATAAGGCAACACGGCGTATGCGTCGTCGTATTATTTTTATTTTTGTCACACGAGATATATAGTTAACATTTACGCATTTACGTGTGATAAAAGTTATAGATATATTTATATTTACACCAGTGAACTTAGTAAAGTATTAGATAAATTAATGAAAAAAAAAGAAAGAGAGAAAAGAAAGAGAAAAAAAAATTACGACATTGTAGCACTATTTAAGTATTATTAAATGAGAGCGATCGGAGCGTGTACGCATGGAACGACTTTTACCGCGGGGACAAAACGTAATCACAATAAAATAATTCAATTCCTACATTGGCTTATATAAATGAACCAAACACACAAAATCTACGTAATATAATAATGTAAATCAATACGGCTATTCAAGCCAATATATAAAAACTAAGACAAAAAACACTTGGTAATAGACCTTTAATTTGTATACAATTTAATGTTTGTATCTTTTCCACTATATAATAACGCATATTAGACACATCGATGGTCGATTGCAACACATATACGAACGACTGCGATTTGCGATTAATACGGGCGTTTCCCCTTTACATAATAATACAATAATAATTAAAAAATTAATACTAATAATTTAGTGCGTATGTGTGCGTGCGTCTGTGTATGTGTGTGTGTGTGTGTGGCTGATAAGTCCCACGGTGGTATCCACAGGTAGACGCGAACTAATTAAGCTGGTCCGGTTTTGTATTTGATAAGCTACGATGCGGGGTACATCATAATGTTATTAGGCCTCAACACTACCTATGACAGGCCTACGGACCACCGGTTGAAAAATTATGATGTAGACAATTTATTGCTGCTTTATTAGCTGAAAATTCACTTTTTAGTATTTAAATCGGAATACATTTTTTTTTAAGATATTGATTTATGATTGTTTTAGGTATTTTTGAAATTTGTTAATGAATTATTAAAAAAAATGCTTAAAGACAATTATGTTTTGTTTTGTTTTTTTATAGTACCAACAACCGTTCACTAATAATAATATAATAGTACTGTAGTACTATTACGTTAATATTAGTGTTTATATTCTTTCGGAATCTTACCTACGACTTGTAGATATCCTTTCTGACTCGTCATGGGCTCCGAGTTGATTTGGCACATGTACCAACCTCTGTCAGTTTCTTGTACGTTGCGGATATGCAAAAACCATGTTCGGTGATCATTGTAAGATAACGTTATTCTAGAATTTTCGGTTACCATTCGATGATGTATTGACAGAATGGTCTGAGTGCTAACACGAACCCAAGCAACCTACAAATAAAAAAAATAGGATTGAACGGTTGATTGTGATGCTATGCGTTACATCGTCTAAAATGTTGACTTGAATCATTTCTGTAGTTGGTGCATTAATTTAAGAACTGTAAGAACAATTTACATTACATATAATTTTATTTGTTAAATTGGATAACATTAGTTAATAAAACGTTCTTTCAATGCAAATTAAATGCAATTTAATTTATACCGATCATTTGATTTGCGTGTTGTATGTTTTACACGGGAATAAAATAATAACTACATACAGGTATCTCTACATCCTTTAGTATATTTACTAACTTCTAGTTTTTTGAGTTTGGGTGGTTAAAAGTTACTTATAAGATTATTACTTATAATTAAAAATTACTTATAATTACTTATAATTACTTATAATTACTTACTTTACCTACTTATATTACTTAAATCACAGATATATTAGATTTCCTGATACATCATGTATATGTTAAAATAGGTATATTGAAAAAAAAAAATTATCATCAAAAGATGCATGAAATGGTAAAGTGAAATATATGAATAATTATCGAAAATTGTACTATTATGGAGAACGAAAAATCTGTAACTATATTTTGAAATAATAACAATAAATAAAAGTTTATGTTGATGAATTACGGAAATGTTCTCGTGGTAAAGTCAATATTTAATTTTGGTTACAATGACTTTTGAAGTTTTACAGGTCAGCAAACGAGGAGTACACTATAAACAATAATTTTACAAGATAATTGGTTGATTTTTCTATATATTGGACTGTTTACGTTATTTTGAATTTTCTATGGAAATGATCGATTTTAGTTAATGAATTTCTTCGACTCGAAACTTAACATTTGTATGACGGAACACTATACTAATGGTATTATAGTCGATGGTGTGTGATGTATATAGGTAGTTTATCAAAAATAGAATATCGTTCACGCGCATGTTAAAAATAATTTTCACTTAATGGTAGTATAGTATACGGAGTGTAATATCGTCAACGAATTTCGTAAGTTACATATTTCTAATGATATCGTTACGAAGAAACGACAATAAATCTTAATTCTCGAGATTAAAGATCATCGATCAATTAAGAAATTCTCATCGACAACGACGCGTATATATGAAAGTAAAAACATAATGCGTGGCCGTCATCCGCCGCCGTCGCGTCCAAGTGTTAATGCGAATCCGAATGTACAATATTTTCACCTCGTATTTTCCGCATCTTTATGTCGACGACGATGCCAGAATATGAAATCCGCGAGAAAATAATCATGAAATATGTTACACGAATCATATATATATATAAACGTAGCTTGTGTGTGTCGCATGTCGCGTATATAATATTATATAAAATGAAAAAGAAAAAGAAATTATTACATTTGATTTACTATTGTTTGTACACACTCTGGGGATAAAATCCAATAACATTTGCAAATCTTTCCCTTGCGTTTACGATTCGAGGCCATCTGTACGGTGTCTCTCTCTCTCACACACACACACACACATATATATATATATATATATATATATATAGAGAGAGAGAAAGTTTATTCCTTTATTTCTCCAGAAGAGTCGAGGCGAAATAGCGCTCGAGGCGTGAGATGTTTCAGTGGGGAATCGCGAATCGGGCGAGGGTTGGGCCGGTTCCATACTAATAAGATTGAATGGGTGTACGTACGCACACGCTGCATAGTCGATCACGTCGTAATATTATAATATATAACCTGGTAAAGTTTGAAATTCAGGTCGCCTAGGATATCCGACGGGACCAACCTGTGGTGCGATACACCGTCTCGTATAATACGAGTATATACCCTCCGGCGGAGTTTTCCAGCTCTTACCCGGGTTGCTCAATCGGTATCGCGGAGTATTGCACTTCGGCAATTGTCATGTGGCTCTTGCGTTGTAAACGTCACGTACGGTTGACAGCGAAGACCATGTTACACAGATTGAAAAACCTACTCGTGCACACGAGTATTCGACGTTATTCATATATCAAACAACGTTGGCCCTTACCACGAAATATCTCGTATTTTGAAAATGAAATAAGACATTTTTCACGTTATATTTTTTATTTAGTATATTACAAAGACAAATTATAGGCTACACATTTGAAATAGTTCAATGTAGCGGAGTTTTTATAATTCTTTATTATTATTCTCAGAATTTTATTTTAGTCGTCATTTTGGTTTTTCGTATCACGGAAACGTCAATGGTTATGTATTTCTTCTATTTTATTACTTAAAGACTTAAATGATTTTTATTTTAAACTGTTAAATACCATATACGAATAAATTATATTTTGTTCTTATATATTTATAAAATGTAATGTATTTTTCAAGTGGAAAAATTCAACGAATTTTCATATTTTTCAATTTTCAGGTTTTCAAGTTTTCATTTTCCACTGTTTTTAGAAAGTCAAACGTCTCACGTTTCATGTCTCAACTAAGTAACACTCGATTATAAATTTAGTTTACATACAAATTTATTTTTTCCCAGTATGATTTCAACGCGCGGTAAGAGAATTAAAATCATTCAATTAGAATTTATTTAAACAGAGTTTTGAAATTTCTGATTCTCCCATTTTTGATTAATGTGAGTTATCATCACTTTTAAATCTAAAATAATAATAATACAAAGTAATTCGAACAAAAAATGATCAGAAGCTTAGACAAGTCATACCAATAATTAAATCAATTTTTTCTTTAAATTTATTTTGTTTACATATTTTTCATTTGCATGTGTATTATATTGATTAATGTGAGTTATCATCACTTTTAAATCTAAAATAATAATAATACAAAGTAATTCGAACAAAAAATGATCAGAAGCTTAGACAAGTCATACCAATAATTAAATCAATTTTTCTTTAAATTTATTTTGTTTACATATTTTTCATTTGCATGTGTATTATATTTTGACGATGCTATTATTTTAATTTTATTAGATATATATAGTTTCGACTGGATATTTTTACTAATTATTCTGGGCATTGTATAATATTTATGTATAATAATATATACGAGTATGTATTGATGAACCTACTGGGGAGTGAGCAAAGTCAGAAAATAATACTATACGTGATGATACAACAATAAAGATAATTTGTAGAAGACAAAGAAATCGAATGATTTTTTCCATTTGTCGAACAAATATTATAACCTAGTTGACACGGCACGTGTATCGCCGAACGAAAAAGCTGTATAACTATAAAATTCGTCGGAGTAATACGACGTGCGAATAACAAATGTCGAATTTTGATTATTTTTATTTTAATTCCGATTTCGTAACATAGTATAATACTTCAACACGCAGGTGCACCAAAAACCTCGTGCTCTATCGTACAATAGTACATTAGTATATTGTACATAGTAAATTCATGTATTCATATTTTATCCGATAACTGACACGTACAATATAAAGCGTATCAATATTAATTTTTAGTTTTATATATTAACATTAATTTACCTAGTCAGTAAAATAATATTTTTAATATTTGGAGTAACTGCAAGTTTAAAACTAAACGATTATGTAGTTCATTAATTATTAAATTATAATTTATTAACGGGTTTTAAATTTGACATAAAAATATATTTGTTTAAATGCCTGATAAGTTTTCAATATTAATGATTAATGCATGACATCAGTGTTTAGGACAATTTAGGAGAATTCATATATAAAATTTAAATTAGTGGACTTAATGAATTAATTAGAAAATGTTTATAGTTACTTGTAATATTGTTAAAATGAATGAAAATTTAAATGTATGAAACGTTTTGAATGAGTTCTTATAATCTGTACACATGCAGTAGCTCTATATTTAATTAGTAGATCAAAATGTGCTATAAACACAAATTAAAAATTTAAAAAATAAAATGTCAAATAAAACATGTTTCACGAAATAAAATAACATTCGTAGTTTAATAACCCTATAGATGTATTGAACCTATAAAATGAATACGACTGTAAAATGGTAGTGCCTCAAATGAAGCTCAGCTCTCTATTAGCTAAATTAATTTGTTGATTTTACAGTAATACGTCATTTTTTTCTTCTTCAAATTCGGAATATTTTCTTGAAAACGTTGATGTATGTTATGTAATATGTCCGGGAACATAATATATATTAAATGACTATGTACTCATGTTAAATATATTTTATTCATTCTCTACGACTTCACTGACTTATTCATATGAAACTATAAACTTTAAATAATTATATAATATATATGGGAAATATAATGTAGAGTATTATATTACATAATGTCTTTTTATAATATTCATAATGTATCAACTTTTTCAGAAAATCTGTCCATATCGCACATTATTTAAAATAAAAATTGTAAAACTGTCATTTATGAATTAAAAGAGTTGACTTGTTTTTCTAACAAAGATATTATATTAAATGAATATATAAAAATTAATAAATTAAAAATTCTATAAAATATAAATATTTAAATATAATATAAATGTTTATATAAAAAACAATATAACGCGTATAAATTTTCGATGGTTCACATTTCAATAATTGCTATTCAAATCAGTATGCTCATTGTTATAATTCTTTCTATTCATAAGCTTAACATTAACATTATATTGTCGAAGTCTTTAATACAAACAAAATTCTGCGAATTGAGTCAGCTAATTTAAATTAAGACTGCAACGTATTAAAAAAATAACATCAATATTCTGTATTCTGCAATGTGAACAAATGAGTTTACTCTATGTTTTTATTCTATTTGTACGTAGGTTATATTTTCAGTAGTGTATTGGTAGATAAATTCAAGGGAATATGCACATTTAAACAAATTTAATTATCAACATATTTTTTTATGATGTTATGGAATTCAGATTTTCACGATAGATTCCTCCGCTCTCGTCTGTATTTACGAATGAGAGCTTTTTAACACACAAGGATCATTAACATACATTTTTTTATAATTTGTTTATCTTTTTACATTAATTTTTTCTATTATTAACTATTAGGATACTCCAAATTTAGGAGGTTATTTTAATGAAGTAATTTAATGTTCTAAAGTATGATAGACATAAATTAAAATAATAAAATAATATTTTAATAGTTAAAATAATAGACGTAAATTAACCAATGTTGAAAAAAAATATATTAAAATAATTTTTTCTTTCTTACTCCTATTTCATTTCTTAATTTTGGCGGTTAGATATATTATTGTATAATACACTTCGGAAATCAGACGAATTTACTGATTAAACGTTTGTTGATATTAGTTATCGATACCATATAAATGTATACAATATTGTATTTAATGCAACTCTAAAGTATTCATTTAGTGAAAACAATTTCGTTCTTTAACAAACAACAGTTGCACGTAAATCAACAAACAGAATAGAATGCTTTAATATTTGATAATAAGCAAGTGAAAATTCATTATAATATTTGTCTTAATAAGAATATTTTTCTGCAGCTAACATTATTTGTGTTTATCTTGACCATTACATGTCATCTGTTTATTTTGAAAATTATCCAAGTAGTTGTAAAACAGTAAAATGTATACCTAGATTATATTTTAATTTTATTATACGTACTGGGTAAATATTGCGAATTCCTAGATGATAATATCTCACTTTTTGGATATATGCATAGGTGTAGCTATGTAAGCTATACAGCTATAGGAGTATAAAATGCAATTTATTAAAAAATTTTAAAAGATTTGGTACATTGAACTCGAGTAGTTTCTATAATTGGTATGATTAAGTTTATAATAAAAGTAAACATTTATTTAACTATGTGCATTTAGTATTATTTAAGAGACTGGTTTGATGATTTTTATTTTTTTATTTTGGAGTACAGGAAAAGAATATTTTAGTAATTTGAAGTGTACATTAAAATGATACATGTTTAATTACATATTTAAAGTTAAAATAAAAGATATGGAAAAGAACGGGGAAATAATATTTAAGTTAGCCACACTACACTGCTTTTAAAAAGTTGAAGTGTTGATCAATATTAAACTATTAATACAATATTCGATACTTATACAGAATATATTGGTTACTATTAAAGCAGATTAAAAGACTAAAAAGTCAAACCATTTTGTAAATGTAATATCACAATTATCATGAAATAAAGTTTAAAAAAAATTTTGTACTCATGGATAAGTAGTTGTTTGGGAAAATAAGTGTTTTACGATATACGAATAATTGTAGGTATATGTAGACATGTATAAAAGTCATGAAGTCTAAAATCGTTTGACTTGATCGTTTAAGAAATGAACGCGTGTCCTAAAGCACTCAACATTTCTTAATCACGATTTTCATCAAATATTCATGTTATTCAAACATAATACAATAGAATTACGTAATATAAAAACTGTTGTCGACAACATTGATAGACAATTATATTTTTGTATTGTATATAATTTTTCGATAAAAATAAATGTTATAATTGAAATAATTTTTAAACCCACAGTTCTTAACAAAGCAAAATATTAACAATGCTCTTATACAACTGCTTCGTATTTTCGTTTTAAATCAATGATATTTTCGGAAAAAATAGAACACGATCGTTGATGTTTAAATATGATGTTATTCCTGTTATACGATATTACAGAATATGTTAAATACAATAAAAATATTTAGGTAACTAGATTTAATATTTTGCTTTGTTCCTATTACTTATATTATGTAATGGTAGACATTATATATTTTATATCATGTATGATTTATTCTATATACATATTATATTATATACGTATATAATATCATACTATTATGGCAGATTAAACGTAACATTTATTTGTTTATTATGTACAGTTACAATAATCAGAAATGTGCAAAATTTTTACTTTTTTTTGGCACCAACATTCGATATCTACCCTATACATAAAAAAACTTATTCAGAGGGTCACGGGTTAAACAATAAATTATTGTACAGGGTGTCTTATATAAAGTTGTACACAGTATGTCTTCAAATATTTTGTCGAAACGAAAATGTGATCATTCCGATCAAATGAAAAACCTTAATGCGTTTAGTATTAATATTTAATTACGATATTATATGCAATACGATATTATGATTACGTATTTTTTATTTATTCGACCATACAATTATTATAATAAGATTGGATTGGTCTTACAACTATGTGTTTTTTATGGTTAATTATTATTTGTTTTTAAATTATACATCATTGTCAGTTGATAAGAAATTGAAGTACAAATGGTGCTGGAGAGAAAGAGAGAGAGAGAGAGAGGAGAGAGAGAGAGAAAGAGAGAGAGAAAAGAGAGAGAGAAAATTATTCAATCGATCATATATTTTGTAGCAGAGTTTTAAATAAATCATTGTTATATATTTAGTATACTTTATTTGTGATTTTAAGTTATGATATTTTATTTGAACAAAATTTGGAAAATTTGTACTCTTCAGCTATTCAATTAATTAGATAATCTTATAAGGGTTGTGTTTAATAATATAATGGATCGTTAATTATTTAACTAAAAAAAGTTTGTAAAATAATCATTACAATTATTAATATTATATTTTATTTCTATCATTACACCTATATTTTTAAAATAAAGAATTATATTTTAAAATAATGGGTATATTTGAACTACAAATAGCGTTTTAAACTTTTTAAGCTTTTATAAAACGAACATTTAATCTGTCCAATAAAAAGAAATACAAAATGTATTTTGTTTTGTTGAAGTTCAAATTTTTCGTTCTGTAATAATTAAAAATAATAATAACAACCCCCGAGTACAACGACATAATTTAACACCCTGTGAGTATACATATATTATTTATTATATATACAAATATATTGTGTAATATATTGTGTAATATATTGTCTACTAACATAAAACATAAACTATTCAAAACCACAATACATATTTATCCTATTTTCATATACAAAAACGTTGATAAAACTCATGTAGGGTGTTTTGCACGGTATGCTAAATGTTTGGAAATTAACGAAAAATAAAAAACATTTTCGATGTATTTTTGGAAGTAAAAAAAATAGGTATATTGTAGTTTCATTAGTTAATTTTATTATATATGCAATTGATAGATAAAACGAAAAGACAATAGTCTCTTGAAGCTTAACAATATAACAAACGAAAGGTCAATAAATATGTAATCGCATATTTTATTTAAAATAATTCCGATAAAATACGCGACCATTAAATTTATAATTGAGCACTTATCTTGTTCCATTTATCATGACACGAGCTAAAAGTATCACATTATACTTTTGAATTTGAATTCAGTGCCAAATTTGAAAAATAATTTCTGCGGAGCTCAGTTTACTATATTATTCAAGAATATGTTTTGGATGCGTAATTATACAGTTAGAGTAGTTAACTGCTCCTCCTGAACTGAGAATCAACAGTGAAGAGAGCTCGAGATTGACTTAGGTGGTTAGATATTGTGAAAGAAGACCTGGACAGAATAAAAGTATGAGAGTGGAGATAAGCAGTTCAAGATCGGTGATAGAGGGAAATAGTGATTGAGGCTAAAACTTTCGAAGAGTATTAAATGCCAGTAGGAAAAGAATAAATTAATATAGTAGTGTTTTTTAACATCAAGACGTACTGTAGTAAGATAGATTTGTAAGTAAAAAGTTTTACAATTTGTTAAATTAATGAACAGATAGAATACGTTATGGAATAACTTTGTTTTTGAATTTTTAGGTTTTATGCATAATGTTATGATTTTTTTTTTCAAAATAAATATATAAATATTAATTTAATTGCTATAAAATATGAAATTTTTTTTTATCGTAAATCAAATTTAATGTAAACGAAAAAAATGTTGATATGTTTTAAATGTGCTTTTGTATAATCTTATCAAGTATTAAGACCTAAAATAACAAATGGGTTTTGCAGCGTTACATGATTTTATTCCTTTGAATTTTTTTTCCGAAAAAAAAATCATTTAAGAAATTCTTATAACTATCACTCTTTTTGTTTTAACTTGGAAAGTCAATCAGTATTATTATACGTGTTAACAAATTTTATACTAACAATTATTTATGTAAAATGATTATAATTTGTTTTATTATTTGTTGCAATTTTAAATTTAATAGTGTATTTATTTGGTACTAAAATAACAAAATTAAAACTAACTAAAATAAATGTCCCGGCCACCTCACTGGTCGTTCAAAAAGGCGGCTTTTCCCGTGCGCACGTGGACGAGCAAACCACGTATATCTGTACTTCAGCGCAACAGCGAATTTTGAGAGCGTCCGCTATATCATTGGATTTGTGTCCAATCTTTTGAGTTGTGCATGTCCGTGCTAGCACAAATTCAATCACTGCCCTAGTGTCTAGTGTTTGTCTGTGATAAACTTTTCTTGTCGTCTGACCATCATCGTCCGTTATTTCACGCCACTCCGGAACAAGATAGTCAAAGAATCAGGTCGTACCCTTCCGTGTAAATGTGTAAATAGTCTTATATAGATATTGTGTTCTGAATAAAAGGATTACAGTCCACTTAATGTTTTGTGTCAAAATTCAATTGCTTCTCCACTTTTCACAATTCTTTCTTTGTTCTCGCTTCCATTCACAAAATTACTAAAGGTAATATGACCAGAGTGTCCAATCGGATGTCAGTCTGGTTTTTTAAAGTTTTATGACAAAACAGTATTAATGTATTATATGTTTGTTATTTATGGCATACGAAATAAATAAATACCCTGACACCCCAAAGTCCACAAATTTCTAAACAAATTATTTCAGCCTTTAGTAACTAATTCGTAACCATTCGTAACTACAAATTTAGAATTCGTAACTTAATTCTTGCCCCTAAAAAACCAATTTTCTAATCCGAGCGCTGCGGTAATGTTACACCAGCACCCGGAAATCGAACTAAAATACTTACGATTTCCAACATTATTTCAGCCTACTAAAGGCTGAACTAATTTTTTTAAGAATTTGTGGACTTTGGAGTGTTAGGGTAACGCACCTATATTGACCATAAGTTAAACGTAACTCTGTGTATCTATTCAATGTGTTATTTATTATTGATCGATCTAAATTCTAATTCAATAGAGGTACATTTAATCTCACAATAATTCTACGACTATTCATGCAAATTTTTAAACTCAATTAACTTATTTATTTAAGAAACGTGATATACTTCACATTACTTATTAATAATTGTTGTCTTAAGAAAACAAGTTGTATAGGATTTCAATTGGATGTTATATGCCTGCTAATGTAATCAAATGTTATACATTAAGTATGTCTACCAATACCAATATTTTTTTCTGACAGTGATTAGTAGATTTTTTTTGTAGTTTATCAAATCATAATTTTCTTCCAGTTTAGTATCGAAATTAAGTTTTTGATTACCGGATACACTATAATCACTGTAAATACTGTTTCACGGTTTTACGCAACGTTTTCAATTTGTTGGATAACTAACTATTGACAATTTGATGTTCTATAATTATATTTTATAACTTTATAAATGATCGAAAGTAAGAATTATTAAAAAACTATTATAATATTATATGAGTTTATGTGAAACATTATTTGATCGAACTTTTTAATTTAAACCTTACGTTACGTAATTTAAACCTTAATTTAATTTAAATAACGCAAACAACGTTAACTGCGTTCTTCTCTTTGTGTATGGATGATTTATTCGCAAGAACGCTTCTTTACTCAGAAGTGCCAAAATACTACACATGGAATGCATCAGCCAAAACTTTTCAATGTCATAGACAGGGCAAATCAGTTGAAGGACATCCGAATTTATATTCATCCGACGCTTTAGGCCGTCTCTATACAGTTCATCCAAACAATCAAGAATGTTTTTACTTGCGATTACTATTAGTTAATGTACGTGGACCGAAATCCTTCCAAGAACTGAGAACAGTCAATGGTGAAATATGTGCGACCTATCGAGAAGCTTGCCAAGGATTAAATCTTCTTGAGAAATCAAGTACTGGCATCAAATACTGCTCAACCACAGAAAATACGTGCATTATTTGCGATATTATTGACAACGTGTTTCTTATCCAATCCAAAAGATCTTTGGGAAAAATACAAAGATGACATGAGTGAAGACATCTTACGTCGTTTACGAGCAATGAATATCAACTTTTAATTCATACCAAACGTGTATGAGGCGTTGCTTTTGATCGAGGAATGTATGTTTGGCAATCGTTAACAAAGGATTGGTGCAATTAGAAATGTATCCACCGATCTGACCTACTAATACTGCATATGATCGTGATTTGCAACATGAAACAATTTGATGTCAATTACTTGGATGCATATGTTGAATGTATCCATAACAAAAAAGCTTTAGAAGCGCTTCATCGTACACTCCAAGATTTGAGGGGTAATAGACAGCCTTTTGTTGGAGCCATTCATTCTATTGTCAGGGGATTTCCGACAAACTCTGCCAGTGATACCACGTTCAACGCCCGCTGATGAATTTAATGCATGTCTCGAATTTTCAGTTCTATGGCGACATGTCAACAAATTGACTTTGAAAACCAATATGCGTGTTCAACTACGAAATGATGGATTTTTTGTTGTATGTGTGTGTGCATGTGTGTGTATGTGTGTGTGCATGTGTGTGTATGTGTGTGTGTGTGTGGCTGATAAGTCACACGGTGGTATCCACTGGTAGACGCGAACTAATTAAGCTGGGCCAGTTTTGCATTTGATAAACTGCGGTACGGCGTACACCATAATGTCGTTAGGTCTCAACAATCGTAACTTTCATAATAAGCTGTATTAGCTATAGTAGACCTACATATACATTAAGTTTTTTTTTATCTGATATAAAAAACTTGTTTATTTTTTCTCTTAATTTTCGATATATTTTTTTTTTAAATAATTGACGACGAGTTTCTATTGATAAATTGATAATAATATATATTAGTGCAATTGTAGTGTAACGTTGATGACCAACATGACAAAGGTGATGGGAGTTCGTGAATATAGCGTAGTGTTAAAACATAATGTGTGCACCTCCGAGACCTACGTGACTTACCTGTTTGTAAAACATACCTTACTACACTATTTGGTATTCACAACAAAGACATATGACTTTTTTTTTTAATGATACTAACTTAGACCCAAAAAATAAAAATAAAACCCCGTTCAATAGTAATAGTCTCGCAGCTATACATATAAGTAAATGTGACTAGAAGTGTATGCGTGTGTTGTGTAACACATGTCATTGAGTCGTGCGCGTAAAAAAAATGATCGGAGATGTTTTATTTTATACGTCATTGAGCGCTGCAGGACAGTGTGAAAAGAGCGCACGCGATAATTGCATGAGTCAAATCGATTTTACAGCGATATGAAAACGACAAAAATAAACGAAAAATGGGAAAAATAAACAAATTTGTAAAAAATAAACAGCAAGAACGAGCGTTTAAAAAGAAAATTGAAAAACAAAAACAGTAAATGCTGTATGACGCGGTTGTCATCGTTAAACTTTTAGTTTATATAATTAAATACTAATTGTTACTTCGAATGTGTAAAACAAAATGGACTGTATAAAGGAAAAGACTTAAACTGAAATTTTTGGACATATAAAACTCCAATCACGATACAACTATTTTGGTATGAAAATTTGTCTATGAAAAACAAATTATTAGGACACAACTTAATTAACTGGCCCGTATAGGGACTCTAAACAAACTAATATATATATATATATAGTTATATATATATATATATATATATGGTTTTAAGTAATTACACATGATCATATTACACATATAGCAAATTGATTGGTAGAGGCGTACGCATTAAGTTGGTTCGGTAAGGTACTATATCGTTCAGTACCACTGGCCCCTACAAAGATTGTGTAATAATTTGTCAGTTTATGGAAGCAATAGATAAACTGTGCTTATTCCAAATATCGATTGCATTATACATATATGTTGTGTTCATATGTTTAAACAACAACAAACATGGTTTCGTTAAATTTTCATTCTCAGTGTTATAATTCAGGAAGTTTAGTCAGTTATATATTTTTATAACTGTATAAAGGTATATATTTTTATTATAGTTTTAAAGGAGAATATTATTATTGAAAATTAAATTCAATGGTTAAAAATAGAGCTAGTTCTATAGAAATATGCCCGAAAAATCATAATAATTATACTTATATTTATAACTTTTTTATTTATTCTCTTTTTTTTATCAATTATTATTATTCATTATGAAGGGTTTTCATTGTAACCAATATCACCAAATTGTATATTTATAATATGTTTAATGATTCATTGTATTTAAGAAGAATGTTAATGAGAATGTTATGAAAAGAGAATTATGAGAAAATCATCAAAGTGATACTCTTTAAATGTTAACAAATGTTATCACATTTGTTATAATATAATATAATATAATTAATTAAACTTAAACTTAGGACATCTAAAAATATATACAATAACATATGCCAAGAAATTAAAATAGCATAGAATTAAAAATGTTGTACCTGACTCGTGACGCTCGGATTCGATGTTAGACTATGTTAAAACTTTGTAATCTGTAAAATGATTATTTAGAAGAGTTTTTTGAACTTAGCATATATGAAAATCGAATAAGAAATAAGATGAGTTTAGAATAGCTATATGTAAAATATTTCAACGATAAACCTCGGGCGAAGTATAACAGCTGGTATAAAATAATATTATTATGGACAAATTACAATTTGTTTTCTCCTTATTTAAGAAAACATTTATTTGTGAATTAATCATTAACATTAAATAAACATTCAACAATCAAATCTTCACATTTTATTCTATTTTATGTTCCGGCTTAATTTTTTGATATTATCATCACGATTGTCTTGAATATTTATACAATTCGTGTGAGGATTTTAATCTGATCACGACAACTATATTTCCCCGGTGACAAAACACTAAGACTGTGAAAATACACCTTTTTCATTTTTATCCTTTTCAAATTTGCAGTGTGTGATTAATTTTGCCAAAAGGTTTTGTTAACGGGTATCCTACATCGAAAAAAAAATATTTCTACGTAAAATTTTAGTGATTTTGCTGTTTTTTTGTACGCGTACATGTGATGTGTGTGCAATTAAAACTTTTTCAATATTAAACAGTACTGAATTCTGGTAAGGAATACGCTTATAAATTGTGTTTAACGATTTGTATTTTTTTTAAAACATTGCTATAACATTATACCGTACGACTTGTATTTGTAAATGTTGTGGAATTGCAAATTACAAAAATAACCAATTTTTACATTTTTTATTTATCCTAAAATTAATGTATATAACGGTTCGACAATTTTTATTGTGTCTATAAAATACTAAATTACATAACTGATGACACTTTTTAGATAATATTTTTTTAAATTGTAGTCAAGAAAAAAATTTTAATTGATTTGTAAAAATTTGGTATTTGGATCATAATAAAGATTTTTCCTTATTATAAAGCATTTGTTATGCTCGAAAAACATCAAAAAATTACTTCTTTAAAGTATGTTATGTGTAAAATGTTTTATTATAAATAAGATGTGTAACGTTAAGTGCTCGAATATACATATTTAAAATGTAAATAAATATTTAAAACAACGAAGGGGTATCCATATAAATTGTATGTTCTTTATGTACTTCAGAAATGGACAACATTCTATCGTGAAATTAAACCTACAACCGGAAAGTTACTTATAATTGTCCGAGGACTAAACTGTATTAAAAATCATACAAATTTATATATAGTTAAGTTCATGAGTACTTCTAATAAGTATGAAATGTTAAAACTGACATTCATCGCGTAAAAATGTATTATGAATCGGGAAAAATAGGTTGATGTCGTTATTCAAACTGAATATAATTTAAACGAATGCTGTGTAGTGTGTAAGATTATGTCTCGGAGTCCCGAAACTTAGTGTGGTTTTCTTGTGAATGACGAATGGGACGAGGAAATGTTAATTCAACTAAGTGTTTCGAACACACACATACGTTATAATGGCATTTAAGAATAACGTGATGAAATCCGAATACAGCAAATTAAGTTTTTTGTTTTAGGAACAGTTTGAACAGCTGTTACGGGTTACTTAATGTAATAATACATTTTTTACCGAGCAAACATGACGCGTGACAACAATAAATTTATTTGGAAATGAAAATATTGCCCAACAACGATATGAGACATTATTCATTATTCACGCATTAGTTATGTGCACAATGGTTTAACGATTTGCCATAAGTTATATATAACAAAACAATTTTTTTTATTAAGTGTAATCACCGCTTTTACCATGTCATAATTTATTAAAAATGTAGCTTTTTTATAATGAAAATTTTTATTTATAGATAATATATTATAGTTTTAGTACCGCGGTTGGTAAAGTTATACAAATATTAATCGAATTATTCTAGAGTATGTTATATACACAAAATGTGGGGATGATGAATTGTATGAAAATATTCTATCTCATGTTTTGTAAATTATTCAGAGAGAGCGTTTTTATCGTTTAAAAGTTTTATTATTTTTACACTTTTCCTATAAAAACATAATTGATAAATCAATAGATAAGTATCCACTTATGTTAACAGTATCAATTATTAGTTTAAACTGAAAACTATTAATTTGTTGTTTAAAAAATTAATATGACAATTTTTAAAATCATGTTTAAATGTTTAATGTTATGTATAGATAGATTTTTTCCATTTTATAATTTTTTCTCTGAGATGGAACATAGTTATATTCATGATTTTTCATTGGTACTAATTCAATATCATTGTGTACTATTTTATAATTTAATCAAAACCATTATTGAATAGTTAAACAATCTTTTAAGCAATTTATATTATATACAATTTGTTATTAAATTACAAAGCACGTTATTAAAGAAATTTACTTTTTACGAAAATGTTACCTATTAATGTACAATATTAATTTTAAAAAATCGATCAAATGAATCAATTAGCAAAATAATTTTTTTAGGATAGAATATTAAAATTCATTCAACAATGCATATTGTAACTTGTAAAGAATTTTCATGAAAACTTTTCAAAAGTGTTCAAATATAAATACGATACCTTTCGAAATAAGTTTATTTTTATTTTTATTTATGTCTAGTCAAACTTCGATATGGTAGTCCATACTATTAAAACAAAAACATGTACGTGATTTAACAAAACATAATTTAGAATTAAATACAGATGATACAAATAAAAAATTTATGTCTTGAATTAAATAATTTAAATTAAAATTTTCAAGTGAAAATACCAAAATGAAGTGTTTAAAATGTACTTAGAATACCTCGGAGTAAAAATATCCAAATACAAAATTTGACTTGTACTTTAAATGTACATATAACTTAACAGGATTGCATAATAATATATATATGCAGTTAAGCATTCAAAAGTAAATTTTATATACTCGGATATGTGCAATTCAGAAAATAATATTTATTATCGTCAATAATTATAACTTTGAAATTTAAAATATACTGCATATTGAGTGAAGGAAAGTTAAATAAGTGTTTATATCTATTTTATAAATCATATGCTTGTACTTTTCATATCGTTTCGGTTGTAATGAAATTCACAGAATTTTATTTATTAAAGTATTACGTGTTTTATTGGTTTGACATTTTTTAGAGTTCATAAAAATTGCTCGTATATTAATTTTATATATTTAATTTGGTTCAACAAAATCGTGTGAAAAGTAGAAATTTCCATTAGTTTCCGATAAAACCTGTTATTATTATAACAATTGCTTGTATAAAATGTAAATAATAAGAAAATGCCGTTGTCATTATTCTGTATCAGAATTGCCTATACGGGGCTCCGTGTGAACACTAGCTGGCCGACCCATGTTGAACCACCATAAGTATATTGAAACGCATTGATAAGTATATTAATAATACGTGAAGTTTTCAGGAACACATATATATTTTTGATTATATTAAAACTTTAATAAAAAAAAATTTAATTAAAACTAGAAGTGACAATAACACGTTCGCTTAATTTTGCCTAATAATTTATTTAGGTATAAAATGTAATAAATGTTACGTTATAATACATTTAGTAATATACAATTCAAAAAATATACTTCATTCCATATTAAAATACTATGTAATAATGTATTATATTTTTAGTTATATATACTAACAATTATTATGATGTTAAATGTTTAATAATCGTCGCCATTGAAAAATTTAAAGGTTTTCAAAATTATTGTTATTATTAAAGTATTTAACATTGAACATTGTTTTTCCATTGTAATGTACAAATTTAAAATGCGTAATAATTATGTTTATTTGTGAAAGCCAATATAATTACAAGTTGATTCGATTTGACTGTCAAGTGTAGTTGTTAAGTGGAATAAAAAGAGGAATAAACCATTTTATCTATATACACCATCGTCTGTCGTAAGCTACACTTTTCGAATAATTAATTTTCATTGTTTTTAATATAAGTATAACATTTTTCTTGTTTCTCATCATTATTATTATTATTATTATTATTATTATTATTATTATTATTATTACTATTATTATTCACCACCCTAACTATCAACTATATGAACAAATTATATAAACAAAAATATGTATACTCGTATAGACTTTGTATCCCCGTGGATCGCAGTCTCGTCAATTGTCACCCGCTTAACTACGAGTTTAGTCTGTTAATTATATCATGCACATAAACATACATTATAAACCGTATAACGATATGTTTAAAATATTATTATGATTATGTATATATTTGTTTTCTTACTATTATCAAGTATACTTTTAATTCGTATAATATATTTAGATAAAATTAATTGGTAAAGCGTCTAATAGAATGATACCTGTATATCTCGCTTTTTACATGGTCAGTTTCGCGTGTTTATTCAGAAGGATATCAAAATAAATTGTTCGTATGATGATCCGGAAAAATGAAAATATCACAATATGCCTTGACTTGAACTGCTCATAAAGAATTTGTGAACTAGATATTTGATTAGTATGACAGCTAACAAAAACAGCTTACTTTTTAAGCTTAGCTTTTTTCTTACAATTTTACTTGTTTACTTTTTCATGATAATAACAAAGCTATATATATTATACAATTTGTGTCAATAGAGTTTGTTGGAGCCGGGAGCGTAAAGCGTTATTGCGCGTTCCCGGACACCGAATTATTTAACCTTGCGTGTTAAAATTAAATAATTAATAACTTTAATCCAAATAGTACAATACAATATAATAATAAATAATAAACGGGTATAATATAATAACAACTAACAATAATGTGCAATATAATAACAAACAATAAATGTATAATATGATAACAAATAATAATAATATGTAATATTATAATAAATGTATAAATGAGCGTATAATTGTTTAAGGCAAAAAGAATTATTAGCAAATGTATAAAAAAGTAATTAATAATATATAGTAATTAAATGGATATCTGACCCTATTAATACAATAATTAGTATAACAAGATAAACACTTACTATTATACTGTCGCTTTGCGCAGAAATAGATTTCAAAATAATAATTATAACATCACGGCGAATAGCGCACGTCTACAAAAAGTTGCAAATATTGGCGATTCATGCCACATAAATGACAATAATAAAACAATAAAAATCTAAAAAAAAACTGTTATGCACGACGAAATCGACTCTATGACTGCCACTCAATGACGAACGAACATTTCCCTTCTTAAATATAACTACTACACAATTAAATTCGATAATCGTAGGTCTTATCGTCGGCACAATAATAGTATGTTGAGTTAACCGTACGTCTGTACAAGTTTCTATAAATAACAAACAATCAAACATACTATTTTTTTGGTTTAAATATATAAATATTTTAATCATCAATCTTCCAACAATAAATAATAACGACTAGAATCAATTTTAATTATTATTGATTTGTATTTTATTAATTTTATTACTTAAAAATATATATTTTACTATAATTAGCGTGTAAGTTAGGTATAATCTAACCTCTGTTATATAGGCTATACTAATTAAAGAATTGGTGATCTATTGAATGTGTCAATTTATATATAATATAGTAGTCAAAATAAAAGAAAAAACAAATAAAGAGTAAAATGGATATGCAAAAAAAAAAAAAAAAAAAAAAAAAATAAAAAAGAAGAGAAATAAAAAAATTAATGAATAGAAATAAAAAAAATATACAAAAAAGCCAATAAGTATTATGTTGATTAAAGAAAAACAAAAAAATATATAAATTGTTGTATATGTGTGTTAATTACTACCGGTTTCGACAAAATGTCATCATCAAATTAATACAAATAAAATTCAACAATTGAGGAATAAATTAAAAGTAAAGTTAATAAGAAAATTGCATAAAGAAATAATACAGAAATTACATAAAGAATATTATGAATATTACAGACATAAAGTTAGATGAAAATAATAAAATAAATAAAAAACTTATATAATAGTGAAAATATATTATATAATAAAAATAAATCAAAAGCAAAGAAATTGTGTATATAATTAAAGCAACTACGGTGTGATATTAATATTTTCTAATATATATTGATATACAATGTTATTTTTAAAATCTGTTTGTATATTTAAGATATTTTTAGATTTATTGTGTTTAATTTCTTCATACATATGTGATTCTTCCAAAACAGAATTGATATAAATATTATGTTGTATGTTTTGCAAAATTTGAATTTGGATTAGTCTTCTAAAATTTTATTTCACAGATGTGAATAGGCTATAATAATTAAGAAATTGGTGATCTATTTAAAGTGTGTTTATATTTATATATAAAACTATACTTTTCGATTAATTAGTAAATAATATAATAATGATATAAAACAAAGATATATAATTCAAATCGTATACACCGGAACGATTATAATTTTGAATAATTTTGTTTTTAAATGATTGTGCACATCAAATTTTTTTTAAATTATCAAGACTATACAATGATAAATAGTATCCGACAAATTTATGCGGCTCACCATATTCGTTCGGTAAGTTTGCCAGAAGAATAATAATCATAATATTTACCATCTCTTGAGTCACGTCTTATTCATTGGCTTGAACTCACGAGTAAGGGGAGAAAAGGAGTAGAGAAAAAAAAAGAACGCTTGAGTCCACTAATACTGTGCATCGGCCACTGTTTGTCGTCGGGGTTTTTTCATTAATCCGGTCGTTACGACCAATGCATGTATATTCGTTTGTGCCGCCGTCCGTACCACACCTTACCAAAGGTATAGAGACTAATTTGTAACTTCGTAGTGTACGCGTCTAGTAAAGGGGAATATTACGTATATCGATCTGAATACCAAATGCATACGAGCCTACAAAGACTGTTTAGATATTTATATATGCGTGCACATTATAATAACGTGCGGATAGATATAAATATCTAAAACAAACAGTATATATATATATATATATATATATATATATATATATATGTATATTATGCGACTAATACGTCAAGTGTCTTTTTTATTATATAATATTCATATAGCCTTGTATGTTGTATAGATATAAACAAGGCTTGATTTGAAAATGTGGAAAACTTTTAACTAATGTCCTTCAAAGAATATTTACATAATACGCGCAAATACCTATTCATATTCTTCGAGAACGGTGAGAAATATATTAGCCATTAGGGATATTTAACGTTATCAATTACAGTATTTTTGTTTGGAACGAGCGTCTAAAATTATAGTTAAGGTTACCCATCATGATTAATAATAATAATTGTTATTGTTATTAGAGCATTAAAATTAAAACAATTGTAATAGTAACAAATTGTAAATGTCGAAAACTAGGAATGTTATTAATTTTACTATTAAAAAACCGTTGTAAAAAATTATTTTTGTTTTCGGTATACGCATTTCACTCGTAAATATTATAAGGTGCATATTATGATATATAAATTACAATATTGTAATAATTTATTGTATTATATAACCGAAAAGAAGGAAAATGCAATAAAAAAATGAAAAAATTACACAATTTTGTTTTGAGTATTCTGGTTAATTAGATCTCAATTGTTTTGAGTGACCTCTGGAACCATACCGAAATCCCGCTGTACATAGAAATACACGTTTAGATGTATATATAATTGCAGAGAAAATGGTTGTCATTCATGTTTAACTCGCATGTCAAAAAACAAAATATATATTGAAGCAGGTAGTACAATTAAAGACCGCAAACGCTAAAACGTAATAAAACCGAAAGAATTGTATATATATATATATGTATGTATACATTTAGAAGTCACGTTCTTTGCATATTAATTTATTTTTATTCGTTACGACCATTTATTATTAAATAGGTACTTAAGTTGATTTTTTTAAACTTCATTATTATTAAATGGTAGACACGCAATTAAAACGTGGCTTAGACAACGGTGAGGCGGTGCGAATTTATAGCAAGTAGGTACCTAAAATAATTATTATGTACACCATGCGACAGGTACAACGCTATAACCTATATATGTGTATTACACTTGTATACTATTTTATTGTCAACTGAAATAGAAAATAGTAATATGTGTGTGTGTGATGGTTATGCAACTTTTCGTATTCGTGCAACTATTATGGTTTGATTCGTCTATAACAAAAAACGAGATGATTGTTTTCTATTATAAAATAATAAAATAGCGAAAAAACGATTTTTTTAAAATTCTGCATTAAAAAAAAATGTTTAATATTTTAAGTTAAATATAATAAGTATATAGTATAATTTGTTAAATATTTAATAATTTATTAGACGATAAAATTCTCCAACGCCCTTTTATTTTTAAGTTAAGGCTGCTCTTAGTGGCAATTTATTAAAGAGTTATTAAATAAGCAATTTCAGCTAATAATTTTAATAATTAATGTGTGTGTGCGTAAATGTCCATTTACATTTGTGTAAATATACCACTTGACCTGCACCGCAATGCCACAACTATTATCGTAATTCACCGATACAGAAAACGATGTGGAAGTCTATTATTATTAAACTTTTTCATACGAGCTCCTTCTTGCACGTACATGAACATGTCAATACAATTAAAATATAAAACCTTAAATTTTATTGACCATAAAAAGGTTTTAGCTCTGACAACATTTTAAAATTTCGGCTGGTGTGATTTATATTCAGTAAAAACCTAAGAATGTCTTGAAGTTTCTTTTAGGGATAACCAGGTGTTTTTCGAAATTCAAAATTCCAACATCAGTATTATTTATTCAAATATATATTCACACCATATACTATTACTTATTGTGTATATATGGTGGAAATCAATATTTTAAAAGACGTCTATGTTATTGTCTAGAAGACATTTATAATTCGGTAAGATTTACAAAAGTAAAATCGAACAAATCAATGTCTTACAATATTGTCAGGGCACAAGGTCACCAAACAACATTTTTTTGACCACTAAGAGCTGCCTTAATAAATTCTCCCATAAATTGTTTTATAGATTAATTTTAAACACACATATATAACATTTTTGACGTATTATTATATATTTCTTAACGTATATCCGTGCATAAACATATAATTTTTTTTTTTTAAGATATACGCAAAAACTCTAAAACAGTGATTCGGGTAAACGACGTATACCTGCGTATACTCTATAATACATCATATATATAACTTATATATGTATAAATATGGATATTTCTTTAGCCGGTAGCTGGTGGAAACCTTATCACGCGCGTGATGCAATTGCACCGGAAAAGTATTTTCTTGTCTGTGTTTGTCAAATAAAGTGATGGACAGTTGATTATTATCGGTTCGGTAACTGATATGAGCCATATATGCATTCACTGAGTAATTATTATTTAACATTTAAAATAATAATAAATATACACCGTTCATTAGAATTGATATATTTAAATTATATATTAAAGTGGTTCCATTAATAATATGCTGATATCTATTAATTATAAGCTAAATTGACAAGTGAAAATGTAACACAAAGTAATGTACGATATTGTATGCAGGTTCACATTTGCATATAAAGTGCATTATTTCTATGACTATTAAATGTATGAAAACAATCTAATGAAAATATTGAAAATACTTTGTGATATGGACATAATTCATATTTTTTTTAGGTAGGTTGAGTTTTTGATTTTACAAAAAACCTTTTTAATTATATTAATTATTTGCTTTATTCTATTTCAAAAAATATATTTCTCTACACCTTATACTTGTAATTATGAATAAGTTCGATGAAATCTATACACTCACTAACTATAATATATATATATATATATATATATATGTATATTGCCATATGAAAAAAAAAAATAATATTAATATATTACTTTTGAATTTTCAGGTATAAAGGATTCAAAGAATATCTAATTTGGTAATTACTAACGTTAAATCTAAGAAACTAAGTATAATGTTTAAAAATAAAATCTCAAAAATATGTTTGAAGTTAAGTTCTTTTAACTTTATTTTTAAATTAAAATAATATATAAAAATACGCGCACATACAAACAGAAAAAATTTAATAATAATATTTTTTTAATGGGTAGAATGCATATGCAATATGTATACTATACATAGTTCACTTAAAAAGATCCGGGACTAATTTATTTTGCAAAAGAAAAAAAAAGTTTGGTAAAAAGTTTTTATTTAGTTTTCAACATAATCTTCTCATCGTTTTATACAAATTTTGTTGCGCACATACAGCCGCTGGAACGACCTGGAGAACTTCTTATCTGGAATGGATTTTAAAGCACTTGTCACATTATTTTGAATCACCTCAACATCTTTTAAATGTTCTCCCTTCATCACGATTTTCACTGTGGAGAATAAAAAAGTCTATTGGAACCATATCTGGCGAGTAGAGCGGGTGGTGATTCATGGTGACTGATTTTTGGGTGAAAAATAGTGTGACGAGTATCGAAGAATAACCCATTGCAATGCATTGTGCAAAAGGAACCAGTCACCAATGCGGTGCAATTTCGGTATCACACGTAAAATCTGCTACAAAAGTTGATCCAGGATATCTTTGTAGAATGTTGAGTTCACTGTTTGGCACGGGAGCACAAATTTGTGATGGATAATCCCACGAGAATTGAAAAAAGTAATGTGCATCGTTTTGATTTTTGATTTTGTTGCTTGAATTTTGCTAGGTCACACTTCACCCTTATCTCGCCACTCAGCGGTTTAGTGTTTAGTAGATGGATTATATTAAAAACACTATGATTTGTTGCCAGTTACAATTTTATTTAAAAAATTTTTATGCGTATCTGCCCATCCAACAAAATTGTGTGAAGATCCACACGGTGCTCTTTCTGCTCTTTCGCTAACGAGTGCGGCACGAACTTCACATATACCTTTATTTTCCCAAAAACATAATACAAAATGTAGTATACCTTTTCTCCACTGATATTTAGATCCTCTGATAACATTTCAACTGTAATTCACCAATTACGAAATAGTAGGACACGCACACGTTCGACATTATCATTGGTAATTGAGGTTGAAGAACGCACTTCTCGCGGATCGTCTTCCAGTGAATGTCGACCGCTCTTGAATCACAGATATCACTCGAAAACCTTTCTTGGGTTAAACAATAATCACCATACGCGGTTTTCAATAATTTGAACGTTTCCGAACCACTTTTTTCCAATTTAAAACAAAATCTAGTTGTGGCACGTTGTCCCATCGCGAAAATTGTGACGCAGTAACAAAAACATATCTATTGCAAACAAACGTAACCGGCTATTGAATGATGTTACAGCTTTGAAATCTCAACAGTAGGTAACTAAGGAATGCTCTTACTTAGTTCTGCCATCAAATAACATAAATAGATAGTTCTATGTTTTATACAAAATTAGTCCTGGAATTTTTGAATGAACTGTGTATAAGTTAGTCATTAATGTTTTATTCTGTTAAAATAAGTATAAAATTTGTTAAACGTAAACGTGTATAATAAATTAGTGAATTGTTTTTCATAAAGAATTGTATATTTAGAAATAGAATATAATCTTTCGTTTTCGAAAAACAAAAAAAAAATAAATATTATATTTATAATATCAAAAATAAAGCGACAGTTTTATAATAATATAATAATATATTGATATTACACAATACAGTAGAACGTCTTTAGTTGCTGCTACTTTTTTAAATTTGTTAAAATTGTTAAAAATAGGTATGTCTATCTTTATTATATTTGAAATATTAAATGTTAATGATTATTTTATCGATTATGTGTGTTTACTGATTCACGCCTATTAATCGGAAAATCGTATAATTTTAAACATGTTTTATTTAAAATGATAAAAATAAAAATATTAAGTAGAATCTTAAGAAAATCCGAGTTTTAATTATAATTAAAGGACGAAAAATATCCGGTTATGTTTACCGGGAAAAAAACGAAAAAACGATTATAGGTTTCTTTTGGTTTCGTTTGAGTACGTATGTATTTCAAAAAAAAATAATACAATATAGGTGAACACTGGCTCTTATTATTCGATGGAATTAATATTAATCGAACACATAAATAATATCGTACGTGTTCTGTCGTTTACCTTGAAGTTGTGTAAATCTTGGACCACACAGGTAAGTAGAGCGTCCTTGCCCACGATGACGGTCACGTTAGGTACCGGTTCCGGAAACCACGGTCGCCTGGAGTCTGAAACAATACCGCGATTTCGGGATAATCAATAAGTAATTTTTTATACACCAATTACGGTGTGCGTATATATAAAATATATATTTATTCGTATAATATTTCTACGACAACGGCGGCGAAGTTTTATTCGTTGAAAATCGATCCATAATATTCTTTTTTATTTTTCGGAGATTTAGAGGTAAAGCATTATTTGTGTACAATTTTGTTTTTGTAATAAATGTTTTACCTAATAAATTTTCTATGGATTTATTAGACACCAGACGTCAAAAGCGTGTACAGGAATTAGTATCGGCAAATTCTAGAAATCAATATGCATGAGTTCGAGTGAATGTAAGGAGGATAGTAAAAAACAAAAAAAACAAATGTTTCTAATATCTACTACTTGTAGCTATTTGAGTCCATTTTGTATTCTATATTTTTAATAACATATATTTTCCAAATTTTTTTTATATTAGTTTTTCAAACATTAAATTTGAAATAATAATAATAATAATAACGAGACAAAACATTTTTTAAGTCACTTTAAATATAACAGGCTAATAAATATCAAAATTTTAAACACATACATATTTGAATATAGTTTTAATGCACTTGATGAATGATGACATGTGTTGGTTCCTCAAGTGGATGTGTTTCATAGTAAAATAAATCTGTTTATTGACCTGTATGGTATTACGAATGTTGATAATAGTTATTCAAATTTAGAGTTAAACAGAACATTGCATGGCGGGCAATGGACCAGATGTCAATTTACGGCGCTGTTGAATGTGAATGTGACCAGTGGCACAACCAGGAAATATTTTCGGGGGGGTTATAATTTATCCATGTATATTATATACTGAAGAATATGAATTTAAAAAAAAAATTGGGGGTATGTAACCTCCAACCCTCCCCCCCTCTTCGGTTGTGCCACTGAATGTTATTAATCATTATAAATAATCGATTGTACATAATAAAAAGTATAACAATATGTACTAAAAAAAACAAAAACTTTAATCATAATTGTTTATCCATCGAGGATCGATTTCAAAAACCACCGCTCCGTTATACTGTAATTTGAATAACCCGACTGCTGGGATTAGACCGTGACTACTTCAATTTCAGCCAATAGTTAAATGGTTTTCATACGTATACAACTAATATTATTATACTTAGGTACGCATTTACTCGTATATATATAAAATACGACGGTGGAGTGGTTATATAGGATCCTGGAGGGTATATAGAGCCCGCCCGTTTATTGCCCAAACACGACCGCGTAAACTACGAGTAGAGTATACTTAAATATATATGTATAAATACGCGGCAGGTTAGCGTCTCCGTGCGTTGCAGTTATAACGATCTCGGGGGGATCATTACTTTATTTCTGAAGTGGAACGAAAATGCATTGTTTTACGCGATTATACACAAATGGAGAACAGTGTAGTATATAGTTACACATAATGTATATATTGTATAGAAATTAAATATTTCCGTGTCAACTATATTCGACTGGCATTTAAAAATGCAAACTTGCGTTACTAATTTTCTGTTTTTGTTTTTTTGCATTTTCTGAAGTAATAATTGCGTTCATTGGCCGAGAAATGATAATCATTTTACATGTGAATGGAATAACTGAACATGCATTCATTCCAGGAATTCAGAATATAATATTTATGGAGTTAGTTTAATTACGTCATTAAATTATAAATATAACATAAGTTAAAATACGTAATGATACATACTTCAATATTATGCATTTTGAGTATTAACGCGATTGATTATTGCGGTGCTTTGCACATTGTCATTTATTGTACGGTCAAACTTATTAAAGATAGTAATTTTTAATAATTTTAATTTTAATTAATTGAATATGTCATAAATTTGGTTTTTTTGATAATTGTTTTTATTGGTCATCTATATTATCCACTGGACATTTTTGTAACTGGCCAGGTGAAATTATCTTGGAATTATGTTTACGCCGCTTTTCTGATAAATATTAAGTTCCAAAAATGTCTCGAATTGAGAACATAAAATGTTTGTGTTTGACAAGTGGATAATTATTTGTCGCAAACAAACCATTGAATAACACTGAAATGTATGAAAATTACGATAGAGAACCCTTTTTTAAGGTGTATGAATGATGACGATACACATTCAGAGTTAGTTAAACGTCAATTTAATACTTTATAAGAATAAGACTTTTTTAATCAATGAAAATATGTACATCAAACATTTATTATAATTTTCATATAGTTTTTAAACGGGTATAACATAGAGTAGATAATTTAAAATTAAAATTGTATTTTACACGCAATCGCACAAATGCATAAAAGGAGATTTAAGTTTGTAATTATTAACGTGTTTTTGTTTTTTTTTTATTAAAATACTATTCATTTGCATTTTTTTGTGATATTTTTTGTGGTAATTCCATTGACAACTTGCATGATATCATTACAATAAATACGGAGGCGAATGTGTTTACGCTTTTCTACAAAACCTAAATATTATGGATCTACAACACAAAAATGGTTTTTGTTTTGGGTTGTTATTTACTATACTGATAAAAAAAATATTATTGTTTTATATGATTTTATATAATTTCATTATTATTATGTCTGTGCAAAACACTTTTTTCATGTATATAGTTTTTAGTCTCATTTTTTTTTAATAAATTAGCGATTTAATACTGGTTCGATAACAGTAAGTACGAGTATCACAAAAAAAAAAATTTAAAACTACTTTTCGGAACCATCTATGGACCCCTAAGGGATCACTGATTGAGAACCCCTTTATAAATGTTTATGATTTTTCGTGAACGCAAACAAGACAATATTATTATTCAATTATTTTAAAATTATTATAAACATGTAATGACAACGAAACGACGAATAAATATTTATTTAAGGACACACACACACACACACACACACACATATATAACACATATATAAAGTTTGTTCACAATTATTATAAATATTAAATTTTAGTGGAAAAGAAAATGTCATGGGGGATTTTTTCGAGATGTCGTTGCTATTTTGCGCCTCTTGAAACCATTGTTGATCGTCGTGAACGAAAACGGTCGCCGGCAAATTATGATACATTTATACATTGTTTAAATTATGAGATGAGTTATAATTATTTTGGTTTCATTACGAGTGAAAAAAAACAACCATCATAATAACGGTTATTAAGGCACGAAGTTTTGGTGCAAATTTTAACGTCTTAGTTCTCAGCGGTTATAACTGTTTCTTGCGTGGGTCCATTACAGTCGTGCAACTTTTACTTGACAGTTGACTGTTTCGTAAATAAACGAACTTGGCACCATTTGTAGTGGCGCGGTCAAAACGATTTTTAGGGATGACATAATTATCATCTTCTTATTTTATATTACTTATTATTATTATTTTGGTAGAGATAAAAATAAATCTATACTGTTGTATTTTCTTTTGCTTCTTTTACTCTTGCTCTATTCTGTTCCCTCGTCTTGTTTCATCAATTCTCTTTTTTACTACCTCACATAAATAGGCAACAGCAGGTCAGGATTGATCTAAATTTATTAGTCTTCGTCTTTGGATTTTGTTATTATCACCACAAAAAAATAATTATAATAAGGAAAATGTATAAAGTCTTTTTTTTTAATTAATCGAAAAATATAGATTATAAAAAATATATATATTAAGATATATATTACATACCAATTTTTAGTTCATAATTTATCTTTTAGTTTAAAATAATTTGAACTTTTTCTAAATAAAAAAATAATAATTAATACTAATAAAAATAGGTTAGGTATAGTATGTAGTATATTTTATAAAATTTCACCAGAAATATAAACAGTGATAAAATGTTGACTGATATTTATTAAAATTTAGAAGAATATAAACGTAAATTTTTTTTCTCTTAACACTTACATATTATAACAAAACCAGTATTAGTATGTCTTATTTTGTAACTTACTCATTAGAGCTAGGGCAATTTAAAATATAAGTGACATAAGAACATTATCTAGTGCTTTACGTAGGACTTTCAAATACAAATTATTTTGAAAGATACTGTGAGAGATCATATATTGACATTTTAAACGTTATTTAACGTTATTTATATCTAGTAACTTAAAAATATTAAATATATAATATTTATATAAATAACTAAAGGAATGATTTTAATGTTACTTCATTGTAATATTTAATTTAAAAAAAAAATATTATAAAAAAAAAATTGCAAATAATATCCATAAAAAGTAGAAATATGCATTAAAATTGCTAAAAACAAAGAATAACCATATAATAAAAATTATTGAAAAAATGCAAATTGAAATTTGTACTGTTGAATTTTGTGGAATATAAATCCAGACAACAGTCATATAAAAGCAATGTTAAAATATGCAAACGCATCAAGTTCCAAGACCTAATACATTAATCTATTTACGTTTAGATATAACCATTGATTGTAGACAAAATACTCATACACTGACTAAGTAAAAATAGATGGGTGACGACCGATTTGCAGTAAAATATTATGAGAAAACCTTAGAAATTTACAATTTTATAATAATATTATTATTGCAAGGAAACGATTTATTCGAAAATACAATTTTTTGAAATTAATTTGTTACTGATGTGTTTGTGACCTGCGCAATATACTCAAAATATTAGAATTCCATTGTTTCGCGTATATACGAAAATTGAAAAATGGGAGGTGAGGAATACAGCTTGTACCCTCCAATTAACCATTGAGTATACCACAAGAAATATCATTTCAGCCCAAAAAGTTCAATATTATTGCCATCGACGTTATTATAATAATATTATATCCTATTCTGTGTTAATTATCAGTCATGCTACATTGTATGTATGTGTGTTCATTTGGAAAAAGTTCAATACGTCCTTATCACACTTTATAATATTGGATATTTTTTGTGTGTAACTATTAAATTATTTAAAACATGGTTTGTTGTCGAAAACGAGGTTTCCACAAAGGTTTTAAACTATTCAAGTGACTGACAATTGAAAAGGGAAATAATAAGATTCCATAATGGGATTGACACTATAGCTAATGTCATATAAGTCATCAATGTGATGCAAATATGAGGTTGTGTTTTCAACCTAGTACATGTGTGTGTGTGTGTGTGTGTGTGTGTATGTTTTTTCGATATCTTATTGTTTATATTTCTACTACAATTGTTTGTTTTTCATTTAAAACATAAACTTTTTAACGTGTGTAGGTTAATAATAATAATAACAAAGACGAAAAGAAAATGTCTACGTACAAAGAGTGTGTACATAAAAAATACAGAGGGGAATAAGTGCTGTTATCATAGTCGATGTACAGCGATATATTGATGGCTGAGGAAAATAACAGCTAGCGCTCAACAGCCTTAACCTTTACGAATTAAATAGCCATCTAATATAACCGTTTATGCGGTTTATATAAAGGGAATTTTGATGTAGACCACACACCAGGTCAAAAATCTACATAAATACGTATCATTATTATTTATAGCTGTTTAACGATTGCGTTTTAAGAACAGTCACACGATATACCTTCATGGAAATAGAATAAAACTTAGTACACCACCAGATCAAAATATTTATTAAAAATTTAAATTTAAATTTTTTACCAAGTAAAACGTTATATTTCGTAGTGAACTATACTAAACCACTTAAAAATTAATTAACACCATGTTAGAGTGCAAACAGTATGTGCAAAATGAATTGACTAATTTTGGTGTGATTCAAAACCTAGTTCATAAATTCATATACTATAACGTATTTTATGTTTACATAGGTATACAATTTTTCGAAAATAATTATCTACCAATACATCTGTATAAGAAAACTTTTCTAAATTAGTCCTAAATTACAATATCTATTTTATTTGGTATTTAAAATTTAGGCGAATAATATATTTTATTAATGAAATATATTCATAATATGTATTTGCAAAATAAACGCATCAAGTTAATTCGCCAACGACTATTTATATGTTAACTGGCTTTAAATACCAAATTTAAGCATACATTTTTAATTTCTGACTATTTAAATATATATTGTACCGCAGTTCCACTTCATGTTATAAGACTTTAGAGTGCTTTAAGCTACAATAGATTTTTTAAATGTAATTAGTTCTAACTACTTTGAAGAATCATTTTTATTGAATTTTATACAACCATATGTTTTTAAATAATAACTTAAAACAAAAAAAAAACATATTTTTTATTATACATGGGGTTTGTTATCAAATCTATGTTTACATTTATGTTTTATATTATTCTTAATATGATAATTACTTAATAATATTTTAAAAATTTGTTTACCATTTTAAATATTCATCTTCTTTTATAGTTTTCAGTCGAATTTATGCTTAGAATTTAATATACCTAATTTATTACTACAATTAGCCTTATAGTTTTATTTTATTTTATTTAAAATCCATCAATACTAAATAATTTTAAACGTTTACTAATTACGTTGGTAATAAAGCATATAACTCATAAATTAAAATTTGTATCTAGAATTCTGTTAAAATTAATTATTTAACTTAATAACAGTATTTTTCTTGTTGGTTAGTTGAAAATTATTATATAAACATGTACAAACAATTATAGTCGATTATCATGTCGGAAAATTAAACTGGACACGAATGTTTTAAATTGTAAGAAAAATAATTTAAAAAAAATAATAGAAATAAAATGAATTATTTTTTACAAATTTAATTTGACAATAAATATAATTACGACAAAATCAAATGTTGCATAATATCTAAACAGTTTTTACGCGATATCTATCGAATAAACAGTATGAAACATAATGAACGTTATTTACAATTTTGAGAATCTATACGCAATAAATACACGTGCATACTCGTATGAGATTTGTAAAGTACATTTAAAAAAGTAATAAAATCGATTTTTCAAACTTACATGAGAATTTCCATTTAAGGATTCACACATTCAACATAAAAACAACTGTTGTACAGGTACTATATACCGTGTATAATATAGATCATATTCCTTTGCAAAATTTTATTTTATAAGTACTAATATAGTTAAATAATAATTAATGTTTCAGGAAATATTTTATTTTCATTTAAAAATCATTAAAATAAAGTTTTATATTAATATGAAAGTAATTTTATAAATCTTTAATCAGTTCAGAGCCAATATATTATAGATTTATACGTTTTTATCAATATGTTAGTTAAATAATAAAATTATCAATACCAATGAACTGTATACATAAATATCATCACACATTATCAATAATATTTAAAAATAAGTTTTGACGTAGAATGGATTATGCCATAGATAAAATTTCTTTTCAAGATTTAAAGGTTTAATATTATCTGTTAAATATAGTGAAGATATAAAGTTCTTAAATTAAAACTGAAAACTAATAAATTATGTATAATACAATTTGTTTTATTTTATTATTCCAAAAATATGTTACATTATAAACGAAAAAAAAAATGAAAGTATTTTAGCTATAGTACACTAATAAAATATTTAATATAAGCGTGCGTACTGTACTTGGAATATAAACTAACCATTCTGAAAAAATCACATTTATAAAAAAGGATAAGAAATAGTAAAATATACAATATAACAATGGAAATAAGTATGGTCATAGAGACAATTATTTTTTAAAAAAACTCTAAAAAACATTGCTACGTAATATCATATTACAAACATTTAAATTAAGTTTGATATGCGAGAAAATATAGTTTTATTGTTCTTCATATTTATTTTGATTGTAATTATAGTATTGTGTGTAATATATTTATATTTTTTCACTGTGATCAAGACTCTGATTTTGTTTAATACTATAATCAGAACTATCTTAATTTACATTTTAAAGTTATATAATTAAAAGTATATTACAAAAAATGTAATTTATCGTCATGATATTTTAAAATTGAGATCAAGATAACTTTAAAAAATAAATGATTTTCGTTATAAAGTCTACTTAACTTGGCCTAACATTTAAACAAAGTATTAATTTTTGTTTTATTTGAAACGAAAATAATCACAAAAAATTATTGATAATAATTAATAATATTGTATAACATACCATTGGTATATATGTTACATATTGTTTCCATTCCACGTGGTACTGCCTGCAGATTCTGTTATACAACCATCCCATATAATATATATTAACTGTTAAACGTCAAAACTATAATACCTTCAAGCGTTTGTAAAAACTATTCTTATTAAAAGTCGAGAAAATCTTTATAAACATGTAACTTCATCCATAGTGCCTATTCCCGTAAAACTATGACCTTAATTTCAAAAGTTTTCGTTGCTGTTTTCTTACAAAAGAATATTATTGTGTTCAGCGTTTTACTGAGAAATGTTTCTTTGGTTCGAGAAACGTTGTGCCTGACGAACAAAATACCGCTGCGAATATTGCGTTAAAGATAACGATAATTACAAAAGTGAAAAAGGAGAGACAAGAAAAAAATATAACTCCCACTAACTGCAGTATGTTAAAGAAACATTTCTTCGAAAATAAAAATAACATTTCAAACTAGTATATACAGTGGCAGGGTCAAATGTTTTTACCCTCTCTTTCACCTGGAGAACTTGTTTGTTTTGGTTTCTCAGTTATCCAATTTGTTTATATTTTTTTAACCTTTTCATTTTGCATTTGACAGAAACAAAACATATTATATTTTTATTTCATTGAACATTGCTTACCGTTCTAAAAAAATAATAAACACACTACACACGCTGGTCGTAAGTTGACCGGATAATACTCGAACAGAATGAGTAGTACACTAACAATCAAAACGTGATTATAACCAACAATTGACATACTACGCGTGTCTGGAAAGTTTTAGTTATCCATTCATTGGATTAGGTTCAAAGTTTTGATTGGTATCTATTTTAAATTAAAATGTCTATTATGCAGTTGTATTTACTATTTATGTATTGTTTTATAAATTTAATAACATTTATATACATAAAAATCTATGTTCTGATTGACCCATATACGTGTCCATCCTAAGTACAAATTTCATGTAGTAAAAAACTAATATATACTTTTACACGAGTCATTAGGAATATATATATATTAATAATGTATAATAATATATAAAGTTTAAATATTATGACGAGGAAAAATGAAAAAAAAGTATAATAATTAATTTGAAGTTGAAATTTTCAGTATCAGAATTTATAATACACATACCTCTTATTAACGGATCATCAGATAAATAATTCGATTGACAAGTAAGAATATTAAAATGTCCAAAATTGATTTAGACAAATATGTTATACATTTTTTGTAAGCATTTTTGAATACGACTGTTTGTCAGTTACTGTGTATGTTTATTTTCCAAACGATATTTATTTTTTTGGGTACTTTTTACCTAAAGCTTAATATATTATTTAGAGAAAATACAGTGTTTTGGTAGATCAATGATAGATGTTACATTAATATTGAATTCCTCTATCAAAATAACCTTTATGTAAGCACATACAACGTCGGTGTAAAGACAGCTGGTATATATATTAAATTCTGGGCAAAATAAAGAATTTATTGTTTTTACAATGATGTGTATCTTATTTATTTTTTCTGTGAACCTATTTTTAGTGCTTCGCTACTTTTCAGTAGCAAATCGTATCTATTTAATAATATAATATTATTATATATGTTTATTAGAAATATAAATTTAAACCTCACACATTTTAAGTAGTTTATAAAAATAATATTAAGGGACATTTTTATAGATCTGCAAATTTAAATATATATATTTTAGGAAAACTTTCATAAATCAAAACATGAACGTTTGAAGTATAAATTCGAGTGGTCGGGATTTTGAAATAATACGGAACTGTCTATGTAGGAAATTTTCAATTTTCGAGAAGGAATTCTCTTCAGGAATTATCAAAATATTCAAATTATTAAAAAAATAAAATAAAAATAGTATTAAAATTAACGTTATTAATTTCACGATGAGACACAAATGTTTTTTTCTTAATGACACAATCAACAGATTAATGTTTTTTCTGTTAATTTAATTAGTGTAACATTAATTAACATAATTAATATCTTATTCTATAAAATGTAAAGTAAAACACTTTTTTCGTTTGTGCATAATGAATTTAATTTATGAACGTTTTAATGTATATGGAATGATAATAAATAAAATATAGGAGATAGCAGAGTTGTAAGGAGAGAAAATACATAGATAGTGAGAGTGGTCAAATAAATTATGGTAGTGTGGAAGAGGTGAAGATGAAGGCCAAAAAAGAAATGGTGATGTCATAAAGAATATGAGGGTGATTTATGTGCATAAAAAAGATGCAGAATTCAAGTGTAAACAGTGGCGGCGCTAGAGGGGGGCAAGGTAGGGCAAACGCCCTACCCAAATTTGGTTTTGCCCCACTTATGCCCTACCTGTTGAAGAACAAACGAAAATTTAAATTTCAAGTATAATACTGTTTCGCTGTGTAACTCGTCGTATTTTTTTTTATGTGCATTCGTTTAGATAATACACCACAGAATACACCACCATTTAATTTGATTTTGAAATTGATTATATTTTATCAGAAAACGCTAATAATACAGTATTTTCCATGTATTTCAATAATTTATATTACACCCGTATAGACGGGTTTTCACTAAATTCCATGATCTTGCCCCCCCTAGAAAAAATGTCTGATGCCGCCACTGAGTGTAAAGTAAGGTTTTCGACTCATATAGTCGAGAGAGAAAGAGAAAAGAAAAAAAAGAAGAAAAAGAAGGATTGAAAATAATAAAGTATCAATTTATTCTATATAAATAATTTCCTATATTCTAATTAAAAAAATGTAGCTTTTAACAATATTATATGAATATTAATAATCAACAAACATTATATTATATGAAATGCGAAAAAAGTATTTTTTCATTTAACAATATTATTGTTTTATTCATAAAATATAGATTATTGATAACTCACATTTAATGAACTAAATGACTACAATTAGAATAATTAAGATTGACACTATGGGGGTATGGATGTTTACACTATAAGGCAGAGATATTATTTCAAGTTTTATAAAAGTTAGAAAAAATGAGATTATTATCAAATTAAAAACTACACATTACTGTGTTTTTGGGAGTACTATGCGGCGTATGGTTTACATGAAATAAATGTCAGTTTACATTAATTTTACACTCTAAGTTTATAGAGATTGGTCGAAGAGAATTATAGTGGAGCGTAGTATTTTTTCAATTTTGTATAATAATACTAGCTTTTCCATAGTGTGATTTCTTATGTAAAGAATAAGGAAATCAATTATAACGTTAATGTCATAATATAGTTATTAGGTATACATAATATATGTTATGCAACTGTAATTATATAAAATATATACATTTTATTTTACTATTGTTATACAAAAGTTATTGTTATGGTTCATGAATGATTTTTGTATATTATATCATAGTTAACACATTTATTTAAATTATTTTGAATTATGCCAATTACATTGAGAAATATATACCAAATATAATAACAGTTTGGAAATCATTTCTTACCATATGTATTCAATTATTTACTTAAAATATATATTTTTATCAAATCCTGTTATTTAATTATACTGATATAGTTTTAATTATTATCATTTATATGCTACTATACTATATAAATGTAAATAATTATTATCTAGAAATTTGATTTTGTGTAATTATATTTGGCGAATACTGTCGAAAAAGAAACAAACATAATTAGTATTAGTATAAATTATTAAATTACATATGAATATTACTACAATTATTAATATTAATTACTGTCTTTTCAAATATAATATTTTCTATATCTTATTTTAGTATTCCTTTTAAATAATTAGTATTACTAATATATTATATTATTTTCTATCTAATATAAATGTGTGTATTGTATCTTTGAATATTCAAAAATAAAATAAATTATATGTAATTACAGAACAGAATTTGGTAAAAATGTATAATAACTAAATACATAGTAAATAGCCAAAACTAATATTAAGGGATATTTTACAAAACGCAAATTAAATTATGGCAAAAATATTCAATTTTTTATATTTGGTAATAAGTGTTTAACCCAAATGCCATAGTTTTAAGATCTGCGTGATTTCTTTATGTTGTCCATTGATAAACTGAAGTAACAAAATATGCTGGTGTGAAGGTATCAGAGCATCCTATTTACTGTATCTAATGCATTAAAAAGTTACTAATATGTGTTTGTATATAATATATCACACAATATCACAACGATAATTTCTAAAGCGAAGTCTTGAACTCAAATTATCGAAACTCAGTGTAAACTATGATTACAGAATGTCATAATAGTTTGTGCTGCTAGTGCTGCGATTATATACACATCTTCTTGGAAAGACATTTTTAAACTAGTAGTTAGTTAAGTTAGTAGGTTAGTAGTAGTGATGTAAGAAAATTTCAAATATGTTTTATGTCAAAACATTTATAGATAATATTATATTACGTGTTATTTATTTATTATTATGTTGTTATATAATCAAATATTATAATTTATTCCACTGAATTCAAGCGTACAAAATGTACGCTTTTATTATATCGGGCGTTATCCATTTTTTTATGTACTAAATTTAATACGAATTATTTTACGCTGTATTATTCGAAATAGACATGTAGTTGTATATGACTACTCTTAATCGCGATATGATATTTACTAAAATTTTAGAATATTTAAGTTTTTAAAAAATATAAATTATTCAAAATTATAAAATGTCCACAAGAGTATACGAATATTGCGAGTTAATTTGTTGAACTCAAGTTTGATTTATAAATAAATTATAAAATTTATATAATTTATATATTATTTGTAGTAACTAAAAATAAAATATAAAAAAATTTTACATTAAGGTCGTAAAAAAGTTCAACTACACATAGCAAAAAGGTGTTTTAATAATTGTTATTTAGAACACAAAATCCAATTGGGATTATTAATAATAAAAAAATACTATAAAATAATATAAAATTTTTTTTATGATATTTACGTACTTATGACCTTTGTGTCTAGTTGGTGAGTCTACAACCACTCAGATAGACGTCTAACGCGCTTTATAAAATTCAAATCACAAAGTTTGTAAAATTATTGCAGTTAGATTAAAAATATACAATTCTTGATAAAATAAATTATCGATATACAAACTGTATCGTATATTTATTCTATTATACACAGTGATGACCTGGCCATGACTACTAACGCAACCGGGTCTCCTCGTCAAGTTTAGTGTTGAGACTCCTAGAGTATAAAATTTAGGTATAAATAAATAAATATCTAGATATTGGAGAGTTTTGTTTGGGCTAACTAAAAAAGAAAAATAATTTTTTAAAGTCAAATCATTTAAATGATAGCGAACAATTGGTGCTGTGAATATTGGCTCAAGGTGAGATTTTAGAATATTATTGTTATTATTTTGAATTTGAAACCAATGATAAATTATTGTATTCGAAATACGAATTTGTGTAGTTTGTTATAATTAATAAATATGACGAATGCTGTTAAAATATTATATATATCTAAGCTTTTATTACATTTTGAGCTTTTAAAAAATAAAAATTTGTCAATGTATAAGATGAATGTGTTGATAAATTTACCAGTTTTGCTTTTATATTTATATTTTTTTTTACATTTTATATTTTGGGTGAATTTTAATTACGCTTGGGAGGGAAACGGAAAAAATGTGTCAAATAAAATACCAATTAAATGCAAATCACTACCAGAAAGTAATGTACGTCAAAATTATCCAAGCACGTCTTCTATATGAAAAAGTGTTCAGTCACCAATACATTTTTCGCTGCACTATAATTTTTTAGCAATAACAAATAATCAATAATCTAGTAATTTATTTAATTTATACAATTTATATAATGTTTTATATTAAACATATTTAATAAATTTATTTATATTTATTATTTTATTAATAGAATAGTAATAAAATAATATTTAAATGTTATTTACTATTCCAGTTACGCATTTGTACATGATTATAAGTAGTTACATATTATAATGAAATGCTGATTTCAGTTCCAAATTCATTGTTGTTTTTTTAAAATAACTTCATTATCCATTTTTCGTATACTGAAGTTCAATTTTTTTTTTTTTTTTTGGAATATTATTTATATATTTTTTTCAAACAGTTGTATAAATTCGTTTAAAACATTAAAATTTAATAACCTAATTGCATGCTATAACAATTATAGTATTTTATAGACTGGTGATTTTTGAAAAATGTATTATATATGTACTTAGTGAAATAATTAGGCACTTGGTACTTAAATATTAATACAAAACTAAACATATATATAAAAAAATAATATTATAGAAAAATAATTTAAGATATTCATTGTTATTAACATATAAACAAAATTACATTTTTTTTTAAATTAAAATCTTATTTGATACTATTTACATCAAAAGCTGACAATTATTATACATACAGTATAAAATAATAAAGATACAGCGTTTGAAAATTTCTTTTTTACGTTTATCTTGAAATATCAATAATTTAGGATTAACAATCCATTTATAAATAACACAGATGTATTTTCAAACTAATTCTTTTGCCAAAAATGATAAATCAAATTGTCACTTTAATAGGTACGTGACGTAAAATATATGTATTGATTAAATAATGTATTACATGTTTCATATCTAATTGTGCAAATGTGTTGTTAGTAAGTTCAAAAAAGAATAATATATATTTTATAAAAACCATATTTTTTGTCAGGTATTTTTTCGAGGACAAATTAATTCTAGGTATTTACACACAAAATAAACATAAATTTTTTCGAAATAAAGTCTCATCTAATGTCAAATTAATTAGTATTTTCAGTAACTTATTTTCACAAAACATCATAATACGAATACAACTTCTCTCCAATATACGAATATACGTGCATTAAATGGTTGATCAAAAAATGATTTAAAAAATGTTTTTTCTTCAACAATTTCGATTTATATATGGAAAAATCTAGCTATGTAACAATATTTTTTAAATTTATACACGTACCTACCTACATTTATTGTATATACATAAATATATATAAATGTACTTTTTAGATAATTAGCTTCTTATTCATTAGCCATTCGTTTTTCTTTAGTTATATCCATAAATAATCAATAATATATTTTAACTTTCTAATATACATTTCATCGGTAAAAAAGTTTATAATTTTTCGTTTCATTGAACTCAATAAAACGTGACATTTTATATTTTTTATCACAGCAATTGTCTATATTTCTGGATATACACGTATAAATTATTAATTGGACTAAACTTTGAATAAAAATATTCCAATGTAAACTATTGTAAAAAATGTATAAATAATTGATGATAAGTTGTCACCTTGTTTTTCACTTAAGTATTTGTCATAATCTATTGTTATGTATATATAAGATAATATTTTTAATTTTTTATATTATATGCGAAGTTAGAAAATACGTGTTTAAGCTTTAATCATACATTTTAATATTACTAAAATATCAGTATTTACCTACATAAATATAAACATAGTTTGATGCATTAGTTATTTCCAAGTATTTTTTTAAAAATAACGATTAACAGTCAGAACACTAAAACTATTATAAACACGATAAATAAAGATTTTTTTTTTGATTAATTTTAAGCCCCCGGCAGTTCTATATAGTTGACTTCAAATAAAAAAATAAAAAGTAAAAAGTTTAACAAACATAATGCAATTAAGAAAAGTTTTTTTATAATATTTATCTTACATAAGTTCTTAGTTCGTAATTTCTACTTAAGTATTACTAAGAAAAAATACATTATGTCTAATATACTGGTACAATGCAATTATGGTTGGAATATTAATATTTCAAATCCTTTCTGGAAAAGCTAATAAATAAATTTTTAAATAAATGTACTATTACTATTTTAGTAGTATATATTTTAATAGTATATATTTTAATATTATAAACTCAAAGAATGTTAAAATGTTTGGTTCATTAGCGCAATATAACTACATTTTTGATTCTGAGGGAAGTGAAGAGTATATTCGTTTTATAATGTGTTTTTTTTTTATTTTGTCCATGATTATTTTTCAGTGTAGGAAACGACGTTGGATGATTTTGACATGAGTTACGTTTCAGTAGCATATTATATGTAGTTGGTACTTTTTTTTATACGTTTTTGATTTTCCTAGTAATTTTCTTAAGCCTAATTTAAAAAAAAACTCAAAAATTTGTAAAATGGAACCGGTTAATTTGTTAATATATGAGTTTTGACATCAACAGTGTTTATTTTTTTTAAGAGCACAAAATATAATTCACGTTTAGACATAAATAATATATTAACAATATTAATAATATTCGTTAATTAGAATAAGCGTATTGCATAGACAATATTTTATTGCTTTCAATTTTAAAATAATAAAACTCTAAAAGTGTCCCACTTGAGCAGAGATCTACAACATTTTAGACTCACTAACTTTTTTTAAAATGTATTTATTATTATTATCAGGACACATTATAATTTATTGTATATATTGCTTATGATTTTAAATATAAATTTATGCATAATATTTGTACCATAATAAATACAATGTTCACAAATAGTTTAAATACCAAATCATACAGACGTGTAAAGTATTTTAGATCTTAGCCTTCTAATAAAATAATGAAATGTCCTAATAAGTTTTAAATAGAAACAATTTAGTTCAATCGATATGAACATTGTGTATAAAAATTTTAATTTAACGTTTAATTCTATTATTCAATTAATTAAACGAAGAGATTAATATCGTTTTTTTGTATTACATTAAGCAAATTTAAAACATTGACTATGTTCTCTAATATTGTAATTTTAATAAGTGATATACAAATATATAAATACACTAAATATTAAATAAAATAAAATATACAAATTATTATAACTCAAATTTTAATACAACAAATAGGTCACAATATTTAAATAATTATTATTATATATGATTTTTCTTATACGCATTCAGTGTTTTAGTCGAGTATAGTAATTTTGGCTAGGCAATACAAGACTATTCTTATTAGCTAACCATAAAAAGCCAATGTGTGCGCACTGATGTAATTATATTTTTACAACATTAACATATATATATATATATATGTGTATATAATTTGTGTAAGTTATTTAAATTTTATATGGTTTGAAGCTCTATTCCAAAGCATGTATTTAAATATTGACAGAGATAAATTTCGATACTTCTTAGTTATTTATAGATATTCATAAATATTTAAAATCTTCATTTTTAATATTGTAGACATATGAAAATATTTTTTATCGTAACATATAAAACGATATTAGATGTGATTTACCTAACTCGTTTATGATATAATTATTTTTTATTGACTGGCAAAATATTAACTCTGTGAGATATTGTTTTAATCACAAAATATTCATAACAATTCCTTAAGTTGACACGTCAAATAACTTTGACGAAATTAACTTGTTAGTAATCTTAAAACGTGTCAACCTGGCATTATGATATCAAATGCAGTGCGTCAGTTAACAAGTGAGCGATGTAGCTAACATAATAACTTTAAATACATCTAGGTTTTTCTTGTAACGCTAGAAAATAAACATATATTTAGATCATTAGACCACTAAATTTCCATATAACGCGGTCGGGTAAAACCGACAGGAAAAATATATTGTTACTTAAGAAATGCATTTATTGTTGAAGTCATGATTTTATATTAAATGTCAACATTTTTTATAGGCGTACTCATCATAATACTACATACTATAAGTGAATTGGTGAAAAAATGATTTGCCTATTTTATTTCGTGTTTAGTGGTACTACATAATAATATATATATAGTTTTAAATTTATGTGAGATTGTAGATTTTCTATCATGTAATTCAGTAAATGCTCAAAATAAACACCGTTTCATTAACTAATTAATTTACCGTGAGAATTAAACTTCATCATATTGACATCATACGTAATCAGTGCAGGACGTATATGCAGGTATATTAACTCATTTTTCGTAAAAAACAATAATTTTTTTATTATTTTAATTAATTGTTTATATGAAATACCAAACATGAATAAATATCATGCGAAAAAACATTATTTGCTGGTAGCGTCTGAGACGCATCAATATAAATATATAAGTATTTTTATTTAATACAATTATGATACGTGGTTCTGCAAGTTCATACCTCACTGTTATATTTATCTGTAGCTATACGATGCAGTTGAGTTTTGTGTAATTTGCATATAATACAACTCGGTGGCATAACTTAAATTAGATTTTCCTAGAGAAATATAATTTTTATAGCGACTTAATGAATGAATTTTGCGGGTAACTGTTTGTATATTATTGTAAACGCATAAAAAAAAAATAATAGAAAAAAATAATAAAAAATAATAAAAAAAAAATTAATAGAAATTCTATTTCGAAAAAAATGATAGTATTTATGTAACAAATTTCCGTTTATTTTTTAATTTTTTTACTTTATATCTGACGATTTTTTTTAGTCAAAATTATTAGTAAACTAACAGAAAGTTCTTTACTGAATGGAGAAACACCGAATCATATATATTTGTTTTTGGGAGTGCCTAGCTGTTAATGGCATGAATAGTAAACAAGATAGTAAACATCAAATACTCTGCATTGCATTTCGATCAGTAGTGAAAAGATAATGGTGGTGGTAGTGATTGTAGTATGGCAGCCGTGATATCATTGTGCGTAGGTGTGAGTGTAGGTATGGCGTAACGCAAAATCAGTTACGCGAAGTTGGTCACGAAAAAAAAAGTTGTATCCAGTCCAAAAACTTATATATATTAAAATTGGTGATTTAAAATTATTACATTTTCGTATAGTTGATTGGAACAAATTCAGAAATTTGCAGTATTGAATAATTCTGAACAAGCGAAAAAAACATTTTTTCAGACAATTCAACTCGGAAATGATTACGTCCGTCGATTGGAAAATTAATTTTTAAAAATGTACATTGAGTTTGTCCAAAGTAAAAAAGTAATTTATAATGAATAATTTTATAAGTATCGATTATTTATCAGTGCATTCTAGTTAAAATAATATCATAATATTGGCTTTACTCCTCGGTACCATGTTCCTGCAGATAGATCTAATTAAGAAGAATTTATAAGCTTCAGCCATAACTCACACAAACAGTAATTTGATAATTTTTGTTTAAATTCAAGGTGACTGGATGCAGATTTTAAGAAGTGCGTACATGCAATTTAGTAACGATTTATACGGCCATATTGTTTTATTGTTCACGCTGTAAATTGTTATTAGTGTACCCAATTTCCTCCGTATATATATATGTAAAAATAAATGTATTTTCTGTGGTAGTCTAATATTAATTTTGAAAACTTATTTGGATTTGTTACTGTGTGCTATGTAGGAAATAGATTTATTAATTTTGTTTTTCATTTATTTAGTACAGTTAATATTTCCTGTATAATCTAGAAAAAGTACTTTCAAATCCAAATTAGTTTTCAGAATAAAAATTATATTGTTAGAAAAAATCGTACATTTATTTTTATTTCGTTTATTGGCTTAAAACGCAAGAAAAAAACAAGCAATCCCTACGGCCTTAATTTGAAAATTGACGTTACATAAATGAGTAATCTTTATATTTTTGTAGAGATAAAAACTTTTAGTAAAATAATCTGCGACTTTAATTTTTACTAAAAATTGTATTTAGTTATTTTGCTGTTATATATAAAACACAAAATCCAAGCAAATTTAAAATGTAAATGTTTACATATTTCAGTTTGATTATAGTTGAGTATATTGATCTTAAATGTTTAATTCTAAAAAAAAAAAAATAAAAATTTTGTGTTTTCTCATAAAAAAATCGTCGATTACAAGTTGTATATATAGTTGGAGCAAATATAATTGAAAATAATTCGCATTTGAAAATATTTCTCATATAAAATCTCATATAATATTTTGAGTGAGAAAAAATAATTATTATGAGTACTAATATAATTATATTATATATATATATATATATATATATATATATATATATATATATAGATATATGTTAGTTAAGAAAAAATGATTTTAAATAATTATTTATTATGTGACTAAATATAATACAGTACGCGCATTTAAATGTTTCTTTTATTGATGTGAATCAGCCTGACAGTTAAACAGACTGTTACACTTTCTGATGTAATCAATTTGTTATTATTATAATAATAGTGTGAAAATAATTTGTAAAAAAAAAAATATTTATAATTTTCTTTTTATCTGGTGTCTTTATTAAGGTCCGATTTAAATTCTGAAAAATGTACGGAGTTTTTCAAGATCAATTTTTAAATAAGTGCATTAATTAATTTTATATATAATTAATGCATACTTTTCAACAGTTTAGATGAAAAATATTTATGAAATTATTTAAAACCGGTTTGAAAACTCAAGACCTGTACATCAAAGCATAGAAGATATCACGACAAATCCGGTACTTTTAGACTGTTTATTATTAATTTTAAGCTTCAAGCTTCAAAAATGAAAAATAATTCAGAAAACCGATTTCGCGAAGGAAAAATTGGTGAAACAGTTAAAATTAGAATAACCGATGTTGATAACGCACAAAGTGATCTGTGATGCAATTTAGAAGTTATTATTTCTGGTAATTTTGATAATAATGAGTTTTATTTTTATCATATCATAACTAAAATTTGATTTTTTTAGTAAAAGACATTATAATTATGAATATGTTACCACTGAAGGTAAACTTCAACAACTGTACTCCAGAAACCAATTTGAAGTGTGCAGAGAGTCGTTTGTCTAAATTAATGTGGTACATAATACTTTAATATTGTTAAAAGAAGTGGCTAGAAAATTTTTTAATTTTAGCGGTCTAGGATATGATTGATGCAATTGTAAAAAACAATGCAAAACTAGCAAATGTAAATCTAGGGTTGCAGGAAAGTTATGTACTTCTAAATATCATGATAGTTTAACCTGTAAAAATAAATAAATTTAAATTAATAGCAAAACAAACAAAATCATATCATATATATTATTATTTTTGGTGTATTTTGTTTTTAATTATAGTTTAATACTTTTTTAAAAAAAAAGCTGTTTGATTATTTTTTATTATAATTACCCGCTGTGCTTTTGCGTATTGTGTACAATGCCCGGGTGAAGTGCATAATTTTCCATATTGATCAATAAAATTGGTCATTGTATAAATTGTCCGGGCATTATATTACAATGTCCGATTATACACTTTGACCGTAATATATAAATATATATATATATAAATATTATATAATATATATAATATATAATTATATTATAATATATAATTTAATATATTTAATATGTACCCGTAATGAACAATCCGAACATGACGTATAGCCTTTACGACTTTAGTAAATTTTCTAAAGTTAATTCAGACTGTCTGTTTGTATTAATGAGTTAAGTGCAAACATAAGCTAAGCCCGTAAACGAAATTTCGTCGATTCAGCATTGCCGTGTGTTGTCCTATGCACCATAACTTCAAGACAAATGCGTCAAAATAAATCTTCCGCAAAACTTTTCCAAGTATTTTTTGCGTAACGAATGGAAACTTTTTTCTCCTCTTTTTTTATCGTATGAGGGTTGATAGGTTGCTTTCAATCTGCACACGTTAACTGCTCTTGGGACGACTATGTTGACAGATGATAGGGAAATGATAAATGCGAATAGTAAAGTTTTAGCTTTTTTTCAAACTGCAATGTACACGACTCCCGAATCTCAGATTTTTCTGACATGCTGGCCGACTGGAGAAAGTAAAAAAAGTTCTATAACATTATCGCTGCACCGGCCGTGATCGTTGTAACGATATGTTTCACAATATTTATACAACACGAGTAAAACAATTATAAACAACAATATGGCTTTGTCAAATGCAAACAATTATTTGAATTCACGACGAAACTACTCGAAAGAATAAAACTCCGTTTGATCTTTCAATATCACAAAATTACAATCGTATAAAAAATGTATGTTTGGCTCAGATCTCAATTCAGGATTTTTAACTGTAGAATTTTATTGTGATCGGTAATGACAAATAGTTCGATGACGGTTGTAACTTATAAAATTATTTAAAATACGTCAACGATATGATTATAATCATCTAACGAATAACGGATCGTGTAGATTAATTATTGTTTGAAAATATTTACCTAGAAAATCTCATTATTATATCGTTTTATATGTAATAAAATATACATAAACATAACAAATCGTGTACTTAAACCTTCCGATGAAACCCTATATATCGACACATCAAACAATTGCAGAAATGGTAGATACCTTTATGTATGTACCTTTACGTTGATTAAACGCATACTTAGACAATGTAGCGGGTTCAATCGAGTTTTCAATTTAATCTTATATATTTTTTTCAATTCCAATATGAACGCTCTTCGATTGTTAAATAGAAGAATAATTAACTTGGAAATATATTTCGTAGAATTCTATGAATAGCAATATTATCATTTCGCGTGTAATTTCAGTTGTTATATTTCCATACTTGTGTGTGATTATATTAATTAAGTCAACAAATCAATATTCATAATACTAATATTATTTTAGTTGGTTGTGTTGACGTTAAAATAAAAATGAATGAAATAATATCATCTGATATTATTTTAATTATAAAGTAGTCTTTTATTCGATCCCTGTTAATAAATATTGACAAAGTGTAATAATAATACATCATTTTGTTATGTTTTTGCATAAAATTATCACCGATACACTTATTGTAGAATCTTCCTAAAAGAATTTGTTTTTTCTTAATACATTGGTATATCTGAAAAAACAATTTGTTTAAAGTATACTAATATATTAAGAGCCAATATATTATTAATACATAATATCAAAGAAGAGTGTATATTTAAATTGGCCTTAAGGTTTGTATTTTGTTGACATACATAAATTAAAACGTGTGTTACGGGTCATGTTCACAAGTTCCATATTTCTGTTTAAAGTTTAGTAAAAAAATAACGTTATTTTAGATAGCTTTTCAAAGAAAATATCCAATTTGAAATTTAAGTTGTACATACTGTCTGTATCAAAGTTAAAAATTGATTTTTTTTGTAATATCATAGAATCTCTTATAAAAAGATAAAGATCAAACTTACAAAATATACATTGTAAAATACACAATGTAAACATATATTATTACAATATAACGTGTTAAAATCTAACAGTGTTGAAATAATTAGATGTATTTAGATATTAAAAATTACAGCTAAATAAGACACTTCTATTTAGATAAAGTTAAGATAATATAATTTTATCTAAAGATATCTAAAAGTTTAATTTTTTTTTTATCTGATATACCATTTTTTTTAGATTTACGAACAAAACAAGTTAAATCGAAAACTGTTGAAACAAATAATAATTATTTATTTGTATATTATGGTATAATACAAAATATATGGTTGATGGTTAGTTGTAATTAAATGAGAATAAGAAAATTCGGGATGTAGGTCCAAGAATTGTTTAAGGAAAAAAATCATAAAAAAATATCAAAAAAAGAAAAAATGAAATAAAAATAAAGCGAAATAAATAGAATGTTTTTTTCTTACCTTGCTGCTCAACTTAATTATTTTATTGTAACTGTGAATATAATTAACCATGCAAAGATTAATGAGAAAACAGGTTGGTTCGGTGCCTTTATTTCAAAGTTAAAATCACCGACAAATTAAACAAGCCAATACGTAGATTCATAAAACTGGTCGTCCTACGGAAAACCGATTTCGTCGAGAGTAGTGGCTCATAGTGTGCGCACACTGTCGATGAGAGAGGATCATCGAAAAATCTATGGTGTAATTATTTGTAGTTTTTGTGACAGTTTTCTGCTATATCAAACTATTTTGGTGATTCGAATACCGAGTATCAAATTTGTTATTGAATTTTCCGCACCTTGGTTTTGTAGTAATAGTGATACTTAGCGTTATGAATATTCGTCTATGGTTCGTTCTCGTATATATTTTGTTCTGTTTATGTTAAATAGAATGTGTTATGTTTATGTGGCAAGTTTATATTTTTTCGCTACCTCGATGATCAATATTTCTCGTTTGTGCTAGTTGCTTATTATTTCGTTTTTATTCGGTTAGTCCGCAGGAAATCTATTTGATATTCACATTGTGATTTACGTTTTTTTTTTTTTTTTTACTTTCGAATTTAATTGGTATTCCAAAAGGAGCAAACATCAGTATATTTTTATTCAGAAAAAAATGTACGAAATCATTTCATATGACATTATACATAAATAACCCAATACATAAAATGTTATTTACTAATAATGATTATAATAATGATATGTGTGCATATCATTACAGTTATGTCTTTCGGATTGATTTACCCACTAAACAGATGATACTATAAACACTATTTAATATTTTATTAAAATTTAGTAGTGGAAAGTGAGGTGAAATATAAGATAATATTTTAAATCGAAGTGTGTGGTAAGTAAATGACAGGACTAGGCTAATATATCGGTCATATTTTATAAGAAATTATAATTTCTATCGTTAGGATAAATCTATTATATTATTATGTATGATGCTTTAAGTGACTTTTTCTCATTTTTACGGTTAAGCACTTTAAAGTTGATGTAATTTATGCACTTTTTTTTTAAAAACCCCAACTAAACGAGGTGTATGAATAAAATTTAAATAATTCGTAAATGTGTACAATATATGTGTTAGTGAAATGTATCTCAACACGAATTCATAATTTTTTTTAATTTAAATATATCATTGAATGTCTAGGGCGAAATCCAAATTGAGTATTATTAGATATAATGTGGTGCTCGAACAATGTGGGACGATAAAGTTTAACTAAGACCAGGACAACCAGATATCAACAATACATTTTAGTTTTTTAAAAAAGTTTGTACCAAAATATTTAATAACTTCTTTTGTATATCATAAAATTTTTATCTACTTAGTTTAAACATGTTTTATACTATTATACTCATATTTAGTGAATTTTAACAAGATTTTCAGATATCAATGTAAATAAATACTTTAAAGTAAATATTATTATTTTTTAAATTTGGATAACCAATTTCACGGTAAACAGCATAAGTTTCGGGCCACCCGTCCTCCTTTTTCAAATTATTGTGTTCCACACCGATGAAATCGTGTTTCAGTTATGAACACATTCACACACCTTTATCGCTTAAATTGAATTTAAATCCAAATTTTAAAAGATAATATTCCATAAATACTATCAATAACACAAATAATAATATAAGATCGTTGTTCTAGTAAAGCTGCAGATTACGCAAATACAATTTTTCAACGAAAAGTTCCGATAAACATTTGGTACAGGTAAATCTTGTTTAGCCGTACGCTTAGTAGAACGTCATTCGCGGATTATAAATGTAATGACGGAAAAAAGCAGAGCCAAGCCAAAGTGAGACGTCGTATTTTTAAAACCACGACGGAAAGAGACGGGAAACGATGCGGCCACGAAGAAAAACCGTCACAAAACAAATAAAACATCGAATCGGTTATACGTGTTCGGCATTTTTCCTAGAGCGAACCGTCGCAGGCTATTCTCTTTCGAGTCTCGGGACGGATTTAATTCAATATTATAAGACATTCGCTCGAATGTCTGACCAACAGTATTTTTTTCGAACGTAAAACACGCTCGCATTCGACCCCGTAACAGACAACCCATTAGTGTGTGAGACCGTTTTGTTTCCTTTGGGTCTTTTATTCCCCTTTCAATTATCATTATATACAGGTTATCACGTATATTATGGTTAAAGGGGGCGATACGACCATCAGATGTTAGGTACATAGACATTATATACACGTATAACTGTGTCGGTGTCGTTTTATTTGACATTGGACTGAAACTAATTCAATCACGCCAATCGAAGTACCTAATCAATTTTCGGCATGTTACCATCTCCTGTTAGATCTCCCACTCGTGGTTTCTCCCATCATGCCTAGACATTCTCTCTCATACACACTCTTTCCCTTTCCCCCGATCCGCACGTACAACATAGATGTAGAATTACGAGGACGAATACAGTTAGCATGGCGGCATGCCATGAATTCCAAATAGCGAATAACGCAGTTTAACGAAAGGCCAAAGGACGCGCGAGTTTTCTGTATAACGACGAAGATAAATCCTGTTCATCTCATTCCTTGATAGTGCCTCCTCCCGGCCGTCTCCGTCAAATCCTAAACGCGTGCATGTGTGTAATTATGTATAGTTTGTATGGCACATTTGAATCTCCAATAATATATACTATTATTATAACACACGCTAAAAATTATTTTATACGCAAACGTTTCGTTTACTGACTAAAAACGATATAATTTGTTCACATGATAATATGACGTGCTTACATTTCACTGAATCCTTAACAAACAATTGTTATCATGTAAAAAAAAATCCTAAATAATTAACAAATATACGTAAAAAAATTAATTGATTTTTTAAAATTAGGTTAGCTATATACTTAAGTAATACATATGTTACGGGGAACATGAGATATTCGGGCATTGTGATCGTTGTGGGCAAAGTAAAAGATTATAGCCAGTGAAGTATTGAAAGTTAAAAAAACAAAATATACAATAAAAAAGTATGATATAGTAGAAATTATTGAAATTATTAAAATTAAATTATTAAATAATTAAAATTATTATGTCTTAACGAAGAGATAAATTCTAAGGCACTTATAATGGCATAACATTCAGCAGTGAATGATATTGAAAATGCGTTAAGCTTGTAACGTAATATTTCCTTTTGGACAGTGTCCGTACTGTGACACTCCTTATGGTCGCCAACCATAGGCCGAGATCAATAAACGGTCAGTCATATGAATTTTTTTATTGTTAAATAATAATTATCAACAAACAATGAGAAAATAAACAAATTAAATAAATTAAACTACCAGGTTCTTATAATACACTTGAATCTTGTAGTTTAATTTATTTAATTTGTTTATTTTCTCAATTTTCTCAATTTTCGTTTATAATTATTATTTAACAATAAAAAAATCTAAAGACATAATTTAGTTAAACATATGGTTGTACATAAAAAAAGACCAAAGAGATGTTATTTTACATGCAAACATACATACATTATTTTGGTTTTTTATATATCTATACATTGAGGTCGTTGTTGAGTGTTGTTGTTGCCGCTGCTGTCATTCATAGTGTTGGTGTTACCGACATATATATTAACATAACATATTATATCCGTTAATATATTAACGGATGTTTCTAGGGACTTATTAGTGAAAAATAAAACTATGTAATTAGCCAATAAAAGCATTTGAAAGTTTGGTGAAACTAAGGAATGGCAAATGGGGCACATGTAATATTAAAACGTAAGGGACTAAGTCAATTGCCTTGAGAAAGTACTCTATGCGTTAATCTCATAGAAGTAGTACCAGAAGGTGATGAAAACATAAGGAAACGCTAAGAAAAAAGTGAAGAAATAAAATTATATAGAGAGAAGGGAATATAAAATGAAGCAAGGTATGATACGAGAGATGAGATATGTACTAAATCGAAAGCACCATTAATGTCTATAAATTCATTTACTCACACAGTTTGTATCCCTATGATATCGTTTGCGAACTGCGATATTTAAAACCATCTACATAGATATATCTGCTATGAAATAGAGCTATTTATTTAAATATTGTAATTTAGTTTTTAAAAGTTATCAAAGTGCTTTTTTTACAAAAACCTACTGACAAACATTATTTATGTATAATATACAAAAATGCACATATTATAATTTTTTTGTATCTAGTTTTATTATATTAACATGTGTATTTTAGAAATAATTGTTAGAAAAATATTTATATATATTTAAATTTGATATTAAAGTAAACATAAACTTAGTAAACGGTCTACTATACGTTGATTTGGCACTTTTATATACATCACTGCGGTCTGCCCGGTAGTTTATTAATATATACAATTTCCTATAATATTCCAGTAAAATGTAGTAAACTGATAGTTAGATATTAATAACCTGGATAGTTATCATTCACAAACGTTTTCATGCTGTATTGTTAAACGTAGAGAGCTATTTTTAAAATTCCATCTCGTTGTGTTTAAATTTTTTGTAATGAGCATACTATTACATATAAAACAATAATACAATAATTTGTTATTAGTATTATAATGTCTGTTATAATACGTAGCTTTACTAAATTAGATGACTCATGTTATTATTTGTCAACTAAGTAAATTCATTTAGGTTATAATTGTTTATACAATATATAATGGACAGTCGTGCGTTCATGTAGGTATATTATGTTTTATTTCGATAAAAAAAATAATTAAAATAGCTTTCGTTTAAAAATATGTGAAAATGTTCATGAATTTTATCTAAAGAACTACAACTCTTATACAAATTGTCTGTTTATTACAATAATAATACATCGTATTTTTCCACCATACACGGTAAACCACTACTACCGCCGTTGCATAGATGACTATAAATCGGTTTACCCTAAGCGCGTGGATGTACAAGAATTGCCTATCCAAAGCACCGCATGGTAGACGATTTTTAGAAATTTTATATGAACGTTAAATCACTTAAACAAAGTGAATGAGGTCTTCAGATAAAACACGTGATATATCAACAATATCAAGTTGATCGAGCGAAACAACGTATAATGTTTTAATTTTTGGGACAGAAACAAATATTTTTCAATCCATAGTGGCTTTGTGTAAAAAATGTGTTGTAAAACAAACTATTGACCTAGGTAAAAATGTTATTGTACACACATATTACCTGTAGTTAATAGTATATTATAATATTCAATATTATGTACTAAATACTATGTTTGAGTTTAAGATAAAAACAAAACAATAGTAGATATATTAAATATATTTATAGACAATTTAAATGGAATTAAATTAAAATAATTAATGATTTTTTTTTTAATTATTAATGCATTTTAAAAATATGAGCGATAAAGTGATAAAAAATAATATATTGTTAATAATATATTCAAAACAGGATTTCACCCGGCTTAAAAACAGTTTAATAGATAAGAATGATTGGTGACACGAATCTTATGCTGTTTACAATGAAATGGGTTATGCAGTTCTAAAAATAAAAATATTGATAGTAAAGTATAATATTGATTTAATTATTTAAAAATCTTGTTAGAACTCATTATACAGTGGATTGTTGATAATCCGACACTGCGTCAGTCAACCCTTAGAATTCCGTCATTTTTATTCACTGCCAACTTTAATTTAATTTTTGAGTTATTGTTTTAATAATGCAATGGAATAAAGTTTTCCGATAATATTATTAGAATTTGAACCAAAACTATATAATTGTCGGTGATAATATGTTATAATATGAATTATATTATATCATAACATTTCAAATAGTTTGAATTTTAATGGATTACCGTTTAAATTGAGTTTTTCATGATTTACTAGTAAACAAATTTAATTTAATTTAAACCTAATTTCTGTTTTAATTTCTAGATTTTTCAATAATTCGGTAATACTATGATTCCATGTGTGTTAAATTATCAAAAATATACTGTATATGATTACATTAGTATTATAGCACTAATGTTCAAACTAATCAGATTAAAATGTTGTTATATAGAAATGAAGTAATAAAATTTTTTTAACGTTATCGAGATACCAAAATGTATTGTTGATGGTTCTTCTCATATTATAATAATGTGTTATTTAAAAGTATTCACATAGAAAACTTGTTCTTTGTGATGAAAATTAATCACGTATATATGTTTTATAATAATTTATGAAACATATATATCATTATTATACTCACGTGTGATACTACATGATCACTTATATACGACGAATCACCTTAAAACAATGGTCTTATATAAATAATATAATATTATGATATATATTCAAATGAAAATTAAAAAAAGGAAAATAACGATTGACGTTTACACGAAATTGCAATAAAAAAGATTTATTCGGAATACATACGCATTGCGTATATATTAAATATTACTTATATAATACGAGAAACGTTAGATTCCGATCATCAGTGATAATATTATATACATTGCCATCACTAGAGATTGTTGAGTGTTGTTATTAAAATAAAATACCACGTGGGTAAGAGTATTTTTCTTTCCTTTCTTTTTTGTGGTAGCCATTGCTATGGAAATACACAGTGACGTGGATAAAGAGTAGTTTGAATAAAAACTTTATGTGTCACCTCGAACTCCAGCATGTACTTATATCTAATTATTATTATACTAAAGGATTATATTTTTGAAAAAATACATGAACGCGTATATATTATATTAATAAAATAACAAAAGCAAAAATATGATGAAGAAAAAAGAAAAATAAGAAAAAACTATAAACAAATTCTGGTTATTAGTAAAAAAATGTATGTCTACATATTATTTATATTATATTGCTTGAACCGTTTACGAAATTCAATGAAGTATTTCGATATAAAAAATACAACATTATTAAATGAAAATAATTGATACGAAACTCGCACGCGTGTACCAGGTAAGTAATATCGTTATATTTAACTTTATGCATCTGTTATAAGACTAAAACAAATACGCCGTCACAGAGTGCATAATACAGTGAAACCTCTGAATAGCGGACACTCCCGGACACCAAAATTTTTTCCGTTATTTAGGGGGGTCCATTTGATGAAATGAAATAATTTCAGCAATTTTTTTAGCCTTTTCCTATATCGCTGGTCCGGAAACGCAAATTTTTTCCTCGGACTTTCCGATACCAGACCAAAAATTCGTTATCTATCACACTCGTTTCAAATTTCCTTACTTTCATTCATTTACGCTCGTCATTTCGATTTTCAACCCACGCTTTGTAAATTTCGTTTTTATTTGACATGAAATCCGCGATCTGGTTTTTTCCAACTTGAAACTTTTTAGCAAGTACACGAACTCTTACATTTCCGTTGTTTTGACGGACGTCGAGAATTTCAATTTTTCAAGGAATGACAACCTCTTTCGCTTTAACCCACTCATATCATCGAACTAACTAATTAACAAAACATAAGAAACAATGGCAGTCAAGACATTGATATTTTTTAACAATCGTCATAAGTTGTAATTTTATCTTATCGTTCGATAACGAGTACATTTTCGTTAAACCTAACGCAAATGCGTTTTGCTGTCAGCGTTATGTTATTATTCTTAAATTAAGATTATTATAAGTGTCAATTATTCAGAGACTCCGCTTTTCGGAGGATTCTCCATTAACAATTGTGAAAATATCCCGTTTTCAAATAAAACTTCCGCTTTGGGAGGTGTCCGTTATTGAGAAGTGTCCTTTAGGGGAGGTTTCACTGTATATAAATTAATATATAAATTGTATTTATTAATATAATCATTTATTACTAATATGATCGTCTAGATTAAATTCGTATCAACATACATTTCATTAACTCGTATGTCGCATGCATTTACGAAATGTTTAAATGTGAAACGTACACTCGTCGCTTAACAGATATATCTTATGACTTTAAGGATTGTATGTTTATAGTAATATAATTTTTTTAATATGCCCATTTGCAATCCCAATTTTCTGTCCGTTATTCCTTACAAGTCCATTTTTTCGGTTAATAATATAAATAATGATAATGTTTAATATTAATACTTCTTTGTTTCCGCGATGACATAATTATAAATGACAACCTTTAAACGATTCAATCATTGCAACAATTTTATACTAGTCAGTCATAAAAATTAAATGTTCATGTAACAATGTTACATATTACTTATTATTATTATTATTATTATTATTATTATTATTATTATTATTATTATTATTATTATATTATTTATTATTATTATTATTATTATTATTATTATTATTATTATTATTATTATTATTATATTATTATTATTATTATTATATTATTATTATTATTATATTATTATTATTATTATTATTATTATTATATTATTATTATTATATTATTATTATTATTATTATTATTATTATTATTATTATTATTATTATTATTATTATTATTATTATTATTATTATTATTATTATTATTATTATTATTATTATTATTATTATTATTATTATTATTATTATATTATTATTATTATTATTATTATTATTATTATTATTATTATTATTATTATTATTATTATTATTATTATTATTATTATTATTATTATTATTATATTATTATTATTATTATTATTATTATTATTATTATTATTATTAATTATTATTATTATTATTATATTATTATTATTATTATTATTATTATTATTATTATTATTATTATTATTATTATTATTATTATTATTATTATTATTATTATTATTATTATTATTATTATTATATTATTGTTATTATTATTATTATTATATTTTTATTATTATTATTTTTATTATTATTATTATTATTATTATTATTATTATTATTATTATTATTATTATTATTACTATTATTATTTGTACCATACAGTTTGTTTGCATATTAAATATATAGATTTAAATAACTACCAGGTACAAATATATAAATTGTGTATTCTATTTATAAAAATATTGCATTTTATTAAAATTTATATTTAATTTTGTGAAAATATTATATTTCTTTTTATGGCATAAAATATCTATCTATAATATTTTCTAATTGTTATCTATATCATTGCAAATATAAAGCAATGCTAGACCATTTAGTATTTTCTGTGAAATCATTAATTTTAATCGATCTTTTAACCTAAATTTATAAACAATTTAATATAATAATGCTATCAAGGCTCTGGGGGAAAGTGGTGATTGACCTCTTCGTCACCATTTTATACCTGTCCCTAGTGTGTACCTGGTGTGTGATCTTTCTGAGATCTATTCTTCTGAAAAAGGTGGTAAAGCAGGTATTAGGATTTTGTATTCAAATGATATCAAAAAATTGGCTATTGGTACTCTCAACTTTCTTATCGAACATTCGAAATCAATTAGGAAAATTTTTTTTATTCAATACACCTGGAGGAACAAGTTAGACTTTCCCGCAAAAATGGTTGCTCTTCATACTTAAAACGGATAGAGTTTAACCATATTGTATATTTCACAATGTTGAATTACTTTATCAGAATAAAGTCTTAAACTTAGAAACTTAAACTACTGATTATAAATATAAAGTAGGTTTTTTAAAATCCAAAATTATTTCTGAAATTACTGAATTAAGAAACATCTGTGATTTTTATTTGATACAGTAGTGTTCAATGAGGGTTTCGGATTTAATTTAGTTGGTTTTTTAATTAAATTCGTTATTTGTTTCATCGAAACGTCCTGGATTCACAAGCGTTTCGACAAAGTCTCTATTTGCTGGCGAATGGTTAGAAGAAGGTACGAGAGAGTTCTTAATCAGATAAAGTCGTCAAGAACTATGTTATTATATGTTATGTGGCAGCCGTATGTATACAAATGATTAATTACTAATTTGTTAAGTTTTTGACTTAAATTGGATTCTTTTTTGCAAAATTGTAGAAAAATGATATTTAAATTAAGTCAATTACCTTATATAATATTTATTATATTTATATATATATATATAGTAACTTTTTTATGTATTATATAAATAATTTATAATTTATATAATACCAATACTAATATATCAACGTGAAGTATGCATTTCACTCGTTTAGGTTTAAAATTGGTAATCATATTATCCGAACGGTAGAAAAGTTTTAATTGGCTGTTTTTGTATCACGGTAATGGAGGGTTTATTTTGTCCATATACATTATTTATAGAATATATATTGACGTCTTTGTAATTATCGCCTATACCGCTATCGCTATTATAATATACATTAATATGTATAATATGCAACTTTACTTATATCTTCGGTCACGTTCGGGCCGGACCACCTTATCGTACAGTATCGAAACTTATAGGAACTTTTATAGGTGTGTGTATGTATTTGGGCACGTACATGGTGTTAAACTTAAAAAGCCAATTAATGGGTACGATTTTTCTCAGGGAGTACTTTAACGTGGTGTACATATGCGTGTGGGTGAGAGAAGGTTTAGAAAAGACTTCTGCCGGGAGAGCCGTCTTCACTGTCGGGCCAACCATAAAACGGTAAATAAATAATTCATGGTTCACGCAAAACTGCCACCGAGATAGTGCAAAGTCGTTCGCGAAGCCAGCGGAAGGGTGCCGCCGCATAGCGTAAACAAGCCTTTGCTCTTTAATCAAAGTTTCGCCTTAAACGTGCACGCATATACGCGATTATTAATTGTAACTTATATTGCTATTGTTATCACTATTATGTAATATATAAATATATTATATACAATACGTCAAAATGTCTGTAGTTTGGTATAGGTATATCAGCCGAAAATCGTCTTATAAATTTCATAATACAACGTATAGACATCTATATATTATACTACGCACCTAAACGTCACTTTGACGATGACGTCAACGAGCTTATACATTTTACAATTTGTAATAAAGTGCTGGTGTCGCGCACGGTGTAAAACAAAACGTGCCACGTCTTTGCCGCCTCCTGACAGTGTGAATATCGTAACATTCCCCTCCGTACCCGTTCACCGTAGACGGTATATAACACCGGCGTGTATATATATACGCGCGAGTTTTACGTATACTATAATATACGAACACAATTATATATAACATACGAGAGAGAGAGAGAGAAAGATAGATGTTTATCACCTCCGACACAATGCATGTACAGCGTTTTGTTTTCATTGTTCGCGGCGGCAGAACGCACGGGATGCAGCTTGAGATTTTTCCGCCAAAGGAATTTCGTTTACTATTTATTGGGAGAGACCGGTTTCGCAGCGCCGGCATAGTCTTCTCTATACAATAAACGTACACGTGTTTAATATATAATAATATTAAACGAGGCTGTCACTTCCACCTCGACGCTTATACTGCGAATTTTACACGATTTCTGCGACTTACGAGCAATAAATTATAATAATATATACAACTAACTGTATATAAGTCACGCAGGTCGTTGTCCGGTCCACGTTTTCATAGGCGAGACTAATTAATATTTGGTGTTTTCAGTCCACTAACAAATTACTATCCGAAGCCCTTTTAAAGTTGTTAACGTGTTCACATAAAGTTTCATTTTGTTGGTCACTTATAAACATCATATAAACGAGAAAAAAATTGTATGTATGAAGATTTTACAAATGTAATATTTGTTACGAAAAAAACTGACTACTTCCGACACGTTCTGGGTGCTAGATGTGCTCTAATGTTACACCACCTCAGTGCGAACAAACGTAATTATTAATATTTTTATAGCGAGTTTAAAATAACCAAAAACAATGATTTAATTAGGTTAACAAATATTTATGTTGCATCTTTCTACATTTTAGAATTAAGCGAAAAATGTATTGAGTTACAATGATATGAGTTTTGTTTTTGTTTGGTCAGTGAATACTTATTCGTATAGGAGTAACTTCAATAGGTTTTACATACGTTAATTTCCGATAAAAAATCATGCGCAAACGTTACTTCAATTCAAATGTTTTACTTGTTCTTTCATAAACGTAAGGAAAATTAAAATTTTAAAAAACAGGTAAAATGTTTGACCTGTTCGTTTAAAACTGTAACATGAGATATTTTTCTACCTCAGACCTGAAAATTTAATAAACGCTTTTCAGTGATGTTATGAACTGTTCGATTTTCGAACCAAACCGAACTCATAATTGGAAATATTCAAACCAAGGAAAGTTAAATTCATACCGAATTTTTCGAAAAAGAATCAAAAATATTTAAATAAATAATATTCCGTTTGTTTTATTTTTAGGATGGATAATAATTTTTTTCCTGTAATCCGCAGTAATACTAATATCAACGATATATTTTTCCATTTTCATTATCATTTATCAATAAAATAATATAATATAATGTAATAACAATTATTCACAAATCATTCCCTTCTCAATAAAAAAAGATGTTTATTGTTAACAAAGATTTAAAGTATTGTCGGTGATCTACAAGAAAAATATTACACATTATTTATATAAATATTCGTAGTTTTTGGATCCAAAAATATATTATTTTGTCTTTTTATTGATAATATTTTAGTATTTCGTAATTTAATCACAAAACATCATAATTTGCTATCAGTGTTTATGATAATATTATTGTAGTGATAGTCATAGAGTTAGTAGACATTAATTGTTCATTACTATTATTACATAACGAATACGATTACCAAAAGTTATTTACAGAAGTGATTACTCTTTTATAGTGCCTCAGACAACAGATTAATATTTAAAAGTATTTCATTTACATTGTATTTATTTTAACCACTTAACCCATATTATCGTATATGATACCATAATACACAAATCGTATTATAATACATTATACACCAAAAACTCGGATTATAATATTTTGATTTTATATCTATTGTTCCGCCAAAGAAAAGATATTGGTAAATCTCGGATTCGGTTCTGTACCAAAAGAGGATTGTACGTTTTTTTAACGTCGGATAGTATTTTTATTTCTTTTTAATATCATCGTTATATTTTTTTATTATTACGAATTAACTACCCTGATTATTACATTGTTATAAGTATCTAGGTCGGAGACGCGTGTTTAGGGTTTTTGTAATGTCAATATTTTTTAGATTACATAGAACAATATACTAATAAGGTACGGAAAATTATTTTTTTCCAAATATATAAAATATATTATATTATAACATGTGTGATTCATCGGGCAATAAATATGTTGAACTATTAGGCACAAAATCAAACATTTTTATTGTGTACGAGTATATATTGTACTATAATAAAATGTCGCGTTTAGATAATTCATTTAAAAAGAAAAAAATACATTTATCAAATTCGATTAAATAATGGTATTTATAATATATATCGTGAATTTGACGATGTATGATCTATTTTTATATTATTAAAACATAAAATAACAAAAATACTGGTAACTACATTGGATAATAAAAGTCTTAATTAAGTTTCTAATAGTGAAATTAGGAAAAAACCACCGAAGACGGATTATCCTCCACCACGACAATACGAGCTCTTACACATCGGCTCTAACAATCGCCTATTTTATCGGCCAAAACATCGAATTAATGAGTCATCCACCTGACAGTCCTGATTTGGCACCTAGTGACTCCTTCGACTTCCGCATATCAAAAATAAGTTACGTTTTCCCACGCCTGGAAAAGCACTTGATGCTTGTTACATTTTGTAGAGGTTCCTCAATTGGAGTAGAAAAAGTGCTTCGAAAAGTGGTTCAAACGCAAACAAAAGTCTATTGATCTTCATGGAAAAAATTTATAATTACAATAAAGCCATTTTTAATGATTAATATTATATTGTAATTTTTTTGTTTCAAAACATAAGAAGCAATCTACATAAAGTATCAAAAAGATGTAATTGGTTACCGGAACGTAACGTGTGTCGTAATGACATGATCTCACCTTCAACACAAAAAGTGTTCATAGACAAAATAACAATACTAATAATAAAACATCAATTAAAGTCAGTACATTATTCACTTCATTCAAAATTGAATATTAAAAAAATTTCCAATTTTGTAATAAAAATAAAATATTCTTGTTTTAAAAATAAAATAAAAACTTTTATACAAAATTCGATCTTGAATTAAATTCTAAAAAATTACCATGCATATCGATTTTAAAAATATATTTTTTTTATTTTTCGAATAATTTGTTTTGTGGGAAAAATGTAGGATAGCCTTAATGAGTCGATAAAAATATTGATCAGAATTTTATGCCCACATAATAGGATCGTTTTAATTTAAACAAAACCATAAACATTATCCTTAATCGGTCTATCTGTATAGAGATATCAATTTAATTTAAAAAGAATAATGGTAATATTTTTTTTGTGCTAAACTGTAATAAGAAGAAGCCCGGTTGATGTTCAACATTTTCCACATTTTTTAAGGGAAATTTTCAAACAATTTTTTATTCTTTGGACCTATCTTTCACATGCAATTCATTCGGTGCCAAATGACTTAACCAATGTTCGTATGAAACAGTATTAAAATTGTTTGTTTAATTATTTGAACGACGTTATTCTATTAATATGTTCTTTTACAGTAGAAAGAACATTATAATACACGCCACATTCATTTTAGACAAACAATACCATAATTAATTGAATTAATATATTAATATTATGATAATATTAAAATATGTATAATTTATATATTCGTGACAGTCAATCTAATTTTAATTCTTCATTTTTTTTTTTTTAATTCTCAATAAACTATTGTTTAGTACAATAATATACAAATTCTTTAAATCTCGTTTTAGTTAAATATTTTTCACCCATTGTTAACTATTTTCACTATTAAACATTGTTCACTATTAATTGAGAAACAACATTATAACTAACAATTATGTAAAATATTATTCACAAAGCAAATTCTACTTAAACTGCAATGATTATATTTTTCCATGATTCAAATTTGCGTCATCCGCGTCAACGAATAATTTTTAATGCAGACGCTGTTTGACGTGACTTTGCGTCATGATAAAAATAGTTATATATATTCGGTTTTACTCAATCATTAATATCGTACCTAAAAAATTTAACAAAAATAAAATTGAATATTAACTATATATGAATTTATTTTTTAATTCTGTAAATGTATTCAATTTTTGTATGTAAGTTACTTCTTTTTTATCTTTCCACTTTCTAATTGCAACCCCCTATAAATATCTTGCAATTGTTTCATCTTTTTCAATTTCTGATGTGTTATATCCTTTGGTGTATTTTTACTGTTTACTTGCAGAATACTAGTTAAGTACGTATTTTTTTTTCAATTAATTTAGTTTACAAATTAGGGATCTGCGGTTTGGTCCTGAAGGTAGCCGACGAGATTTTTCACGTGGTGGCGTCAGGTCTTTGGTGAAAGCCTGCCATAATTACCCGTCCCGTCGATCTTTTGCTTGCCCAAAAACTATTTTCAACTCCCCTAATATACGAAGGGTGCAATCTCTGAGCTTATTTGTGTTTGGGAAATATGAGGATATACAGCTGTTGATTTAATTTAGTTGCCTAATCAAAACTATTATAAAAATATAAAAGCTGTATTACAACTCATAATCTCACATTTTATAACATATATACAATAATGCTGATGAAAATAATAAGCTTATTACATAACTCTAGCCGAATTATAACCAATTAAAAAAATATATCGAGAAGACGCAAATACGCCGTCATACGTAGAGAACGTGTTAATTGAGATTCATAAAACATGATCGTAATTTGAAAAAAAACACGACGATTGTATAATTAATTATGAAATAACATTTCCTATTTATTTTTATAAATATACTCATGATCCGTAGTATAATCTGTCAATTGCTTTTAACCTCGCAATCAGAAGGCATTGTATCGATGTTTCTCTTGAAAAGATATACAAATATAATAAACTATGTATACACGCACAAATCTAGCGCCCACTTTACAAAGAGTTAAAGTAATATAATACCAAACGAAAACGTACACTAAACAAGTTATTACAAAAATGTAATACAATAAAATAAAACATCTGATGACTTGAAGTTACGCAACTTATCTAATAAATACAATTTTACGAATACCATTGATTCAATAATAATTTATATTTTAACACAAAAATATTATACATTATTTTTTTATTGCTTGAATATAAAATGATAAATATATTGAAATCCGTGAACAACACATTGTTTTCATTGAAAATTATAATTTTTTAATTTATTTATTTTTCATTATTTCTTCAACAAACAATAATTCAGTCTTTAATTACCTTGAGTCTTAACTCATTGTTTTAGAAATATACCTTATGGATCATAACTCTTGAAATGTTATATCATTAATTTTTATATTTTAATTTGTATTTAACAAAAAAAAGTAAAACACAATATTCTATTCCCAACTTCATATAAGTAGATAGCTAAATAGATGTCAGTACCTTTACACATAAATCATAATTTATTTCCCAATCATTCCCATCACATTTTCCCCATCTACATGATCGATATGAGTATTTTTGTGGTCTTCCGTATCACATTTCATTCGATTTTTATTTGATCCGCATTCTCTGCAGAAACCATAATCTCCGGACAAAATGCTACTTATAATTATTTTACGTAACAAGTTATTTTATAAGCACGTAAATAATATTTGGAGGTATCTATGATAATATATTTATGGTATCTATAGTATCTATAGTATCTATGGAATGTTGCATCTCAGTTTCTATTTTAATTTAACAATTTGATATACGTATATTTAATATACACAATGTAAGTAATCAATATATACTCGTAAATAAATATAATTTTAACTAAACATCCTACACCAAATTTCAAAAGCAGATTTAAACTGGAATACAATTTATGTAAATATACAACATTAATTTTTAAACAATAATTTAAAAAAACAGATTGATAAACTAACAGGATATTTTGAAAATTGAAATAATAAATAAATAAATAAACTATTATATAATGTAATTTATTTAATTAATTAATCATATACAAATATGAAGATAAATTTAATTTTGTTTGAGTTTATAACAGGAATGGCCGATTTTCGGTATACTAATTTTATCATACTATTTGCGTCAATAGTGCCCTAACCTTATAGGTGAGCACTTTTATATAGGCGTATCTATTTCAAATTAAAAAACAATTGGATAATTGAACGAAAATTCTAAACAGTAATCTAAACATAATAATACAGTTTATACTTAATTAAAAAATTATGTCCTGAATTCGTATAATAAATTTCATGAAAACAAAATTGGTGTTGATTAAATGAACAAGACGGGATATCTCTTAACCCATATCATCCTTGATTTCCTGTGTATATGCCGGCACAAATACAGTAAATAAATTACATTAAATGTTAAAAACTCTACAAGCTAATAAAAAATAATTGTGACTTACGATATTTAAGTTTTATAAAACACTTTTAGTGTAACATGAATAACCTCTGGTATATATATCAAATCATAACTTTGAAATAATCCATTTTAAACCAAAGATAATTTTATTGGAAAACAATAAAAAATAAAGATGTATTTTTTAATATGTATCAATGTACATTTTTTAAATCAATTAACTTAACAAATTAATAAGCTTAAAACAACTTTCAAAGTATATAACTTGTTCAAAAAGTTTTACTGAACACATACTGAAAAGAAATATTTCAACTGAAAAATTCATCCTTCCTTAAGATTACATATTAGTTATTAATAAAATTAATAAATTTTATAGCAGTTTTAATTTATCATATTAAATAATTTCCGTAAAAAACATTTCATGTCAAAAACTTTATTTTAAAGTACATGAAATAAAAAAATTAGTAAATAAACAGCTGTGTTAAAAATATTTTCGTCATTTTTAATTTAAAATTAATGTTGCATTATATTTCATGTAAAATACCACGTAAATATTAGTTTTATAAATTTTAACTAATGAATATTTGATGTTTTTAATATTAATAACAATAATAATTAATATTAAATTATAAAAAATAATTATCTTCTAGATATTTATTTTTTTCTATATGAGGTTCAAAACAATTTTATATAATATTGTTTCAAATTTCTGGGCTCAACGGAGGTTAAATTTTATTCGATTTTATATCCGAAACCAGGTTAATTTGTTCTGATTTTTGGGATAAAACCTAGTAGTACGATGTTTGTAATATGATGGTTTAAAATATAACTACATATTGATTATGAGGTACACAAATATTTATTGACTTTATACATATACTATTTCATAAAAATGAAATTTAAATTACTAAATTGTTCAAAATTTTATAGAAATATAATACTAATGGTAAACATGTTATTCAAATGTAAAACTTAAGAACTTTTTATAACGTCGTAATTTAAATGTTATAACAGTTATAACGTTAATTTGTTCATAAGTGTAATGAAAATATTTCATTTTCGTTTTAAATATTGAAGGCTATTTAAAAGTAATAATATTAGGTATTTAAACTTACTTATAATACATTTAAAAGTGTTGTATTTGTAGTTAAAATAAAAAATATAACAATACAATATAAGTGAGGTTAATATATTCCTTATTCCGGTGAAAATCTTAAATGAAAAATAAAATTTAAAATTAATTTTTTGAAAAGATTTACTTGTATTATAATTAATACAAACAAATATTTGGAACCGTGGTATTAAAATATAATTGAAATACATTTCATTCGATATACTTTTAACCATTAGATTTCTCTGTCAAATTACTTTATTTGTTTGATGTGAATAACGTTTTAAAGTTGAATTTATTTGTAAAAGTATATATATATATATATATTACTATACACTCTACACACGACTTGGTTATTAAGTCTTGTAATCGAAAAATAGAATTCGATATCGCCCCCGCACCCCTGAAAAAGGTGCTTTCGTTCTTATCCCATATAATATGTATTAACTTTTAGAATTGAAAGGCAGTCCCACGATGTGTAACGTTGAGATGTTCGCCTTTGACGTACTATTTCTGCAGTTTTCCCCATTTGCGTATAAACCCGTTTTACTCTTCGTCTCTTCCTCTCTCGCTCACTCACTCTTTCTTTCTCATTTTCTACTCTCCCATTTTAGTTTTTTTCCATCGACCTATAATGTGTTTTCAACACATGCATACACATACACACATACACGCATATACATCACATTTCAATACAATTTCAATTCAGTCATTGATTACCTATTTATTTATTTTTTCGTTAGAAAAAAACATTGTATATATCTCCTCGTATAAAAAAAAATATATATATATATTATTGTTGTTATTTTATAGCGTGTTTGAAACAGTTACCACCGATATTATGGTTTGTTTGTAGCGTACTTAAATCGACAGTTTAAAAACAAGAATAAATTGAATAGATTTGCGTGCACGCGTGTGTGGTCCTTTTATATAATCTAGGACATCCCCACCCCCGAATTTATTATTATTATTAATTGCATCATAATTATTATTAGTAGTAGTATTACATTTAAATATTATTAAATATAAAAAATAATAATATATTTTAATACTGTCAAAACAAAACCAAAAATACTGATAACCATTTGGTAACCACCAAGGTATCACCTTGGATGATAAAATGGCTTATTAAATATTTAAATACTAAGCGTCAAAAAAATCAATCGAAGAGTACACTATTTTTGACCAGAACTATTTGCTATAAACATTAAAGCATGAATATTTTTTTGGTCTTTATTGGGGTTTGTTGAATATGTTTTTGAATGAAAAAATTTCAATTAGATGAATATAGTATGCAATATACTCAAAAATATGTTCTGCTCGTTTAATTTTGTTATTTTTCAAGTATTACTATTATAAATAGTATTACATTTAAATATTATCGTAATATAAACATATAGCGGAAAAATGCCCATATTTATATACAATTAATTCAATCGCATTGTGGGTGACGGTTTTTGTTTTTGTTTATACATTGTTATGAAAATACATTCAAATATAATAATATAAACTATAAATATCAATTTGTATAACGTCATCGATCCTGAAACATTGTGTTATATATTTGTAATTTAAGTCTAAAACGTGTGATTGACAAACATTGCGTAAATTTTAAAATCACAAAAAAAATATTATAATAATAAAATGTTTTAGGTTTCGCATACTAAGGGACATCCATAAGACAAAATAACAAAAAAATTGTTCATTTCGTACTGACCTGTAACGTCGACGATACCGTGTATTGTGATCAGTATACTGAGGCAGGTGCGCAACGTGCCCATCGCTGGACGGTGACTGACTTGCGGAATGCGTGACGGCGTCGGCCGAATGCCGGGCGGGAAAATGCATCGTTGCACCACGGTCACCGTCGCCATGGAAACGATAGTAAACGCGCGCACGTGCATATCTCACTGCTACTTCGTAATATACGTAATAAACGCACTTGATGAGAAATGCTATATGTAAATTACATAAAATGTAGTAGCAGTAGTTTTAGCGAACAGGTTAGCAAAACGTTCAACCTTGGCCACGATAAAACATTTCAATTTATTATCAATACAATTGATTATAGAAATCGATTATCTTTAAAGTTTATATAACGTTCACAATTAATAAAGTCTTGTTAATCAAAGGCTGGCTAGAAAGGTGGAAAGGCCTCTGCGAGTTCAGCTATTTGCAAGTACTTAAGTTGAAAAATATATGCGCTACCAAAATCCGCTATGTGCCTGAGTAGCACCAAACTTTAACATACGTTCTTAAAACTTTGGTCTTCACGTCATTCCCCGTCACTACTCGCGTTATTTTTGGTTTTTAATAACGTTATACAACAAAAAAGGGTTTTGCAAGAATATAAATAATTTTTCCCTATATCATCTACATATGGAAATATAAATAATTATATTGGACAATTTTTTTTTGTCTTGGGAAATTCATTTAGATGTAGACTATGGATATTTATTATTTGAAACTTCATATTTGTATTTATAGAAATAGCCTGGATGGAAAGATCTTCACACCTCGATTTTAAATACTAAAAAAATCACCAATGCGTCATCACTAACACTTTACCAGTTCACTAATACTTTAACAGTTTATATATTTATATGATAATACAATATTTGTCATATATAATATTTTAAAGTAAACGATGTGTTCATGTTTGGTGTTGTTAAAAAACTATTTAATAACTATTAATGTATCAATCTTTAAAAAAATTAAATATATTGTTTTTTAACGAAACGTGTAATTTTAAGAGTTGATGTTCCAAAATCTTATTTCTGAATAAATAATAATATACTTTACATCGAGAAATCCACAGGAGCGAATGAGTCTTGACTAAATAATTTCATTGAGGATTTTATCTCCAGATCGCCGGTGTACTTGACGTATATTAAATAAATATATGTACATCTTTTTCCCAACCCAATACATTGAATCCATCATGAAAATAATGTATAGTAAACACTCATAAAACGTTATAAGCGCGCATCTTTATTGATTATTAATAATTATAATATTTGTTTTAAGACAAGGTACTCCGTAAACAGTTTTTGCAGTTTAATAATATGATATTGATAAGTATATATCGTGTTACAATATTGAGTTTGGCAAGAAATTACATAGATTTTACCGAGTGCTCAAACTTGTTTGTATACGGTATAAATATTTGTTTAGACTTAGCGCATATTATTACGGTATTATACGATGTTGGAATTCTATACAGAGTATTAAAATATAATTAAATAAATTGTATTGCAATTGTAGGTATTATTAATTCCAATAGATGTTTACGTTCAAATACAAAATAATATTCGTTCGATAACATTAGTATAATTATGTGTTACTTATAAATATGAGACGATATAACGTTTTATTACAATTAAACAACACTACAATGTATGAATGTTTCCTTATTTATCAATTTTGCTAATATATTATAATGGCCCACTAACGAAGACAAATATGTGTTTTCTATGTGTCCAATAGTTTTGGTTGAATTAATAATACTCATTAAGTTACGTATTATATAGATATACGTCTACACTTTTACTTGTATATTACAATTTATAAATTAAATACATAATATAATACATAACAAAATCGTTTTTAAATAATTTCAAATGTCTTTGGAAAAACTATAAATTTTCTAAATAAAACTTCGGAGTTATAAAATAATAATTGTTTACAACATTGGATTTTCAAACTATTAAAAACATTTAAACAATTAATATTACAAAATTACTCATTAAATATAAAACTATGTTTAAACGATTATAGTTTTATGCATTTTTTACTATCGTATAATATGGGTACAAATCAACATTTTAAACATTTATCTCAGTAAATTATATATAGAAGGTTATTGGTTAGGTTACTTTATTTATAAATTCAGTTATATTGTTGTTACCAATTATACTCTACGATTAATATTATTTTTAAATTTAAATTTAAGGTATCATGAACATTTCTTATGATTGAAAATATAGTATTTTATTATATTATACAAAATGACATATCTTACGAATTTTTATTAATTACTTAAAAATTTCATGTTTAAAATATCGAAATACACATAATTTATAATCACATTTTATTAAAAATATTCATATAAATATAATTTATATCATTTCGTGTGTATAATTTTTAAACTATATAATATAAATACATGTATTTCACTTTTGAGGTTTAAGTGGTAAAATATTATTTTTTTAAATGGAAACCTTTCGTCTTTTTAAATTATATTGTTTGTATTGTAAAATACTATCATTTTTTGAAGCAAACAAAACGACTTTTCAAAGTCTTCTGAAGTAGCAATAAAATAAACAAAATAATCTAAAGTGTAAAATTAAAAAGATAAAAATGACGTAGAATAAATATTTAAGCACGTGTGTCAAGCTAAATTTAATAATTAAATAAAAGTTGTACACTTATCCAATTGAACTCTTTTAGTAATTAAAAATAGGTATATTACAAATTAACAAAATGCATTACTAAAACTGATTCATTATACGGGGTCTTTCATTCATAACGAATGGTTTTTAAAACAATAAACAATTAGAATATATAAGATGCTATTTAATTCACACATTAATTTTATCAAAAAAATTACTATTATACTCAAACCTATTAAATGACGTTAATTTTAAACAATACATTTGTGTGCTCGAACAGCTACGATATTTTTATTGTGCAACATTTATAATCAGTGGCGTATTTAAAACTTTTTTTTTGGGGGGGGGGAGGGGGTGTAATAATAGTTACGTGAGATTACACCAAGTTTTTCCACTACAATGTATTATTATTTCAATCGATTATAACCTATAATCCATAGTTATATTTTGAGGTTCACTAATTAATTATTATTTATGTATCAGTTTGCGATGTCAGAGAAAAAGAAAGAAATATAAATAAATATAAAACGGTGATCCACTTTACAATTAAATATATAGTTTTTTTTGTGTGATTTATGACATTAATAACATATTTTTACAAATGAAATACTTATAGTCAAAAAAGCATATTTATATAAAAGTGGATATAATAAATTGCTATAACTTTATCGCATTTATTTATATTTATTAATTTTGATAATTCACTATCTTAGATAAGCTCGGAATTTCGGGTCTATCATATTTTTTCTGTCAGTTGTGTCGCGAATGTCGATTTGTACACCGCGTCGTCTCGTTTCGATTACGAATAAAATAAATATTTATAAGTATAAATTATTACAAACCAAATATATTTCTTCTTTTTATTTTTTAATCAAAATTATTTCAAACTTTTCAACATATGGTCTTTCGTCTTGATTTCAACCAGTGAACTAGTAATTTCGTACTTATAAGTTATAACGTATTCGTATCTATATTTGTAAAGTGTATAACTATTAATTTTCGTTGTTTGTTTAAATAAAAGTTATTACACCCGATTGTGCGTAATTTTCAGTGTGTAACATAAAGTATTATATTTTTCTTTGATTAATGCAAAATCAAAATCGTATTTATACTCGTATATAACACTACAGAGATTAACATATTAAGCTGACATAAGTCAGACGAAGTCAGTGACTAAGTTCAGACTAAGTCAGTGACTAAGTTTTATCATATGACATTGATGTAATACTGGTTATACTTTACATTAATTTTTTTCTTGATAAACTGAGTTCCTTATAAACTCAGTTTTTCCATATAATAGTTCATTATCTTCAGACTCGTCTAATATTACCTTAAAACCAATTTTAATAAAATAAAAATATATATATATAATAAAAATAAATATATTTAAATATATATATATATATATATATATATATGTATACTTAAATATATAAAAGAGCCAATGAGTATTATGTTGATTAAAGAAAAAAGAAAATATAAATGTTGTTGTATATGTGTGTATATTACTATGGGTTTCGTAGAGAAATAAGACAGAAATTACATAGAGAATATTATGAATATTACAATATAAAGACATGAAGTTAAAAAAAAAATTATATAATAATGTATATTATGTATAATTATGTATAATTAAAATATATATAATTATATAATAAAAATATATCAAAAAGCAAAGAAATTATGTATATAATGAAAGCAACTATGGTTTGATATTAATATTATCTAATATATATTGATATAGAATGTTATTTTTAAAATCTGTTTGTATATTTAAGATATTTTTTAATTTATTGTATGTTGAAGTTGATAACCGAAGCCGTGGTGGTGTGCAACGAGTCGGCCGCACATCTATATATATGCGTACACGGCCGTTGTTATTGTTTTAGTTATCGTGATTATTATTGTTATTATCTTAATTACTTTGAATTATTATATAATACTTTTTGAAATAATAGTAGTATCGATGTATAGCTCGAATCGAATCGTTGTATCGCATGCGCAATCCGCCGTTGTAGTTGCGTAATATATGGTTATTTTTTGAAAATATTAATTGTTATTTTATTTTGTAGCACGAATCGCAAAATTTTGTATTTAATTTGAAGCGTGCGTTAATCGCCGCAATTTTTGTAACTAATATTATTTATAAAGACGTGCAGCTTTGTTATACATTTTATACTTGTTTTTATTGTGTGCGCTAATCGCCACAATTATATAATATAAAAAAATTATTTTGTATTGCATTATTTGAGTTTTATTATTTTGTATTTAGTCTTTCTATTCCATGATTTTTAGAACTAGGTAGCGGCTGACCCGCCCTCACTTCGTTACTTGTAAGTATATAAACGTCAGTTTAAGAATGTTTCTAAATACAATAATAATAGCGAACAATAAATAGTACATCGTTGTTACACATTTCGTTTTATATACATATCATTGTAGACCTAGAACGCTTGCATGAGCCGTACATAATAATAGTTGTAGTTTGGTATACGTCGCTCGTATATAAATATTTTACACGCCTGAGCCGTACATTTTATTGGTAAAAAAACAACTATACAATCCGCTAACGACTGTGTAAGCTGGCCATATTCGATACTGCCCCCGGCCAGAACATTGTTTCTTTATAAATATGTAATTCTTCCAAAACGAAATTGATATAAATATTATGTTATATATTTACAATTTCTAAGTCATTATGTATATTGAAAGTAATAAGATGATGATTTTCTAAAACATATTTTGCAAAATAATACGAATTATACAAAAAAAAAAAAATAAATACGAATATATAACTTTAAAATTCATAGATACATATATGCATATTTACATAAATACATTTTTATAAGACATGCAAGAAAATAAGAATTGTTCCGAACTACATCAACATCTACATCAAGAACAATTACAGCAAAAAAACGAAGTAAACTGCAGAAAAATTGTGGTTAAATTTTGAAATTAAATTTGTATATGATAAGAAACAATCAGTTTTATAATTATTTCAAATAATTAGAAAATCAATACTTATTAGAACACTCTTATAATTAACTTTTTTCTTAAAAATACCATATATTACAAAAATTACATTTTAAAAAACATGAAAAATGAAACAGAGCTAATGAAAAATTTAATGTTTTGGTTAGAAAAAAACATATTCCATATAATATACAATATAATCATACTTTTTAACCACGTATTATAAATTTAACATTAATATTTTTCAATAAAGTCGAAACAAATTTATTACATAAGGGAAATAATTATAATACATTTCAATTTTTAAATTACAATTCATTAAAACAACAATTAATATAGTGTGAATCTGTTTAAACTATATCCAATAGCGTAATTAGAATCAAACTAGAACATCAATACGAAATTATTATAATTTTATTGAAAAAATTCATAATATTAATAGTATAATTGGCTGTAGAATAATTTCCCTTGATGTAAAAAATTTATATACATCTATTCCTAAATTCGATGCATTAAATATACTAAAAAATAAGCTTATTCTTAATAATAATCCAAATGAAATTCGTGAAATTATACAATCAATTAACGTTATTATTAACCAAAATTATTTCTAATATAATAATGTATTCTATACGCAAAAAGAAGATCTAGTAATGGGTGGTCCTTTAAGTGCACTTTAATCGGAATTATACTTGATAGATTATGAAACAAATAATATACTTTCCAACAAATTATATAGCCTATTTATTAAGCTCATTTCAAATATGCAGACAATAGATTCATTTTATTTAGAGTTACAAATAGACAAGCAGAAATTATGGTTAATAGTTAAAATAAAATTAATAAACATATTCAATTTACCCTAAATACACAATTAAACAATTAATTAAGACGATTAATTTCTTAGATCTTACGATTAGCTTAGTTAGTTATAAATTTGAATTTAATATTTATAGAAAACCTACACAAACTGATTCTATTATTCCATATGATTACAATCATCCTTTTTCACAAAAAATTGCATATTTAACTCAATTTTTTATAGACTTGAGCGCTTACCTTTAAATGAATATAATAATTATAAACATGAGCTTAATATTATATATGGTATCGCACTTCAAAATAAATATAATTGAAATAATCAATAGAATACATTAAAAAGTTACAGAAAATATAAAAAAGGCTGAACAAATAAATAATTTAATTAATTATTGTAGTATGAAATATCAAAATTTATTATCAGAAAAAGTCGAAAATTTTTTAAATAATAATGTATATAATAGTAAAATCGCATTCAATACTACTAATAATTTAATTAAACAAACAAATTATAAAATAAAAGACTTTCCAAATAATAATTTTAATAAATTTAATTTTTCTGGTATTTACAAACTTAAATGTAGTTGTAATAAATTTTACGTTGGTAAAACGAATAGAAATTTTAATACAAGATATAATGAATTAATTTCTGAAATATAATTATAAAAAAAAACTAATCCAAATTCAAATTTTGCAAAACATGTTTTAGAAAATAGTCATCTTATTACTTTTAATATACATAGAAATTTTAAATATACACCATAATATTTATATCAATTTCGTTTTGAAAGAATTACATATTTACAAAGAAATAAACGCAATAAACATAAGAATATCATAAATATACCAACAGATTTTAAAAATAACATTCTATATCTATAATATATTAGATAATATTAATGTCACACCACAGTTGCTTTCTTTATGTACACAATTTCTTTGCTTTTTGATATATTTTTTTTTTATAATTTTTTTTTTCTTTTCCCCTAATTCTATGTTTTTTTATTGTAATATTCATAATACTCTGTATGTAATTTCTGTTTTATTTCTCTATGCATTTTTTTCTTATTAACTTTACTTTTAATTTATTCTTCAGTTGTTGTATTTTATTTGTATTAACCTGATGATATTTTGTCGAAACCGGTAGTAAACACACATAAACAACAACTTTTATATTTTCTTTCTTTTTTCATTAATCAACGTAATACTTATTGGTTTTTTGTATATTTATATATATAATATATATATATATATTATATATATTATATATATATATAATTTATGTATATATATATTTATTTATTTATATTTATTTATTTATATTTAATATATTTTTTTATTTAATTAACGAGTAATAACTTATAATTTTTATTTTATTTCTATTCGTTAATTCTTTTATTTCTCTTCTATTTTATTTGTTTACTTATTTTTATATTTTTTTTTTCGTATCCTTTTTACTTTTTTTTCTTTTATTTTCATTGCTATAAAATTTTAATATTTAGTTATTAATAAGTATATGTTTTTACGTATATTAACAAGTTTTTCTTATTTTTTTCATATTAGAATGATACTATATTTGTATATTTTCTCCAGTTGAATCTACATAATTTTTTTTTGTTAAATTGTGAAAAATTGTCACGTTATGAATAAATAAAGTTATGTAAAGAACTATAAAGTTGTAAAACAATTTCTGGATCAATGTTTACTTATTGAAGTCGTTTATTTGTATCATTAAACTTATTAATACTGTTCATAAGTCAAAATAATTGATTCAATAAAATCAAGTATAAAGCATAATTATTTGTTACGTTTTAGCTAAACATATAACAAACAAAACACAGCACTGTACTAAAATCTAAAAAACTTTAAAACAGAATATAGAAATAACAAACAATAAAATAAATAAAACACAACACTACAATCCATAAAACCATAAAACAAACACGAAAAATAAAACACAATCCAATCCATAAATCACGTATACTCCAAACCTCTCTAAGTTGGTATGCCATAAAAATATCAGTATTCCAGAAATTTGAAAATTTAAAGTATTTTTAAATATCATTCCCTTCATTTTTACAGACAATTTCATTTTTCAGTACTACTTTTATCCATAGTATCTAAAGCGATGATAATTTCTAAATATGATTCAACCTTTGAATTAAAAAAATGAATTAAAACCCATGCACCACGATAACTTCAAATTTGCCAACTGAAAATATACAGCGTTATTTGACGGACGTTTTGAAAATGGAATTTGAAAATGATAAAGAATGTATCAATGAACGATGTGATGATCAATTAAATACTATACAGCGTGTACGAGAATCAACTATAGTGAATTGTCAGTTTATGAACTATAACTCTATAATATACACTTAATAAACATTTATTTTGTGTTTTATATTTATCTTTTAATATTTTATGTAATACTTATAATATGATCATTTTAAATAATTAGATACTAAATTGTATTAACGTTTATACTTATATAAATAATACATATTATATATATAATATATATATATATATATATATAATTAAATTATAATGTATATATATGATTATAGGTATATTTAATATTTAATATTTTTATATGTTTATGGTTATGCATTTATACATAATATATTATATTTTTATGTTTATTCTATATATATATTTATGTTTATGATATCATATATTTTATAATTAATTTTTTCAGATATATGATTTCTTTTACTTATTATTTTTATTTTGTGACAATGTTTATATTATGTATAATATTATAATATGTTCTGTTAATTATTGTTCTATTTTTATGTTATTGTTATATTTAATTTGTTTAGTTTAGATATTTCACTATATTTTATTTAATAACTATTTGTTCAATTTTTACTCATTATTTTAATTTTGTTACATTATTATATTATGTTTTATTGTATAATTTTCATATCATATTAAACTAATAATTAAGGTATTTTATTTTTAGTAATTTATTTTATTTATTTTGACTACACTGTGTCCTACTTAATGAAAATAAAAACTACAAAAAACTAGAAATCAAAACCAATATAAAATTGTTACACCTTATACCAATAACTGTGCTGTAAATTACTTACATATTGTTTCTAAAAATATTAAAAAATGAATTTCAAAATAATTTCAAATAATTAACAATGTATACTATCTAATATAAAAAAAAACAGTGATTAAAAATATAAATTTAATTAATTTTAATAGATCGGTTATTTAAGGGTATAAAAGGAAATATTAAATAACTCGTGATTTGCAGTGTTTAGGAAGTTTTTTCTTACATATTTTATGAAAAACAGCTTAAGCACTAACGATGGGATAAAAAGCACAAACGAATGACATTATTTTCGCATCGAAATTCCGAGGTGGGGTGCCGGGGACATGGTGGTTTTTTGGTCCACTTAGAAGTATATTGGAATACGTTTTCAAGTATAATAAGTTATTATATATATATTAATAATAACTGATGGCGCTCCCGCAATGTTAGGTGCAAAAGCTAGATTGGTTTCTCGACTAAAATTACTTATGGTGTACAGTTGAAAAGTCTTCATTGTATAATCCATCAAGAATTTTTATATTCAAAAAAATTTAAATGGAACATGTCGTGGATGTAGTTATTAAACCAGTGAATTGGATTAGATCCTATGCATTGAATCATGGACAATTTAGTGCACTACTCAATGAAATGGATACTCAGTATGGTTGTTTAGTATATTATAGCGAGGTAAAATGGATGAAGTCATAGAGCAATTTATCAAACATTTTTCAATTTATTTAAAAATTGACTATTATATGAAATTAAAAAATTAAATTATTCCGGAATTAACTAATAGTGATTTAACTTTCCTTGTTGATATTACTACTAATTTAAATATTCTCAACTGGCAACTGCAAGGAACAATAAAGTTATTACAAATATATACGATTCAATTCAGTCATTTACGATGAAACTTCGATTATGGGAAACTCAACTTGTATTAAATAACTTGGTACGCTTTCCTACATTAATTTATCCACAGATAGTAATGATGAGAAAAAATATATACCACACATTTTATTACTAAAAAATAAATGTATGAGCAGATTTGCAGATTTCCAAAAGTATAAAGGCGATTTGCTAATTTTTAGTGAGCCATTTCCATAAATATAGAAAATGTAAGGGATAATTTACAACTCGAATTTATCGATTCGCTTTATAATTATATTTTTAAAACAAAATTTGAAACAATTGGTGTTCCAGAAATTTTTAAATATCTTGGAATCATTCATCCAAACCTTAAGAAACACTTTTCTAACATTTCATCCATGTTTGGAAGCTCTTACCTGTATGTATGTGAAAAATTATTTTCTCTCTTCAAGTTAAATAAATCTAAAAATCACAATCAAATATCAAATGTAAAATTACAATCTGTTCTACATTTGGTGTCCAAAAATTCTTGTGCAAATATAGACAGCCTTTTACAAAAGGAAAGACGTCAAGTCTCAAGTGCAGTTCAAAAATAAAAATAATCTTAAAAAATAAAATTAATCATAATTATGTAGGTTCTATTTTTAAATTTTTTTATGTTAATGTTCATTAAATTTTTTCAACAATAATTTTGTAATAACAGTTAGTAAAACAAACAACTAATTTGTTTATATTTTTATAAGTAATTTTAATAGTAGTTAATACAATAACAATAATAATTTAATAATATATTAAGAGAAATGGATATTGTATTTATTTCTGTTTTCATTTTGTCTTCGATTTCGAGTATATAATTAAAAAAAAGACATTAATAATTTGGCGCGTGAATTTTTTTTGGGGAAAACATATGGCCCGTAGGTAATTTGAGTTTGAGACTACTGATATACGCAATGCCCTCTAGTATTGTACGTTGGTGTAGTGGGAGTAACGAAAATGTGGCGCCCTCTTATTGCAGACTACACTGCTATCGTCATTGACTCACCGATGGATACCATTATTGCGGTCCCATCGCTGGCCGGTCAACGTCGTCACCGTATTTCAGTAGTGTCGCACGTCTGTGCCGGTATGGTCGTTATTTGATTGTGTTTTTACGTGGCTTTTTCATATTTATATTTTTCCACGTACAATGGGTTTAATAGATCTACTTCTATGAAAAAGGTTAATACGATTTCCATCAAATCGCGTAGATCGGATTATTGTCTGAATAGTTCCCGATCGCTGTCGGAGGCGACTATTTCCGTGATCCATAATACACTTTACGGTGAGTACATTTACGATATATTAGGTATAGTAATATATTTTTATCAAATTTTATAATTCTAGTATGCTATATGAGAGTAATATAAATATATTATGTGAACGAGCACTAAGTGTATAAATAATATAATATACCATGCTGGAACATCGAATTTATCTACGCGATCTCCTACCCAACGACCCACTCGTCATCCACGACTAACCGGCAAAACTTTTTTATTGTCACGGGATGCGAAACGAAGTTTTAATTTAGAGTTTGGTTTTTCTAAATACGATTTTTTTTATCGAGTTGAATACAAAACAACTGCATTTGGAGTGTATCTCAGTTGTCGTGTGATAATATGATCGAAAGTCGAAATAATCGTTCCAAAAGTTGACGTATGTATACATTTTAGCGTTCGAATAAAAAAATGCATCATTTAAATAATAGGAGTTGCTCTTTAATAAACATTATTACTTTGACATCGTGCAATGATTGTTTACAAGAAAACAAGTGTTTATTTCTTGTAGGTGCTTTAGTAGTATATATTATTATATATAGCGATGTTACGAAAATTGAACTCGTAGTTGGAAATATTTAAAGAGAACTAAACACAAAATAATTCGGTTCGAATATCGAACCAAGGAAAGTGAAATTCGTACCCAATTTTTTGTTATAACTCAAAACAATTTGAGTTTAAATACTAAATACCTATATTATTTATTTTATGAATTAATAATGAATTATTTAGGATACCCAGCTTTTGAATAAAATGGGTACTTGAATGTTTTAAATTAATTTAAATTCTTTGAATTTTTTATGAAGTTCGGATTCGGTATTAAATTGAATAATTTGGTTCGCTCCAAATTAAAATACGAATTTGGAAATTTGATACAGTTCGGGTTCTTTGTCATTTGTCAAGTTCGGTTTGGGATCGGTTCGACCTCAAAAATCTGGGTTAGTAACATAAATAATTATATATTATATATTGTTAGGTACTTGCTTTTCTAGAAAATTTCCCATGCGTGTGTATCACGTTGAATTTTATTTTTTATTATGATTTGTAATGAATAACTTATGTTTTATACAATTATTTTACACTATTCATAAGTCACAACACAAACGAGGGTAAATAGAGTTCGGATAGCGTAAAAATCACATTGCATAATACTCGACGAGGTTGTTTGGTTGTATGGAAGAAGTATAGCGCCTTATGTCCTTCGAATATAATATATTTCATCGTAATATGAAAAAATAGTAAGCACTCGCACACCGAACGTATACGTCAGATGATAGGCAATTGTACAAATTAATGTTGATTAAATACCTACGCTTGACATGTACTCTTTTTACCGAGTTATAGAGTTTGACTATGCACTTGCACTGACGTTTATAAAACCACTAATTTTATAAATTAAAAAAAACACACACACACATATATATATATATATATATATATATGAATATATATTCGTATATTATGCAGTGTAAATAATGTCTGGTTGAATAATCCAATTCAAACAAATTAAATTCTAATCTAACGGTTCTGTGAAATAGAATAGCTATTAAACCAAAATACTGTGTCTTTACCTTTATTATAATATTAACCTTTCGATACCTTTATATTTTATTTTCAGGAAATTACAATATCATTTTGAATAGAGCTTCTTATATTACGCTACACATCATTATAAATATTTTTAATAACTCCATTTTTTTAATTGTTTTATTTATTGCTTTATGTGTTTTTCTTTCGAATTTCTACTTATACTTGAATTTTTACTACTGCAATTTTTTTCTATAAATAAATTTATTATTTTATTTTGAATCTTATATTCATCTTTGGCAATTAGTAATGTCATTTAATTGTTTCTAAACTATAAATGATTCTCGAAAGTCTCTATATATTCATCGCAAAAGTCTATTTGTTATGAATTAGTTATTCCATTTATTTATTTATTTTCTTGATCACTCTAAATTATCAGTTTAACAATAATTATGATGACATTTAATCATTATACGTTATTACTTATTATACTTTACGTTTTTATTAGTACATATTACTTTATTAATTAATATGTAAAATTGCTTACAGTATTTTTATTCTTTATATTTATAATTATTTTTTCACAGTATAAATTATTTCACTTTACAGCATACATTATTACATAATGTAATGGATTATATTTAAACAAATCTTTTTCTTTGGAAATGAAATAAAAATAATATTGTAATAAAACTTCATTGTGATTTTATGTTTATTGTAGCTAATTATATATTTATAATATGATTAATGCTGAGAGACCTTGTTATCAGCATGGTTCTCTTTACTAAAAAAAAACTTTTCTTTTCCAATCTTTCGTTTTTGTGGTATCTACTGTGTCTCCTCGACAATAATTCTACCAATAATAATAATAATAATAATAATAATAATAATAATAATAATATTAATAATAATAATAATATAATAATAATAACATAATACATATTTAAAACTGTTAATTTCACCAAAAACAAACAGATATTAAAATTAATATGAATTTAACAAAAATAATATGAATTATCATGTAGATACTATTTAAAATATGTTTGAACTGTAAAAAGTATTTAAAATACAGTATTCAGAATACTTTAAATAAAATATTTAAAAAGCATTTAAAATACTTAAAAAGTACTTCTTCTGTGTAAGAACGTAACTCACAGAAACTGAAATCCATTGCTCTCGGGATTTTTTACCTTTCGATTTTTGATTATTTACCTTTTGAAGTTCTGAAAAAATGTAAGTAATTTTTAACTTTGTATAACTTATATATTTTTAAATTAACTCATCGTATTAAGAAAAATGTTGGTAATGTTTCATTATATGGGCCCTAGACCTATAAGAGAGAGAGACAATTAAGATATATAATTTAAATTAATGGTTGACTAGTAATTTTGAATTAAATTTTATTTATTCGTCCCAATGGATCCTTATTAATTCTCATAGTATAAAATAATACATGGAAATAATTTGTTTTACTTTAAGAAAACATCTACCATCCATATATACACTATATGCTTATTGTATGAATTTTGTACAATTGTATACAAATTATGTATATTATTGTAACAGTTATGCTCGTATGCTTATTGCATTAAGATTGAATATAACTTTTAGTTGCAATATTTAATCTAATTAAATAGGATAATAAATTATTACATTCACTTATTATAACGCGTCTTATATATACAGTGACGTATCTGTGACATTAATTTTTTTAGTTTTTTTTTTGGGAGGGGAAAAATATTAAATATCACACTTTAAGATCATTAAAATGTAAAAGTCCAATAGAAATAGATAATAGTAACTTAATATTAAATGACGAAAATAGATATCAATTTTAAATTTTAAACGATTGAGATAGATAACAGCAGCTATCGCTTACCTTAATATTTGAAAACGTCGATAAAATATTTATTGATAATGTCCTAATGTAATCATAAACATTACTTCGAATATTAATTTGGTCAAATTATGATATTTATATATTAATAAGTTATATCAAAAATCTATAACTGAATATCCACACGATTATATTGTGGAAAACATATTATACTATATAATCAAAAATAAATATGCATTAAGCAAAAAAATGAAAAGCTTCTTGCTCCTGTTACTATACTATAATATCTGGTGTCACTTAAAGCCCTAAGATGGGAAAGCAGCAGAGACGAATGTTGCTCGAAGTAAGTCCTATTGATGACGCGTGCAAGAACAGTAATACGAGTGTCGTTAAAGCCTTGTCATGAGGATCTCCCCGTGGTCGTAATGACCAGTGGCGGCTTTAGTTTTTTGCTTAGGTGGGGACAATATTTTTTGATATACGTATATATATGTACTTATATAAGTTTTCACGTTCCAATGCTATTTTCTAGGGAATGTCTTATACTTTTTATAAAATATTGTTTAACAAAGAAGTTATAACGTTTTACATTTTTCATTCTTTTTTAAAGCTGGTAATTTTTTTTAAACAATATTTTACAAAAAGGATATGACATTTCCTAAAAAATATTGTCCTTTTCAAAATTGGTATTAGGTGTTTCAACTCTAATTCTGACGTAGACCCCACATTTACTGTTTCATGTACTGTAATTTTTTCTATATTTTTTATAAGATAGACGGAGACAACAAATACGGGTGAGATGCCTCTTAAATATATATGAATACGTACATAAAATATGAACATTTATTATTTATTACTTTAAATAATATATAACCAAATAATTATAGTAAAAACTATTTTGGTTATCTTACCGATTTTTATTTTTGCAAAAAAAAAAAACATTAATTTCTACTACAGTTGAATTTATTATTTAACTTATTTAACTTCAAACTAACCGAAAAACGACAACGCGTACTGTCAAAAATTAAAATGTAAAATGTCTAGGGGGGCCATGGCCCCTCCCCTAAAAGGCTCCCTTGGAATGACATTGGTGTAATCATGATCTTGTGGTTGGATTCGTACTGGTTGAGTTTACTACGGTTGTTGAGCCGTCGAACCCACCGCACCTTTCGGGCACCATCGATGTGAAAATGTGTTATGAGTTCTCGGAGTCTCTGTCTTGGTTGTAATTTTGTCAACTGGCGTCTCACCCGGCGACTTACTCCCGGCCGAAACGTCCTAACCTAACCTGCCGTAGCATCGCGTGATAAAAAAAGAAGCATGGTCAGTACCCGACTTCGGCAGGGGTAAACATAAATTCATTTGTTGCTTGTGGCTAACTATTTTTATTTAACACTGAAATCAAATTTTAATCTACGCTATTACATAATACATCTATATACTAAATAATGCATAGACTATTCCATAAGTAGATGTCTATTTTGTTTTGAAGGTGTAGTTGTATTCCAAATAATTCGGTAATCAGTAATCGTTAATCATCTGTAGAAGTTTTAAAGATTATTTTGTCGTACCAAGAATAATCATTTTAACACAAATGATAAATATTATTCATTTTCCAGTCTCTCTATACAAATACACGAGTATAATATTCTCTTGAACACGGTCGAATATTATACGTACGCAATATTGTTAGTTATTTATTTACAGATTAGTTAGATACTAAGATACCTATAGTTATATATTATTTGAAACATTTTATGATCATTAAATGTTAAAAAATATACGTACGAGCCTCGCATACCCTTAAATTTATTTGACGAATACACTACTGTATTTTTGTCGATCGATGAAAAGGTTCATTATTTTATAACACTTGTATAAATGCAGACACTCGAGACGTTGCTTGAGTTAAACAGTATTTTCAAACAAAGTTTTAATAAGCATGTTTATAATGAATAACTATTATATAACATCATAAAGATGTACTCTTCGAATGCATCAATTACATGACATTATATTTACATGGGTTGTTGTGTGTTTTTAAATGGTGTCTATTATACATAATATTTATTCATTTGATATTTTTTATATTTGAAGCTCGTTATAAACATACATACACACAAATATATATATATATATATATTGTGACGGTGCGTGACTAATTGCTCATACAAAATCACTAATAAATAGGTATATGTGATGGAAAATAAAACGACAACCATAAAAGGATAATTCATTTTTGTATTAATTATAAAGACGTGCGTGAAGTTGGCCCTCCCACTTTGTCCTATCGTCTCCAAACCGGTGTCAATATTTTGCAACTAATTTGCAACTTTTTTCAACCTCAAAATTAAAATTTGCAACTTAATACTTTCACCAGAATTGAGTAAACAAAATGGGGGGCTAAATTCACGTTTATTAATTTTTCTTTGTATTTACACTACTATGTATATAATTTAAAAATGAAACAATGAAACATTTACATTTAAAACATTTCAAAATTTTAAGTGGTGAGAATGAATTATCATTTTAATACTACATTTTTGTATCAGAAAAAAAATACCCACAAGGAAATATTTAATAAAATGTTTGAGAAACCCACACTATAAGAAATTCTGCGCATGGACGTGTTTATAAATGTTTAATAAATTTAATATTAACAAATTTATTGTTTACTATAAAAACAATGAAATCATAGTAAAACACAAATGTTCTTTTAATAGTTCCTTTGTTTTTTTTTTACGCTATAAAAAAAATCAAAGAAAACTGTATACCGCCAAGGATCTTGTGGTAATGACACAATTTTACACGTAGTCGATAATCAATCTATTTAATTTTGTTAATATTCTAAAAAAATAGAAAAACCCTGAAAATCTATTTAAATCCACATAGATCATATCCTGTCGCGACAGACAATATACAATACGTGACATATATAAATGAAAACACATAATAAACTTTTACGTGCAATAAATGTTGTCGATCGATACAAAAATAATTGTATATAATTAAATATTATTATATTGTAATAATTATTATAAAATATAATCAAATAAACACAAATAGGTACTTAACATTAGTTGTGAAAAATACAACTAACAAGTTATAAAAATGTTTACACATTTTCAACATAACTATTATAATAGAAATATTCGTAGGTACATATCAATAATAGAAATTATACTAATTTCTTTATATAATTTGTAATTTATATATTATCTTAGTATCTTGCCTCTAAACTAAATAATTTATAAATGTTTAAAATCATATAATAAAAGTTTTATTTTAACTTAAGAAGAGTAGTAACTCATTGAAGAATTGGTTAGTAAAAAGGTTTCAAATCACAAAAACTTGGTTTTACATAACAGAATAAAAATAATAAAATTTATATAAAACGATTCGGTTACCTTCAAGAGTCATTTTTCTATACTGTAGCAATTAATCAAAAATATTAGCTGCATAATTGTATAATTATATTTCTATAAGTTACCTAATAAGCCTATGAGATGGATTCCCATTATAAGAATGTAGACTGCCTTCTAAATATTGAGTTGCAAATTTCAAAACCTTCATTGCAAATAGTTACAAATAAGTTGCAAAATATTGGTACATGTTTGAAGTCGATCGGACCAAAAGGGGAGGCTGCGTAATGTTGGTCCTCCCAATTTTGTAAGCCTGATTCTGAAGAAAGTATGAAGTTGCAAATTTTAATTTTGAGGTTGCAAAAAGTTGCAAATTAATTGCAGAATATTGACACCGGTTTGGAGACGATAGGACAAAGTGGGGGCGTGGTATGAAGTTGCAAATTTTAATTTTGAGGTTGCAAAAAGTTGCAAATTAGTTGCAAAATATTGACACCGGTTTGGAGACGATAAGACAAAGTGGGGGGGGGGCATCTTCACGAACGTATTATAAAGGCCACATTAAGAAAACTGACTGTGTAATAATAAAAGAAAACGAAAGAATAGTATAGATAAATAGTTTATAGCGTGCAAGGTGCGTTTATACGGCTACGAACTTGTTACTCGAATATCGATTCGATATAGTCGGTCGTTTTATAGGTAATCGTATTTTTACCGTAATTCGAAATATCCATACGTATACTAACAATTAAATACTATTAAATAGACGATATTAGAGCAGAAAGATCCAATTACGCAATTGCCATTATTGCATTATTTATAAATATGAATATTTCGTTGTCTGTAGTCAGCGTCCGGTGGTAACTTTATAATGTGCGTAATATAAAAACGATGTAAAGTATTTTTATCTGCGATAGTCACAGACGGGAGGGACAATTGAATATTGTCAACCCGTGAACGCATATAGACGTTGTTTAGCCGTAGGCATTCACGAGTTCTGTAAATATATATATTTATAAAGATCAAAAATGACATTTTTTAAAAATATCATTATTTTATCAATACCAAAATTTAAAAATCACTATACATTTATTTGTAGAATTTAAATCGTTTTGTCGAAAACGGAAATCTTTCGTCGTAAAAGTATGGAAAATATAATTTAGGTCTTTTCACATTATTTGTTATTTACACGCTTTATTCACACGTACGTTTCTCCTATTAACATTTAACACGGCAATGGTACATTTACGTGTTTTACATAAACAGTCATTATCAGTCATCCACGCATTCGAAGGTTCGTGGTGCATCATCTACATAATATGTACAATATATAAAATAGTCAGTGCGGAAGATGAGGACCATCGCGGTTCCTTATCATCTTCGCGGGTGGGAGCGGTGACTACGACGAATGGTCCCGAAAGGACGGTGACCGTTTTCTAATATTAGCCGACGCGAAAACAAAAAAATAAAATAAAAGATATACGTGTATGTATACATAGTATAGCTTATTTTCGTGTGTTACCATGGCGAAATACGCGTGTAGTGCGTTTTTCACCGGGACACGAATAATGCACGTCCGTGTTTTCATTGGCGTTGGCCAGCGACGTCGGCGGCGCCGTGTCGTCGACCCTCTCGCGCGCACTATTTTTAAAAACGTCGACGTACTCCAAATTCGAACCGAAAACCACGTCTTGTACACAGTCCCTATGCCACACTATCCCCCTCGCGTATTATTCTCGGGCAGCAAGAATAATAATTGCCCGAGAATACGACCGTCGCACCACGCGGGTTTTCGGGGCTATACAATGACGACGAGACCATATGTCCCTCGGCACATTAATACACGCGCGCGTTGTCCAAAAGGAACGGTATTTATTTATTTTTTTCTTCGATAACATACGTGTACTTATAATAACATAATCTGGGAGAATAATACCGTAACAGTTCCGCCAGGTGTTGTAAAAACGAAAAAAATAAGATACCTTACAACGGATGTGTATAGTTCACCCTGTGCATACGGGGTTAAACCTTAAACCGGTTTGTATATAATATTATTACATATTATTATTGTTATTATTATTATATTTTACGAAGCCACCCGTTTACCTGATTGTCGATGCGGTCGACCAAATGTTATTGCTTACGGTTCTCACTGTGTATATTATTTTATTAGGATGGCACGTGCGCTGACTAGTTAGCCTTTCCCGTCGTTACTGTCTTCCGGTCTTGCGCGTCGCCGCCGTCGAACAGCAGTGACGTTCGTCGGTTATAATATTATTATGGTATTTATTTCCTTGATTATCTTTCAATCATTGAATCGCGGGCGCGGGCGCGCGTGTTTTTTCAAACCACACACCAATTTCATCCCTAATACCGTATACTCATTTTATATACCTATGTAATTACTTCATTAGTATATCTATCGTGTAAATCGTATAAATATACAAATGTATACATGGTCCCCCGCAATTGTCACTATACTAAAAAATATTTGGTATTTTTCTGAACTAAAAGCTATAGAATCACCTCCCCATTTCCTAAAAAAAAAAAAATTAGAAAAGTGTGAACAAAAAGTTTATCGTTCATTTATTTTATGAATTTAATTGAAAGATAAACAAATGACAATTACAATTTGTATTATTATAAGTATTTAGTGAGCATTGTACCTTGTTCAGAAAAGTTTTGCAATATCTTATCATGTATTTAATTATCATGTCCACTTATCTTAACTTATTCTCATAATGTTTTCTAATCTTTTTTCGGTCATTGTTGTTTCGAGTCTTCTCTTAATCAATTTTAGTTTTGAAAACGATCTTTCCGTAGAAGTAATTATCACGGGTTTTAATAACTAGTGTTTAATACCATAAAACCACACGCTGCCATGTTGAAAGACTCTGAGTATAGTCTTAATGTTTTCTGAATAAATGGGATTTATGTATTCACAGTTTGGGAGTTCTATTGTTTTTCATATTAGAAATTACATGTTTTTCTTTGGATGATTTTATTATACCATATTTGTTTTCGCAACATTTTTATTTCATTGGTACATTCTTTTATTTGTATCATTATTATTTATTACTACGTTCACACCTACGCTTGTCACTCACAACGTTTGTATAATATTGCTATCGTATATCCCGTGGAGTAAATGATGTTTTGACGATAACGCGTAATTTATCTTTTAAGTAAATTCACGTTATGATGGACCTCGACCACACCTTTTACATGAACACCAAGTCAACCACACCTTCTATTCGAAGTCATAGGCCACGGCTTGAAACTTGTGCCAACGGATGGAACTTCATTTTCCATCTATCCAAAACAGCAATGTGATGGACCTTGAACTGAATTATCTATATTTAATTATAGAATATGAAAAGAAAAACCACGGAAAATCTACATATATATATTTAATCACATACTGTTAAACTTGATGTTAACTTTTTTTAACAATAACGGCTCATTTAATTTTAATGGATATACTTATCACGATAAATTATCATTAAATATGTTTTGTAATTTTTGTAACAATATTTATTGCAATAATTTGGTTTTTTGGATGGGACGTTTTATATGAGTATATACAAATTACACATTATATTGTGTACACATTATATTAATTTTATCATTATGAATAAGTATAATAAAAGAAAGTATTATTTCATAACTATCAATTTAAACGATATAAATTTATTTTCACACAAGTAGTCATAAGTTATACATGTTGGGGTATAATATGAAACTATGTTACTTTGTTTGAAATAATGAGTAAAGGTGAACAATTAAGAATATCGTTTGTTGCTTTCATAATATTTTAGTTTAAATAAAAAAACTAACATTTTAATTAATATATTAAATACATAATAATACAGTAATTACATAGTGTCAATTTTGATGTTTATTCTAAATGTCCATATCTTACAACTTAACTTATAACCAGGCTTAACAATTAAATATTGCCACATTTATGTATGATAAGCAAATTATTTTCATTTGACAAAAAAATGTTAAAAAATAAAATAAAAACAGTTTTTGTGGAATCAGTCGTTGTATACATAATATAATGAATAAGGTTTAGAAGTAGTTTTTTACTGTATTTTTGATGAAAATCATAAAATTATACGTTCTTAAAGTATTTTCATATTTTTCATATAGATATACTCAGCATTTACATATATTATTATTTAAAATCACAATAATTATTAAAACGAAAAACTATTGAACATGTAATCGTTACATAAAATGTTTAAGATACTTTTAACAACATGCATTAGATTAATTTATTTTGAAATTTAAAAAACTTTGACCTCCGGGCTCAGATTTCTAACCGACAAATAATATGCTTTTTGTTAATCTGTATTAGCTGCAATTAGTAAAACTATGTGATTTACACGGTGTATTTCCAATTACTTCATAGCTAATGCAGTCACTTTTAAAACGTATTTTGGAATATTATATCATTTTATATTAAAATGTATGTATGTTAAATTATATTATATTTATAAGCTACATGATTTATTAAATGATATTGTGGACAGATTTTATATAAATAATATTGTGATTTCTTTGTAACTATAATTATTTGTTGTAGTATAGTATATTATTTGTGTCCACTTGGTAAAATGTGATTATCACGATAAAATAACTCACCAAAATGAATAAAATTGACATTTTATAACAATGCATGATGAGCTACTCTAACGACAGGCTTTAATATTTTATTATAATCATTGATGCACATATAAATAAAACAAAGTTTAACGGAGTTTAATTAATAATTGTCTTTTACTATAACAGTTGCTTATATAATTATTATTATTATTATTATTATTATTATTATTATTATTTTATTTTATTTTATTGGGTTTTCATGCAAAGCAGACAAAACAAAATTATAAAAACAGATAACATTATTATACTGATTTTTAAAATCTTCGTAATTGTGATGGGAAGGGAGCAGGAGGAGAAAAGGGTGATGTCCAGTGTAACTTGAAATACGCGAATTTTATATTGGAATGATGACATTTATTTTTCCTGGGGGAATTTACTGTGACTTGGTATCGGACATATAATAGTACAAATGGAACTGTACTCGATGTCACCAACACTAACCGTAGTTGTGTATTTCAATAATATAATATCATATAGACATACATACTACGTACATAAGTAATATATTATAGTTTATTAAATTAGATTGTTGACGTGTTGAATATAGTATACGCCTATATTTGATAGATAAATATATAAGTTTAAACTTCGTGGAGTAACATAAACAGCTACTTAAAGATTGGCGAGAAGCAAGGATGTCCGGTTAATTTTTTTTCAACCAAACATTACTGCAATATATTTCATTTCCTGAAGTGTCAATTTTTTAAGATTTTTTAAAAATCTAAGTAGAATAGCATAATACAATACTGAAAATAATTTTGTTAATATTAGTTTATTTAACGAGAAATTTCTCAAATTATCAGTTATCAAATTACTGTAAAATGGTGAGATAACAATAATACTATAACGTTCAATGACCCCTATATGTCAGTAGTCGTATCAACTACGATAAAAATAACGAAGAAAATGTCTAAAAAAAAAAATCGACATAAAAATGTATAATTTGTATTAATATAAATAATACGAATACACTCCAAACGAATTTCTCCTGTAACGTAATAATATATATATATATTTATATAGGAGGATTTTGTAAAAAATAAATAATACTTGTAAGCTACATTATTTTAATTAAAACTGTTCGGTTATGTACAGTTGTAAATATGTGACAATGATAAAAAATGTATCGCATAATACGATATATTTTAATATCATCCCGTCCACGTGATCTCCACCTGCGAAAATCCACAATAACACACCATATATATTTATACCTCCTCCAACTTCCATCGGTCCGTGGCTTGTGATAAAAACGAGACTTGCACGTAGACCGGAGAGGAATCCTCGAACAGCGTCATCCGCAAACGCATAGTATTATACAGTAATGTAGTGCATAGTGTTGTCATCTTCTTGGAACAATGCTGTTCAAAATTAAACACGTCGCATTAAGTCGTATATATATTTATGTTATAGGTGTATATTGTACGACGAGAATAATAGACTTCGATAAGAGGAAGTGGTCACGGGGGAAAGGGATGTGGGGCGTTGTGACCGATTGCTCGTAATACCATTACACGAAAAGGTAATATATTATTATTATTATTATCATTATTTTTGTCATTATCTGTGTATAGTATTGTTTGCCTGATTGTGTCTATTGTGTAGCGTTATGCACAATAAGGAGCACACGTTAAGTATTCGACATCTCGTCCCTCTTATGACACAGCTAGCAGGATGCATTGGTTAGACATATAAAAATTAGTTGGAACAACATGTTATCGAACAAATTTAAACTTTAAGATCATTCTAAGCAATTAGTTGGAATGGCATAACTTGAAACAAATTTTAGTTTATGAAATTTTCATAAACTTAAATAGGTAGGTGACGTAGTGGTTGTTATTTTAAAAAAAAAATTGTTTAATAATAACTTCGTTAAAATATTGGTGGTGTGGTAAGACTCGGAAAGTATATGACTGTTAAAATATGTTAGCTTAAATGGTATTAATAATCAGTTAGCCTAAAATACGTTAAAACAGTAGGTTGGACTAATACTATAATAAGAACACTTTTTTTTTAAATATAAATCTATTACATGATATAAATACTTATATATAAGTCATAGTAGAAACATAATTTACATTTGTTTATTGAAAATCGTATAATTGGTTTTTTTTTCATTATTATTTTTTTTTTTTTTTGGAGAAATTGTTAATCCTTCTATGCACGTGTATAATATATATTGATGATGACGGAAATTTTAAAACATCTAAATGTGGTGCATGCGTCTTCCTTAGATCTTAGTATGTAGGTGTACGTTGCAATATATACTCAATAAATATTCGATACACTATTTTTATTTTTTTAAATTTAGTAATGTATACGTTGTACATTTCGAAGTGGATATATGTTATATACATCAAATAAGTGTGTATAATAATATAACGCATGTCGTAAATCAAGATGACTATAATTACGTTTATTTTTAGATACACAGTAGGGATTACGTCGCGTCCCTTCTAACACTTTCTTACACTTTTCGAAAAGATTTGACTACTTGTACATACTCGCTATTATATTGTACTACACATCTATTATATAAGGTACTATATTATACTCCGCTTTATTTCACGAACGGGTAGATTTGATAATTAATGTTTAATTTACTCATAAACCCCGTATAAATCACCTTCAAGTAGATTAAACTACTATAACTCACGTGTCTATATGTCAGAATTTATTATATATTACGCGTGTATATACTACAAAAACTGTCTTAGAACGTCATATGATGTATTTTTAATTTTATGCTATATTTTAAGTGTTATAATACGCGAAATTAATTATGTGTCATAGTTTTACGTTTTATTGTCATGTTATTATACCATTTTAACGTGTTAACGTGTTATAATAACGCGATAATAATATTATGCAACATAAATGTTCAAAACGTATGTGCCCTCGAGACCATTGTGTATCAACCATTGTGTATCGACAGAGATGTTGTGTATTATGATGTTCATATTATTACAATTAGTGATTTTCCTAAGATGGAACACAATATTTGTATGTGGTGTAATAAATTGGTTTGAATAAGGAAACTATATTGTACCTCCTATACGATGACGTGATCTATATCTAAATATAAAGGCTATGTCAGTATGTTCTCTTCCTGGTTTTTCCCCGATAATATTTCAAAGTAATATACACATCTATATTTCAAATAAAATACTTAAAAATAACCGGATATCATACTTAAAAAATACAATTTTTATAACCTTATCGTCGTTTAGAGAATATAGATATTGTTAAATGACTTAAAATTTAATAATATACAAATTACAATTTTCAATAAACATTTAAGAATTTCGTAGCTAGAATTCGTTACATTTTCGTTCGACGAAGAAAGAAATGCAAGCGTAGCGTCCATTTAGTCAAAAAATAACTGAAAGTTCTTTATTATTTTTAAATTAATTGTGTGAAACATGTAGAGTGAGTTGAATATTGATTCGAATCGTGTCAATCAATTTTCAAGTACGTGTAAATTAATATTAGTAAAAACTATGTAGGAATTATGTAAATAATTAAATTGTATGTTAAATGCATTAAATTGTTATTAGAAGAAGCAGAATAGGACCAGGCAGAAGATAAGAGAAGGTAGAAGTTTAATTTACTTCTCATTGAAGTCTCATTCACATCTTGACATTTGTAAAGACATTTTTTATGCGATGTGATATGCGTTAAGTCACGTAAAGCCTCCACGGATTTTAAAAACATTTTAAGAAATAAATTGTCGATTTTAAGAATATATTTTGTTGTATATATTATATCCACTGAATTGTGGAATTTATCGAGATGTTCAAAAACATGAAAAGTAATCCAAAACATTCTTAGTTGTGTTATTGATTATCCAGTTCCAATGACTTGATAATTTTTTATTCAATTTAATTAGTAAATTAGTTATGATAAAATTTAATTTAATTATATTTTCCATTTCTTAATTTTAAGTTTAAATTTAAATAATTCGACTCGAATACTTATATGAACTAACTTAAATAATAAATTCAATAGTATGTGCTTTAAGTATAAGCAGGTATCAAACAAATTATTATCATGATTAGTTTCTAAATATTTTAAACGTCTGATTTGTTAAAAGGCCTTATATTTCAGTTGGATAAAAAGGGAGGGTTCTGGATCATACGTAAATCCATATCTCCTGCAGTTCTCCTGTAATTTTAACACCACCTTGTCAAGTGATACACTCAAACCGATATCTACAACATACACCACTCGCTACTTTTTTATTATTTGATGTTTACGTTGATAGCAGGGCTTATTTTAAAATTTTTCCCATCTTCGTATTTTTCACGCCATTCTGTAATATTTACAGAGAAAAAATATTAAGATTAACTACCTGTTAATCTAAAATAAACGTTTCACTGCTGTAAATCTTTCTTCATTTAAAACGTTGTAATTTCCACCATTTTTTTAAAAGGCCAAAATTTCTCGTCCCGTTCAATCTATGGCTTGTCCAAGAATTATCTTCGACCTCCATAATATGCGAAGGGTGCAATCTCTGAGCATATTAGGGTGTGGGGAATAAAAGGATGAACTCGTAAAACTGCTGATTTTGAAAATCAAATATGATGATATAAACGATGAAAAAAGTTAAGTGAGAAATTAATTAATAATTATAATATTTCAAATGAAATTAAAATATTAAAATAAATATATTCATTTATATATATCTTTAAGCTATTATCTATATTTAAAATCAGAGTGTTATTGTTTATATTAATAATTTTTATGATATTTAGGTGATTAATTAAAAAAAGAATTATATAATTCTTAACATGTATAAAGTATAACATAAGAAATTAGTAGGATAAAAAGAGAGGTTCTGGATCATAAGGAAATCCATAGTTGCTGCAGGAGCTATACTTATAACTCGGCCGCCCACCAGCACCGCTGCAGGCGCTAAACCTTATTCAACCCTGGTACCTCAATACTCATTCTTTGCTGTTCTTAACTCTTACATATCTCTATACCCCTCCCCGCCCTCATATATATCTAATGATTATATGCGATTGATCGCGATGATTACATTTGATCATGATTGATTACGAATGATAACGATCAAAAACGTATTCACCTTCCATTGTATTTATCACATATACACGTAAGATCACAAGCATATCGCACACATAATATATTTTATAATAATAATTAACATATATCTCATAGTTTATAGTACTATATAATAAACTCTAAAAACATTATTCATAACTATATACTATAGTAATTTATATAATTTACATAAATATATCCATTTCTTAAATTGTTAATGACGTAGAAATACATTACTGAAAAATTTCAATGTCATATGCATCGATAAATAATAACATATTTCACTCCTCCTTGTGCAAATAAAGTAGTATTTATGAACTACATTCTTATAATATGAGACATACCATAGGGTTGTACAAAACTGTTCAGACCCTTATAATATTTATCGTCAAATGTATAATAAGTGTGTCCTTCGAAAGTAAAAAATATATAGTTATCGACTATCGTGTATAATTTATTCTTAAAAATAACTGAATTCACATTCACGCTTGATACTATACTAATTTGTAAACACTTGAAGACGCCTTTTAAATCACGCAGTTAATTTAACCGATATATATTATTTTAATCAATATAATTACTACATATAATACGTATAATTATAATAATAATTACCATATATTGGATTATTAATAGTACTATATAACAAACTTTTTCTTCACCTAAAATTATTATTCATAGCTGTATACCCATATATTATAGAAATTTATTTCACTTTTACACACATATTATAAAAATTTCACTAATTCACATAAACATATCAATTTCTTACAAAATTAATGACATAATAATGTAGCGAAAAATTCTTTAAACCCCTCTTTTTATCCTACTCATTTCCTATGTTATATTTTATACATGTTAAGAATTATATTTTTTTTTTTTTTTAATTAATCACCTTTTATCATAAAAATTATTAATATAAATAATAACACTCTAATCTTAAATATAGGTAATAGTTTAAAAAAATATATAAATGAATATATTTATTTTAATATTTTAATTTCATTTGAAATATTATAATTATTATTTAATTTCTCACTTAACTTTTTTCATCGTTTATATCATCATATTTGATTATTAAAATCAGCAGTTTTACGAGTTCATCCTTTTATACCTCACACTCTAATATGCTCAGAGGTTGTACTCTTCACATATTATGGAGGTCGAAGATGATTCTTGGACAAGCCATAGATTGGATGGGACGGATAATTTTGGCCGGCTTGCAACAGGGACCTGACGCAACCAAAGTGAAAAATCTCGTTTGTTACTCTGGAGATCCAACCGCAGACCTTGTGTGCGAAACGTATATTTCTACCCACTCGATCACAGCCGATCCTTATTATTAATTATAAAAATTCTAATTAAGTTTAAAAAAATGATTGAAATGACAACGTTTTAAACGAAGAAAGATTTACTGGAGTGAAACGTTTTTTTTAGATTAACAGGTAGTTAATTAATTTATAACTTTACTAGAATATCCATCGTTGATTTTGAATTTTTAATCATTTTTTAATTTGTTTATTATAATTGTTTAAATTTGTATGTAGTTTTTACGTGTTAAAGAAAAAAGCTACTGAGGAAATTAAATAATGTGTCGAATAAATTACAGACTAGATTCGATTTACTACCGGAATTTAATACTATATGTAAAGATCAGAGTACTTGAGTGGTTAGGTTAGGTTGGGTCAAGTGTTCATTGGCAAAAAAACACATTATAAAACAATAATATGTATTGTAATAATATAATTTATTATAATATATTGTAAGACAATATAATATTTTTTAAGCGCATCTCGACAAATTAATGATTAAAATGATATAAGCACAATATCAAGCATGCGAATATTTTTAAAGCAATGACGAAAATTCCGTTATTTTCTAAATCAGTCGGAAATAACAATATATTGTGCAGCCGTAGGATAGTATATTAAAATAGTCTGATAAATAATTTTTAAAAATTGACTCATCTTTCACGTGTTTTGAGACATAAAAACCAAATAATTAAACGTCTTCTAACGTCACATGTATTAAAACGCACCACTCATTACTATCGGATAGGTACGGGGACATTATCGGTTCAATTATAATTATTAATATATATCTCATTATATCTTATAGTTATCTAACTAATCTCCTCATTTTAAAATGTAAATTAACGAGTCCGACCTGAGTAGTTATCGCGACTACATAGTTTTTTTTCGTTGTCTGTAAATCTTTTTTTTGTGCACGATCAGTGTTTCTTTCAGGCATTTCTCCGGAGGGGGACTGAGCCTCTCTAGAGAATATCCAACCCTCCTCCCTGGAGAAAATTTGAAAATAGTAAAGAAATATCAAATATTAGAAAAATGTAATTTTGATATCACGGTGAATAACCTACAATCGTCATATATAAAAAGACTATGCGTGTATGTTAAATTTGTGAAATGTTGTGTATTTATGTATATTGTTCAAAATTAAAATAATAAACAAAGGCAATTATTATAAAATTTTTTTTTTTATGTAATATAAATAATTTCCCAATTTTTCAAATGCCTCAAATTTTCAGAAAATTGTCTGATAAAACACTGTGCACGATTTTAAGTGTTCTGTCACTATTATAATATATACATGTTATTATTAAACGTCTATTCACCAAAATTATGGAGTAATACATCCTTACCGTCCCCGCGGCAAATCCGTCGACGGGCAAGAGGTGGACACGCATTTATGTTACGGCATTAATGCTGGTAACTATGTGTAAATGTATCGGCGACCCGACGTGAATCTGTTATAATTTGGCCAAAACAATTCCTTTCTTTTTTCTTTTCTTGTAAATATTTTATGTGTCAAGATCACAAAGAACGAAAATATTGAAATCCTCGTGGTTCTGACCTACGAGTCTCGGTACGAGGTTGGCGACCCTTATGAATGTATTAATGGTCGGCCATATGACATTCGTCTGACGACCAAAAAAGTTGTCAAATCGTAACAGTTTATTATGTTATTTGTATCTATGAATGTCTTATAGTATACTTAAACTATAGTAAAAATGTTGGATTATTATAAAACTATAACCACCAAATTTATAATAAATTATTAACGATCCACTTTCATATGAAACCATTTCATATTTATCATTTCTATAAATATATATATATATGTTAGTACATATACTTAATCGTACTTTACAGAGTGATCATTTTCTAAATGTCTTTATAGTTTTCAAAGAAATTTAAATTAAAAAAAAAAACACTTATCAGCTATATTTTTTTGTATTTTCTAACTTCTTGTTAAATCATTTTTAAAATAAGATAATTTTCATAGTTTTTATTCATTTCCTTATAATTTAAATAATAAAATGATGACGTAAACAAAGTGAGATTAGGTAGTTAATAATATCTATATTATATTTTTAATAAACTCGAATAAATACATATATATATATATATATATATATATATATATATATATATACTTTTTGCACCAAAATAATTATAATTGCGGTGATTGCCTAGATGCACCGATTTTATATTTCTTAATTCAAAATAATAAATTTATTTAGTTTTTATTCGTTTAACTGAATATAATCTTGCAACTCATATAATAGTCATTAATTTAAAATACATTCAAACACACACACACACACATATATATATATAATATATAAAGTATATATAGATAATTATAATTATAATTATATTATTGGATGATGGACAGCTGCATGATTTAAATGTGATTCATTCATTAAACATTATTTATCGTTTTATTATTGATTTTCTTGTTCACGTACCCATCAAATTAATAATCAAATTAATTGACAATGGCAATGATTGTTATGAAGTTTTGGCGGATATTATTAACATAATTAACCACAACCCAATACATTTAATGTATATTGATTGATTTTTCAATTTTGTTTTAATCAGATCTTTATGAAATGAATCAAGTAAGAGTGAAAAGAAACTAGGATTTTGCACATCATTCAAAAATGAAATAACATCAATTTTATTGTTAATTTCGTATTATTTTAGAACATAATGACATTGCATTTTTAAAATAGTATATGGTATCGTCTATGACTCATTTGTTCATTGTATCTATTAGTACTCTACCCCACTATGTCAGCAAGGGTGGAAATAGATGTGGTTAGAAGGTCAAACGTGCCATGTTTTTAATTAATACATATAAGAAAAAAGGGGATGAGTATTAAAGTAAAAATTTAACGCAACTCTAAAATTATTCAATTAAAACGTTTGCAAATACAGTATCGTGTATTATTAAAATCTTGTACATACCTTATTTTTCGTTAATCAACGAATAAATAATTAACTTTTTAAAGCTATTTCACCGTAATACTTCTCGATATTTAAAAATCTACAATATGTTCGATTGAAATGTATGTATTATCTGTATAGTATGAGATATTTATCTAAAAGAAAATGTTTAACTTTTTTTAATGTTTTAGAAACAATTCAGTTAATATTGTATCAAAATAATTAGTCTTAAGTAATTCGAATTTAGAAACAGATAGGTATAATTCCTTTTCTTTATTAAAATTTAGATAATACATCAGCCGTGTATTTTTATCAATACCATCAATAAAAATTACACACGTTTTTCATTATATTTAATTATAAGAAGCTCAGTGGGATTGTGTATATGTCTATACTATTATCCATTTCTTAAATTATAGTGGCAGATATAATAATTATTTTATGTTAAATTTAATTTACCATCAAAATCAAATAATAAAACTTGTATCCAAAACAAAACATGTTTTTAATTGTTTTGTAGTTTGTGACTTTTATAAAATATATTTAAATAAACAAAATGCATTATCTCGTTTTAACATACTCCAGTACAACCATTACTAATACCATTGCGGGCATTAAAGTGATTGGTGACCTGAAAATAAACAACTATATGCTCTTCACACCTATAAATATCAGTTATTAAAAAAAAACTAAATAAAAATTCCAATTATTATAATTATTATTACTTATTTTTTGATTAGAAATAAATTTTCTAAGTAAAAACTTATTTCTACATTTATTTTTGTAGGCTAATTATGTATTTTATGTTTTACGTAATTATTGAGGTTAAATCTAACCTGTGCAACAATATTATTCTTTAGATATCCATTAGCCTAATACCTAATACACATTTAAAACATATGGAGTATTACTTTATCAATTTGCTATTTTCGTACTATAATGAGATCTAATATGATTTTCAGTACAATTGTTTTATTTTATTTTTTCTTTATAGAAACCATTATAATAAGTTATATTATAAACTTCAATTAATTATTTTAAAAATTTTAAAATTCACCTAAAAGAAACTAAAATAAAATGACTTTATTCAATTTATGGCTAATTAATTTTTTTATAACTACGTCTGTGTAAATGACAAACGTTTTGCGTTAATAATATTATATTTCAAGTACAGACCATATAGTGCTTTTTTTCTTCATATCATGGTCTTCTTCCCGGTTTATAATTTTACACGACGATATTATAACAACACGTCATTATTTTCAACATTTACATTTTAAAAATCGATACTATTAAACTATTAAAAATAATTATTTATGCGAACTGTAATATTATACGCAAAAGTACAATGTATGTATGTAACGTTCTGAATTTAATTAAATTGTTTTTAAATATATTCTTATAGTGAACAAATATGTATTGGAGAAAATATCGATTATATAAGTGTATACTAATAATTAAAGAAAAATATATGTTTACATGTTCCTAGATGCTTATTAACTTAATTATATGTCTGGGAAATTCAAAAAAAAGTTATGAAAGTATTGCAAAAGTTATTTTTCATGCCACATTTCGCCCCGCTCAATATTATGAATTATTTCACATAGTTTATTTTCTCGTTAATTAATATTGTACTGTTATAGTGAACTTTTTTTTTTGTTAACCACATATTTTTGTGACAATTGAAAATACTGATCTGTAATCAATTTTAAAATATTTTTCCCGAGAATTCTTACATAGAAAAAAAAAATGAAGGAAAGCGTTTCAAAAGCTTTAACAAACAATATACGGATTGTTGCTAAAATGTGTTATGAAATGGAAAAAATAAAAATAATGAAACTGTTCTTCCCGTTTTTGCGCTATTATAAGATAATTGATTGGTCATATATTGAATACGTGATACAAAGGCGTTTTTGAAAGCCGAACGTATTATAAATTATTCCACGGGGAATAAACGTTGAATGATACATACATACATATATATTCGTGTCGCACCCCATCGTCGTTAAATTAATGCATTTTTTGTAGCCTCGTACCTTATTAATAGTTATTAGTGACAATTTTGTTTGTTCTGATCTGTATCACGCGAATAAAGTGCACGCGCGCACGCATAATTATTATACTTTGCGAAGAGGGATAGACCGTGGACGACCTTTGCTCATAACTCGCACCCGCCCTTTGTGCCAGGGTTGCAAAAATATAATCAATCGAATCTATTAGAATTACAGTGGTACGCGTATCATGTTGAGTGCGCGTCCCGGGTCTCTTCCTATGTGTACGTTCGATTGCATTAATTTATTTGTAATGTTATGTAAACAACTCGGAGAACGGAGAAAACCAACAAACACGAATTTCAGACATTCCGACGTGCTTATTGCGTTAACGTCGTCACGCGTACACATTGGACGTCATACATTTGCGTGCATATATGCAAGCAAATGTGTATAGACGATACGTGTGTAGAGTTCGTCATACACCGTGCGACGCATATTATGTGTAGGATATGGTCGGCGATACGTGTTTAAACGCGCGCGTCGGCGGAAAGCATCATCATCGCGTGATAGAAAGCTGCGCGCGAGACAGTTGAATAATTTAAGTTGCCTTATGGCCGGGTGGCGGCAGCGTCGGTTTCGGTGGTGTTTTTCCGCGGCGCGCGCGCGCGCGCGCGATCCCTACCAAAGTCACGAAAGAGCGGCGAGGGACGGGGGTAGGTGTATCGGCAAGCTGTCTAGTCACCCCTCCGAGTGTTGTAACCATGGTGACGCGCGAGCCCACGTTGTACCGGCGGCAACACCCGTGCGTCGAATTTTATGGGTATATACACGCACCGTCGCGTACAATAGTAACAGAAGTTGTAGTAGCAGCAGTAGTGGGTAGTGGTGGTCACCGTCAACGCGTACGATACGTTTTCAATAATACATAACGTGTGGGTGTACGCTTACGTACACGTGATCCACAAAACCCATCATATAACGAGTTCGGGAAACAACTCGACTATTGATATCGAAAAACAAATCAATTCCGAATATATACAATTAACAGCTATTTATTTTTTATTTCATTATTATTATTATTGTTTTAGAAACATGATTATTATTATGATTTTAACTCGAATTCAAACTCTTGCCCAGTCAAACGAATTTAAGTATAAAACGTAATTTGATTGAAACTTAAATGAACGCGCATAATACATACAACACAGTCTAAGCTAATTTTAATTATGCAGTACCAATTTACAAAGTTAAACCCATTGACAGACAAGTATAAATAAATATAAATAAAGATAAATCTGCAAAATTGGGCACACTGTGTTAGAAAAATATTATTGAACATATTGGCCGCTATAATAATTATTCATTACAATAATATGTAAACCAAATGAATTACATAAGTTGTGTGAAGTCCAAAATAATTTATTTTATTATTTTTAGACGTTATAATATTATTTTCAGATGCGCCTTAAAATGAGAAACCACAAAACGTAATTTATTTTGAAATTAAATTTGTATTTCATAGTAATCAAAGATAGTGTTTGATCGTAAATACATTAAATAATAATAACAATAGATTTTGTGATTTCAAGTGAAAGTAACTCATTAAGTTACAAGTTTATAATAAAATTATATATTTTAAAGTCAAACCATTATTGATTTTTGTAATAATATTAATAATATTAAATTCACAGCATTTATTAAAGGCGGAATAAAATATTTTTCAATTATTCCTATTTCCATCAAATACATTATAATTTTATATATTTCCATACATTATATTTTTTTTTTAATTTTAGTATACTTCAACACACAACAAATGAAATATAAAATATGTACATTACAAAAATTAACGTATTTACTACGAGCATAAAATTTTAATGGCATATACTAGTAAAAATATAAACATTGTAAAATCATTATACAGTTTACATGTGTAATGCATCAATATGATCAATATAATCACATGATATATTCATTCGTGGTATAAAATTATTTTAGTGCAAAAAGATAAGTTATATTTTTCAGTGGAAAAGCGAATCCGCGCATTTGTATGTCATATAAGTACTATACATGTCGAAATGAAAATAAAAATATAATAAATTTTTCATAAATGTCTATATCAATATATAAATATTTAAATATCTACTAATAATTAAATAATTAATGTAATTCGTTAATTATAGTTAATAAATTGATAGAATATATTTGAACCAAACTTAAAATAATACAAAATATTTTGCAAATAATTTTTCATACAAAAAATGTTTTTTTGAATTTTTAACACAATAATATAATATAAATTTGCCACACAGAAAACAACGGTAAAATATCTTAACTTGTTTGAGTAGAGTTGAAATTTTAAATACGGTTCTATATACAGTAACTTTTTCTGTTGCGAGTTGTATAAATAATTTTTTTTTACATTTGTGTAACGTTTTCGATAATATATCTTTTCGTATATTACAAAAAAGAAAATAATGCTATATGTTTAAATAAAAAAATATCTACGTTTTAAAACACATATTTAAAATGTATATTATAAACGCATTTCAAATTTCCGAAAAAAAAATTTTAATTATAAAATTGCATAATTTTAAAATAATTTTTTTTAAATAAATGTATATTTTCACTAAATAAAGGTAAACTGTACTGTATCCGGTTGATGATGTGATGATTGCCCGCAAAACAATTATATACCTGTAGTTGATGTATTGTAGTAAATATAATGAATAATAAATACAATGAGAACACGGATAAACACATGTATTAAGCACACGTATACTTCAAGTCGTGCATGCATGTGATATAATTCGTCGTAGCTATACATATATCAGAAATTCGTTTCACGAACCACATCACGTGTGAACTCACAAAAATCTAAATTCGTCGTTATTTTTATTGGGTTAGTTCACGACCTTTTCGACCGAGGCCTCTTTTTCACACCTGAGATCTCATCTCCGCAGCAGACTAGATGGGGGGAAACCATTCTAAAAAAAATTACAATTACAGAAGTCTTCATCACTATCGACTGATTGCAAAATAGTTAAATACATTGACCGCCGAATTTTTTTTTTAGATTTTATCGGAAATTTAATGAATATTACTCATTTTCTAATTTTTTATAACAAAATATTTTATAAAAAACATTACAAAATAATTACTATTACAACAAAAACCATTTATATTTATGATGAATGATATTATATATTTGATAAATGATTAATACAAATAATCATATCATCTAGATATGATAAACGATAAACAGTTTTTATTTAGATGTTTCCCAACATTGGATATACGAAAATCGTCTAGGAAACAAGAGTACCTTTTTTTTTAAAAAAAAAATTGTTTCAATTGACATATAGTGGATTATATTATAATTCAAACTAGTGGTCACGTGGGTCAATCTAATTATCGCAGCAGCTATATTTTACATCATTTTGCGTTGAGTGGGTTAACGTTGATTGTCTCCACCTCCCGTAGGTGTGAGATCCGCGCTGTTTTCCATTTTTTAACTCTTTGTGGTGAAACTTTAGTGAATATTTATCGGAAACTTGTAAAAACGCACGACAATGAAGTGATGAGTCATTAGCGTGTCACCAAGTGATATGGTTATTCAAAGAGAGAGGATCGATATTCATGATGAAAGAAGCGGGCGGCCGTCCGATCGTGTTTGACAACATCTGACGAAACCGGAAGAAAAATTTAAAAAACCGCTGAGCATATTGATATTTGACACTCGACAACCTCAAAAATCAATTCACTGATATTTCTCAAGCTCTTAGGTGTGAAGTCGTAACAGAAAAGTTGGGCTACAAAAGTCGTGTGCAAGATGGGTACTGAAAATTTTCACATCACAACACAAACGAAATCGTGTTTTCGAAAAGAATAAGTTGGTAAGTGGTTTAAGGAAGTGGAGCGTGAATTTTTAGATACTGGTCAGCAAAAGCTGATGCGATGCCTAAAAATGTGTATCGATCTGAATGACGATTATGTAGAAAAATAACTATATACTAATGTAACGATCTCTGTTATTTTATGAAAACGTATGCACTTTTAGATTTGTTTTCAACGTTGTAACCTTTTTTTCTGGACGATATTTGTATGTGAGCATCGACTCACCGGGAAGTTTTACCGACTCCCGTCGGCCCAGTTTGCCACTGAGGGCTCATATTTCTCTGCTAATAGTTTCGACTTTCATTTCCATATCTATAATAATATGTGTACCTTCACATACATACATACACACACACACGCGCGCTATTATATTATATTGAATAAGTACAATGTATAATTTTAAAACGTATTATGCAAAACATATTATAGAATTACAAGTTTATACGATGTGTTATTCGTCTTTTGTATCGATTGTTTACCCGACCCGCCTGCGTATACTTTACAAAGTGTATGGATGCTCGCGCGCGATAGGTATCGAACGTTGTTAATTCAAACAAATCTCACCGTAACGATATGTTTTAAAGCCGCTCGAGGGACTACAGCTACGGCGTAGGGGCGTTGCTATGCGCAGTTGTGAAAATTCTCGGACACAACCGTATTTGTGTAATAATACACATTATGCATTATAATTCACAATATATTATTATAATCGTGTGTGGACATAAGCAAATCCGTAACTTGTGTTACGTATTATCAAATAAATGATTCTGAAATTGTGGGCAGGATGAGCAAATGGTACTATATACATATTATTTTGTTTTTTACCACGTGCGGTCACACGATGTTTCACTGATGTCTATCGCAAACCATCTACCGTAACGAGAATTGTAATTTTTTTTACATATATTGTTTCCGTATCGAACGCTAATCGGATTAGTCTTTTTATCGGTACTGGTTATACATATATACAGATATAACTTACTGTGTATGTTCACGTTCCGGAAATACATTAAACTTTAATAATTTTAGTTTTCGTCATCATACTCGTGAATATAATACTAATAGTAGCTATCAATTATATAACTCGTTCATTATTAGCTATTGTATATATGTGAACTGCTCGATGGTTCGATTATATTAACTTATACATTTCCAACGTTAAAAAAACCACACAATACGTTGTGTTAACGCCATTTCAATACTAAATTTCTCAAAAAGTATTAAATACATCAATGTAATATATCAAAAATATGTTAAGTATTATCAATGTTTTGTTGAACATTAGAAATATTAACGGTATATTAAATGTAAAACCAGTTTTCTTTAAGACATTAGTCTTTCTAATTAAATAATAAATTGTATCCGCATTGCGTGATGCATTCTATTCATAACTCTCGAAGGTCTTGACGATTCGGGAGTAGTTTTTAAAATTTGATTTATCTCACTCATGGGAAATTTATAATGAAAAAAATTATACATAGTTTGTACCACTTCAAGTGTTTTACACGACTCTTGTGTCCACATATAAAAGAAATATTAAAAAATGCATTTAAAAAATAAGTTATAACGATTATTAAAGTAAATAATTAATATATACGTACCTACTTCTGTTTCTTCAAAAATAATACATTATCTAAAAAAACTTTTGTGTAAATTGTGGTAGCTTCTATATTTATTTAAATCATTTTAATTATTAAAGTCTTCGAGAACATATAAATGTAGTTTAATATTATGGAAAATGTATGTTAATTAGAAAAACATTTTAAAAGCTTTGTCAATACACACTTGTATTGTGGCATTGAAATTATAACAAATTATTGTTAAAAATATATATATATATATGTACACTTAAATATACAAAAATCCAATGAGTATTATGTTGATTAAAAAAAAATGAAAGAAAATATAAAAGTTGTATATGTATGTTTATTACTACCTGTTTCAACAAAATGTTATCATCAGGTTAGTACAAATAAAATAAAATAACTGAAGAATAAATTTAAAGTAAAGTTAATAAGACACAATTACATAGAGAAATAATACAGAAATCACATAGAGATTATTATGAATATTACAATAAAATACATGGAGTTAAAGAAAAAGAAAAAAAATTATGTTATACAAATATATCAAAAAGCAAAGAAATTGTGTATATAATAAAAGCAACTATGGTGTGATATTAATATTATCTAATATATATAGATATAGAATATGTTGGTATATTAAGATATTCTTAAATTTATTGTGTTTAATTTCTTTGTAAACATGTAATTCTTCCAAAAACGGAATTGATATAAATATTATGTTGTGTATTTAAAATTATTTAGTTATTATAAGTATGTTAAAAGTAATAAGATGATTATTTTCTAAAACATGTTTTGCAAAATTTGAATTTGGATTAGTTTTTTAAAATCTTATTTCAGAGATGAGTTCTTTATATCTTGCATTTTATTACAAATACATTTAAGTTTGTTAATACCAAAAAAATTTAATTTATTGAAATTATTATTTGGAAAAAGTTTTATTTTATAATTTATCTGTTTGATTAAATTATTATTAGTATTGAATGCGATTTTAATATTATTTACATTATTATTTAAAAGTTTTGCTAATTTTTCTGATAATACATTTTGATATTTCATACAACAATAATTATTTACATTATTTATTTGTTTAGACTTTTTTATGTTTTCTTTAATTTTTTTATGTATTCTATTGATTATGTTTAAATTATATTTATTTTAAAGTGCAATATCATATATAATATTAAGCTCATGTTTATAATTATATTCTATAATTATTATAATATATAATAATTGTTTTTTTTTTATTTTCACTACTATATTAAATTATTGTTATTGGGTTTTTATTTTCAAATATTTTTCTGCGTAATAAGTGTTATATGAAAGCGTTTGATTGTTGAACAAACAATTTGTTGTATGAAAAATGTAGGTAAAATATTGAAAATTAATGCTTTTATTCCTGATAAAATAAAATAAATAAAACGTCAATGATTTATCGAATTTCGAAGATAATATCCAATCATTTTTAAAATAATTCCTGATTACTATTTTATTTATTTTTTTATGCAAAACTCAATCGTAAAGAGATATGATGGAAAAAAAGTGATCATCACTTTAATATTATAGCATATACGAGATATACAGATTATATGGTTATAATTAAATTTATTCATCAAACTTTCTCGAATATTCTTTTATATTTACAGTGATAACTAAACGTCTTCCAGTTTAATGTGTACCGATGTAATTCAAATATTCCATACGTTATATGTTCGTAAATTCATAAAGATGTAAAATTTTAAAATGGATTTTATGTACGTTATAATATTATAGTTTAAACGTGGTAGACAAATTAAAAATTGGTAGCGATTTAATGTTTTAATTAAATCATGTATTTAATTAAATTCGTGTCCTACATTACGTAAATACATGTATTTTAATTAGATTTTCCAGAGAGAATTAAATATATCTATATACCTTGAATTGTGATTCAACTTAAAATTTAATGTTAAATTGAAATACATATGACGCCGTATTATTGTTGCAATATATAGTGAGCCAAAATATTATTATTTTCGTAAACATTTTTTAATATAAATGTATTGTATTACTCATTTTTAATGAGTTTATTATTGTAAACTTAGTTGTCATTTTAGTTAGTTGTCAATTTAGTATTGTCAGTACTAAAATTGAATTTGTATAATATGTACATTAGATATTCATACATACTCAGCATAAACAGGTCTATGGAAAATTTAATTACATCGATTTAAGTCAGTGGTCGGCAAATTTTTTGGACTCTGGCAATATTTACAAATTAAAAATTTTATGCCGGCCGAACACAAATAAAATGTTGATATCCTTATATTATACAATTTAATTAATACAGTTCAATTATTTTTATAGAATGTAATTGAAATTTTAGTAAATTATTATAAAATATTCATTTAAATTTCACCATTTTGGAATTTAAAGCGAGTCGTATGAAACAAACTGGCTGGTTACCAGTACACAGTAGTCTGGTTATCTACCACTGATTTAAACGACTTAAAAATATAAATAAATTATTATTGAATGTTTTAAATTATCACCATTGATATTAATATTTTATTATTATTAAGAAAAAATAAAACACGTTTAAACGTTTTATCGGTCACTGTCCTTTTTCGTTTAATGTATTTACTGGCAGAGAAGAAACGCATCAGTGCATGTGACACCATACAATACCCGATGTAAGAGCTTGTGTTTATACGTGCAGTTTAGTATTATGCTCACCGGCTCGCAGAACAAGCGATGGCGTTTTTGCCCTAAACCCACTTGATATTAATATATATTAGTCGAATGGGTCGCTATTTATACATATATTAAATAGTTTGTGATGTGTTTATTACATTAAAAAAACAATTTAAAATCAATTTCTTATACAGATAAGATATCGGAAAAAATTATACAGCGTAACTGCGTAATATTTCTTTTCATAAGTAAAAAAGTACATTTTGTAATTAAAAATAGTTTGTTGAGTATTTGGAATAGACCGATATAACAAACGATTGAGTGTGAAATTTAAATGAACATATTTATTTTAGCCTTTTCAAACATCTCATAAAATATTACCTTGTCGTTTAATGAAGGTTAATCCCTATACCAGTTTAGGAATATTAAAAATTGTAAATATTTCATTTTAACCTGTCAAAAATCTCAACTATGGGTATTATTTGATATGTAATATATAAAAACAATTATTGTATTTATTTCACTCTACAATATTTGTTGATTTTTTTCTTTATACTTACGAGGTACGTTTGTCCATTTAGTTTTCGGTACAGTAAACAAAAATTCATATATTTAACACAAAAATGCATACTTCTCGAATTTACCATAGTGAATATAATGTATATTTATATTCGATATTAAACCTGTCTAATGTGATTGTTAATTGAATCGTAGAACTGATTAGAACACTATATGTTTGTGTATGTGGTAGAAACCAAAAATTATGTACGCAGGATTAAACATATATTGTCATTTTTCGCGGAGTTTGGGATCAATAAAAAAACCATTTGGATTAATTTCGTCATCTGCTTATACGTGTGACAAAAAAAGAAAGAAAAGAAAGTTTAATTAATTAATTAATTCTGTTATTGCGGAAGCGGAATTTTTCGAATGAAAACCCGTTTTGGACCGGAGCCAAAAGTATAAAATGAGATTTATTGCAATATTTTAAATGCATTTTCGTGTGCACGTGAGTATAAAACACACACGTGGGGCCGACATATATTACAGTATTCAATGTTCATCCGAGTCGGTAAGAAGACTTATAGCGAACACTATGCACGCCGGGTGTGTGTAACGTTATGCAATCACAACAGGATAGCGAAAAAGTCTATTTTTGAGAGGTAGGGCTAGGTTAGGTAATAACAATAAAAATATACATATGTATGAATTTATGTCGGGAGAGGTATATCATATGCGTTAATCTCGTACGGACGACAGTGGAAACTGATGGACGGCTGAGGGTCGAGTAGAACTTCGACGGACTTCGTCGCAGGAGCGGCGAAATGCAGTAATAATAACACGCATATATACAAGTGTATAATATATATAGGTAGCATTTGCCTTATAAATCCGTAAATCGCGTGTTCTGAGCCCCTCTCCTTCATTCCTTGTGATGCGTACTCAACGTGAGATAACAAGGAATTCGTCTCTGGACCCTTCGTCTTGCGTTAATACTGTAAGAGGGAGTCCTCCCTCACCCCAAAATATAAAAACACACACACACACACACCATATTCCTTTTATGTCTGGTGTTGGCGGAGAAGTGGGTGGAGGTTGGGAGAAAACGAAAAGACGCAATATCGTCGGTAAATGTCAAAAATCAATACGCACGCGATGCCTCCCTCGTTCGTCGTCAACGTGCACGTATTATACGAGTAGTATTCTTGTCTTTTTCCTTTTATAGAACGACAAACTAAAAATCGTTTTCAAAATAACGTTTTGGCGTAAATAATAAAGACCATCGACCATTTATATATATACAGACTAAATGATGACCTATCTCTATTGGGTTTCAACTGTTTATTATATCGGCGACGGTTTATATAATAAATCTATATAATACGTCCTATAATAGAAAATTCCAATATTGTTTAGTCGCAAAAAGAATGCCGTAAATAATTTATATGATTTTTATGGGAGAGTTTATACTATTTATATACTTACGAATTATATCCGAAACACAATGGACATATAGATACAGCGTATCCTGTGGTGTTTTTTTTATTACTAGTTACAAAAGAAAAACATTATTTTAATATTCTGATCAACTGGATTGATTTTCACAATGAGTCTATTATTTTTTGTGAATACTTGATACGTAATTTTATATACAAGGTACCTCAAAGAAATATTTTTTTTTGATTTGACCAAAAGCTCAACTAAAAATCGGATAAATTGCCGAAACTGCACGAAATTTCCATGAAATTGAATTTTATCGCTTTGTTTTAATTCAAAAAATAAGCGTCAAAAAACTAAATGATTTAATAATATTGTCATATACCGCAATATAATATATCTATTATTATATACGTACGCGCTACACTTTTTAAAACATTTTTATATAACCATATATTATCCTACACTAACAAACAAAATTCTATTGTATCTAAAGGAATTAAAAATGTATTCTCGATATTGTCGTGCCTTATGCTATTCATCAATTAAATTCAGCTCTCCATTCTTTAAGTAACGTACTCTTGTCATCATTTTTCACAGTAGCCCCTGATAAAAGTCAATCCATAATTTTTACCAGGAAGCGATTTTTAGACTTCCCCTCATACGTCTGGATTGTAGAATATCACCCCAACAGAATCAATTACATACCTTGGGCTTAAATTAGATCCAAAACTTAGACAGGTTCCCCATATTAATTCTTTAAAACCAATGATTTTTACGTGGTCCAATTTGCTTAGAGCATTAACGGGAACTTGGTGGGGGCACATCCTTCTTCTCTTTTATTACTCTTTAGGTCAATTATTCGTTTAAAAGTAGATTACGGATCTTTTTTCTTTGTGTCTGCTTCTCGTACACATCGGAACAATCTTAATGCCTTACATACTTCTTGTCTTCGCACTGCCATCGGTGCATTACAATCTATGCCTAAAATATGCTTGGAAGTAGAATGTGTATGCCCCCCTATAGAAATTCGATCTAGGCAAATCGCGGGAAAATTCTTGTTAAATACATCTCCAATTTCCATAACTCTATTTTCACTTCGTTTCTGTCTCTTTTTACTTGCTGGCGATATGTTTCAAAAACACTCCCAATTCTAGCATCTATTGCTTCTACAATCCTTTCTCGTCTTTAATTCTCGTACCTCAGAACCGGATAACTTTCTATGATGTTCCTTATGATGCGCTAATATTTCTCGTTCAAGTTCTTATTGTCCCTTTATTTTAGGATCTAATAAAAGAAAATTCTAGCGTTAACATGTCTTATTTACCTATAAATTATATTTTTGTTGATTATGTAAAATCCAATTTCCCAAATTCCTGTTTGGTGTTTACTGATGGGTCAGTTTCGCAAAATTCTGTCGGCTTTTCATTTTATATTCCCAAGCTTAAAATAAAGTTCTCGGATTCCCTTCCCTGTCATTCTTGTTCATTTACCACAGAGTTCTATGCTATTTTAATGGCTCTTGATTGTGTCCAGCATTTAAATCTTAAAAATGCTTTAATTGATTTAGACTCTCAATCAGCACTTTTGTTGATTAAATCCATTTCTTTTAATGCATATACTTCTCCTCTAGTTTTCGTGTAAAATCTAAACTCTTTTATTTACATACACTTGGTTTTACTATTCAGTTTTTATGGATCCCAGGTCATGCAGGCATCGTAGGCAATGAGAGCCGATTTTTTCATAGTATCAACAAATCTCAGTATAAGAACTCCTACGCTTAAAATTCCCTCTTCCGATTTTCTTACTTTACTTAAAAAAACTACAATAAAATGTGGCAAAACTAATGGACATCTTTAGATGGAGATTCGCTTCCTGGTTTAGAAAAATAGCGTCGGTAATTCCAGTTCGTCCTTGGTTTTATAATCTACCTCTTTGCAGGTCTCAAATTATATTGTTTCCAAGACTTAGGTCTGGTCATAATTTGCTCCAAGCACATGCATTCCGTCTCTCACTAAATAATTCTCCTTTTTGTACTTCTCATGAAGGCGAAACCATATGTGACTTCACTCATATTATCATGGGCAGTCCTTCTCTCGCGACCTTACGCTGTCAATTTTTCCATTTTTAATAATATATTATTTATTATTACTATTTTAATAATAATAATAAATCCGTTAAGTATATTAAACAGAAAATCTCCTCCGGTAATTAACGAAACACTTAAATTTATTAATACTGCTGAATTCAGCATAACGTATAGTTTATCTCCATCTCTAGTTTAAAGTCCACGTACAAACACATTTCTATCTATTTTTAATTAAAGCGATCTATCATTTATATATCACTGTAGTATCTGTTGTGTCAAACATTATTTCTAAATTATTAAATATTTAATTAAATAACCAACATACAATCACGTATTCGGCCAGATAGAAGCATATTGTGTGCTTTTATATATTTAGTTCATTATCATAAATTTCATTAATTTGAATATCATTTCAAACACCTGACGAAACCATAAATTCTATGAAAATTAATATAATTTTGTTTACGCTTTATAACGTATGAGTGAGTTTACTGTTTAAATAAATCCGGCAGATCTTTAGACAACTTCAATAACTGATTGCATTAGAAATCAAATTGATAATATTAATATTAATAATAAAAATAGACTTGAATTTCATACAACCCTTACGAATATTTTTATTTCGAAAAGTTTCACATTTTAAAAATCGAAACAAATTTAACCTATTTACATTTTATACATCTAATTAATTGTAAAAATTAAGAGCGCATTGGCCAAATAATTCAAATATTTTTTTTTATGATTAAAAACGAAAATTAAATTGCATATTTTAAATTTTAACAGAACTCTGTTCAATGTTTTTAAGTTTTGGAAAATGTGTTATATATTCTTCGAATTTCACGACAGTAGTCAGAGAATTATGTTTTTCCGAGTTTTAATAAAAGTCATTTTTAATATCGTCGAAAAAATGATCATTTTAACCCGGGCAAAACTTTTTTATTTATTCGTTTTCTTCGTATTCTCTTTGTTTTTTAGCTATTTTATTATTATCATTTGTTTTATTTTATACATAGAATAATATACGAGCTAATAAACGTGATAACCTCATTGTAAATATTGTTTTAATTGCCTATCGGAGAAATATATTCGTATAATAGCTGGTTGCCTGTATTGTATTATTTTATTATTATTAAAAATGATTATAGTTAAAAGAAAATTTCCTTATTGATAACATTAATGATGTGTGTTAAGAATAGAAAATAGTACACTATTTCCGAAACTATTGTTATAATGATTTTTACTTAACTTGTATAACTCTTTCCATACTGTTCTGGTCATACTATTATATATATATACGAGGTGTGACAATAAAATAACGAGACTTTTTTAATAAAAGTTATTTATTTTAAAAATTTTACAATTTAATGATTGTCACCTTCAAAGTACCTTCCCTCAGCATCAACACACTGTTGCATACGTCGCTGCCATTCTTGAAAACAATGTTGCCAATCGCTTTCAGTCAGCCCTTTTAGAAGTTCAGCCGTTTTCATTTTTACGTCATCAACCGTTTGAAAATGGGTTCCTTTTAATAAACTTTTAATTTTTGTAAATAAGAAGAAGTCACAAGGAGCAAGGTCTGGCGAGTACGGGGGATGTTAAAGTATAGAAATATTTTTTTCAGTTAAAAAACGTTGAATTGAAAATGCACTGTGAGCTGGAGCATTGTCTTGGTGAAGAACCCAGCCATTTTTCCACAGATCTGGTCGCTTTTTTCTAACATGTTCTCTTAATTTAATTAATACCTCTTTATAATAATATTGGTTGATGGTTTGCCCACTAGGAACCCATTCAATAAAAATTATTCCCTTAATGTCAAAGAAAACAATGAGCATTGCTTTGAATTTCGACTTGCTCATTCGTGCTTTCTTCATTCTTGGGGAAGTTGGTGTCTTCCAATGCATGGATTGCCTTTTAGTTTCAGGATCATATGTAAAAATCCATGTTTCATCACACGTAATTATATTATTTATAAAAAATGGATCATCTTTGATGATTTTTAAGGTGTCAGAACAAATTTCTTTGCGATTGAATTTTTGATCAATCGTCAAATTTTTAGAAACCATTTTAGCACACACTTTTTTCATATTTAAATTTTCAACTAAAATTTTACGAACACTTTCTCTATCAATATTTACCATCTCTGCTAAAGCTCTAACTTTTAATCGATGATCTTGCCGAATAATTTTGTCGATTTTTTCAACGTTTTCGTTTGTTGAAGATGTGGTAGGACGTCCAGAACGATCATCGTCTTCGACGTCCCCTCTTACACTGGAAAACCGTTTGTGCCATTCAAAAACGCAAGCTCTTGATTAACATTCTTCACCATAAACTTCACATAACATACGAAATGATTCCGCGGCAGTTTTTTTTAATTTAACAAGAAATTTAATGTTAACACGTTGTTCGATTTTTATATCTTACATTTTTCGGCAGTAAAGTCGAACTCGCACTAATAACAAGGCTACTAACGTATAAGAAAATTAACCGATTTCATCAGTGTTTATAATACTTTTAGATAAGTGTTTCCTAATCATATTTCAAAAATCGTTTTATAGATAACGTTAATAGTTTAGGATATATTTAGAAAGTCTCGTTATTTTATTGTCACACCTCGTAGTTCTTTGTTCGATATCATATTTTATCGATTTTTAAACCATTTTGGTCGTGTCATTCGGCTGAAAATGCAATGGTGAAAATAAGAATTATAATATCGTTAAATGCGTGAAACCCTTGCATCTGTTTGGTTTTATAAAGATTTGTAGTGAAAAATAAAACAGTATCTTTCACCCACATCGTTTTATACAGATACAATAATGCACGAATGGTATGGCGTTTTTCCTTCTTTTATTGTTTCTAAAATATAATACTATTGTTTTATTATTATTATTATTGTTTTAAGCGAATATTTAGTACACTCGTTTAAATTCATTTTATTGAATATTTAAAATAGCTTTGTGCCCAACAAATCCCAATCATTGGACAAAGTTTGTGTACGTAAGAATTTACATAATACCTGCAGCTGAACCGTAGCCGTCAGCAGACGTGATTTGAACAGGATATATATTATCCTATTGCTATTGTGTAGGTGTTCGACCGGGAGAGGACGTTTACAGTGGCAATCGGACGAGTTTTTCAAATATACTTTACGTCATCTATCGTTCATCCCATAATCCCTGGGCGAGACGCGTGTATATATGATATAATATGAGAAAAATAGGCAATAATACATATGAGGTCACCCAACAACGAGACATTTCGTCTGTCACACGGCGCGTATGTTTTCTCGTGTACACCCCTTGTTTCGGCCAAATGGTTAAGTATAAAATGTCATTTGGAGTGTGAGAATGGACAAAAAAACATAATTTACAAACACGTGCTCACACAATAATATTATATTATACTTCATTTTAACGTCGTGAGAGTTTTCAAAATGTACTCACAAACACTTTCTCAACTGACACGTGTTTTAAATACTATACATGATTAAATCTAAACCGAAAATTGAAAGATATATGAATTGAGAGTTAAGAATAGTTAAATGTCCTATTTTAATATTTTGAAACAATTTTGAAAATCAATTCATCGTTTACATTTAATCGTACAATATTATATACACTTACACATTTAAAAAAAATGTAATATAATATATATAGCTGATAATAAATAATAATATAGCTAACGTTTCCGTGCTTTAGTGCGATCTGCGATCAATACCGCACGCGTTTAATTATTGAAAACCAATTAACGTATTAAATTGTAGGGAGGGCATTATTTGAGATTTGCGCAGTGTATATAAATCATTTTTTGCCGTTAATTAATAATATGATCTCAGGATTCTTTATATTGTTTTCACCAAATGCATTATATATATAATTGTGTTCGTTAGGTTAAATGAAAAAGTCAATGGCTTTGGACTATAATATACAACGTTTGGCACTTTGTAAAACTATAGGTTTTATTTTCTCATTATTGATTTTTAATTCGGTTCAATTTTAATAGCAACCTCGGCAACCGTTCTGTTTTTTTGTTTAAACTGTTCAAACTATTATTTGACGGTTAAACAAATATATGAGTTTCGACAGACATTATCTATATCACGAATGACTATTTGATTGAATCATCTCCATACTTCCGAAATTCTTTTAATGATGTATATATACAAGTACTTACGTGAACATGATTTCTAGGAAAACTCGTGTGAAATTTAAGATTTTGACAGCTTTTGATGTGTGAACAATTATTTTTTATTGTCAAAAACTATTCAAATAAACATTATATCGAATGAAATATCCAAACACAATTGTATATTTTTCGAGTTTAAAAAAAGCATTTTAACATTTGAACTACTATGAAAACCGTTCATAAAAACTTCGACGTTTCAACAAAATAATAGATCGGTTAGATCATTTTTATAAACAACTAAATGTTTTTCAGTTTTAATTTAACCATCTAATTGTGCTATTGGCTGTGAAATATCATATAATAATAATTTAATAATTATGATATGTTATGTTATTTCGATGTCTGCTTTATATAGATGATTTTGTATGAGTATATTGCACATGACATGTTAAGTAGATTCTACTTGTTTTGTCGTATATTTTTTTCAATTTAAATTGTGAAATAATGGCAAGAAATTGGAAAATGACGCAAAACTGTCATCACGAAATTGTATATTTTAAACAATAAATTCATTGTTGTCGGGAAAAAAGAAAACCGATTTCTCTGCTTGTTTGGACGCACGAAATACGATATAGCTTGAACATATATTGTACATGCGTACAATATTACGGGAACACATATATACAATAAACACAACCCCTTCGAAACAAATATCAAAAACGGAAAACGAAACGTATGGTTAAGTCTGATTGACCACTCGATATGGTACTGGTATATGCAAATGAAATGTAATATAATTGCAGTCGATTATACGAATATTACGTACTGGAAATAACGTGACCCCTGGACATTTCGCTGGAAACCCTCTCGATGGTTAAACACGAAACGGCAATTATATATGTATGTACATTAATCAACCAAAGAAAAACTGTCGAGCTTGCAGGATTTATCGTTTCATTTCGTTTTATGTATTTACATATATACTTCCGTACAATGACGAACGACATGGTCTAATCGCATAATTTCAGTTTTCTATTCCATTATTTGGGAATATTTAATTTTTACAGTTGAACGATTATCATCACAATTTCTTATATATATATACATTGTTCATAAACGGTTTACGCGTGTGGTCGCAGTAATAATATTATTGTTTCATTATGAAATATTGTTGACTTTCAAGACGTGTATTAAAAATGATGAAATAAACGTATATACAAAAAAATTGATATATATATATATATATATAAACATATAATGTATATTTTACAGTTAAAAACGGCTTATTATATAAGTACTTTAAATATGGCAACTATGAGGTAATACGTAAACGTTATATTATCAATGTATTTTGAATTTTTATCTATTATAACGCCCAAACAGTTACAAGTAAGTTTTCATAGTTTCATTTTTAAATGTTTTTCCCCGCGCATTGAAATTGTATGTTTTATACAATACGTACAATCTATTGTGTTATCGAGGGAAATCCAACAGATGTAGTTGAGCTGCTTTTTAAAAGTAGTTCCGTCGGGTTAACAAGTTTGAAATCGAAGATTCTCTTTGCTTTTAAAAACGTTGTTTGTGTTATATATTTCTTAAGATGAAACATCTTGTTACGTTAATTTTGTCTTGGGTTTTCCTCAAAACAATTTCATGGTCATAAATGTTTGTTTTATTTTCGTATAGCTACAACTCTTAAATGATAATTTTCAAACATACAGTTGCATATAAAACAATACCTCTTGTAATTTTGTAGATCAAATTTTATATAGAATTATATTATTTGTCCGTAACGGCTCGTGAAATAACGTTCTCTGCATATGCGTTTCGAAGACGACGTATAATACACGTATTTCAACGCACTGTTGTCCATTCACCCTAAAAATAAATGTGCACAACGCCACCTGACAATTCCAAGTTACATGAGTATAATATATACATGAGTTTTTTTTATACATATATTTATTTAAGACAATAGCCGTAGTCGAACTTAGTATTCTGGAGATAAGTTGAAAACCATTGGACCGCGATACTAGCTGTTGTCAGGTATAAGGCAAGTATAATATTATAATGACGATAGCGGCTAATATTACCGAACATCCGATCACGTATTCAATGTGATCGAGTAAATGCGATTTTCAAGGCCTCCGTTATGACTATTTACGTACATTTACTATAAAAAAAAAAATTAATAAAAAATCATTTTAGGCATTTGTCTCCCGTATATTAAAATACGATCAAATAGAATATTTTAATTATTTTAATTTAAATTTCTTTGTATTATACACGTGTATATACGTATATCAATAATCTACATAGTATATTACTCTTTCGTTAATGAGTAGTTAATTTGTTGCCCCACACCCACAATCTCACAAATACATTATGTAAATATATTATGCCTTTTCCTTTTACTTGTATAAAGCGTATTTGGAATTATTTGTCCATATCTCATAACACAAGTCAATATTAAGGTATGTTATAAAACTTTATACGTAATATATATATATATATATATATATATATATTACATTACTACGATCGTTACCACACGCACAGTTCTATAACTATTATGATTTTCATGTGTTTTTTATCTTAAAACTTGGAACTGTAAACACGGTGGATTCATTAAAATAAAGGTACAGTCAAGTTTTATAAGATACCATTTTTTTATTCAAAGTAAATGTTTTTTATACTCGCCGTAGTGTACCGAAATAAAAATAGTTATGCTATAATAATATAAATTATGATGCAAATATTTCAAATGAGATCTTTCGATGTTCAGTTTGTGACTTTATTTTAATAAGCATAATAAAGGAGGTGAAATTACGAAAAACTGTTTTTATTCTGGGACATTAAATTAAATTTATTATTTCTTGTTCTAGCGAAAGTTAATTCTTCACAAATTACAAATGGGAGGAGAAATTGTTGCGTTCTTAATTATTGTCATACACGTGTTGTGTTCAGTTTTTAAATTACGGCAGAATATTCGTGATTTAGCTACAAATATAGTTTTTTCTGTGTCGCAATATTTGTATTAAATATACCTTAAGAACGTTTAATCATTATGATTTTTTTTTCATGTATACAAACACAAAGTGTTTGAACCGGTATTATTTAAAAGTTTACTCACGCAAAAACTCGGATCAAAGAATATATTGTCAACTTCCGGCAAAAAGAAAACCCCGTTTTTAGCATGGATTATTGACCGCACGTAATGTTTATTTTACATATATTTAGACGTAAGGTGTATATTACTTTTGAATTATAAACTTTACTTGCGGTTAGCTTTTGGAAATCCTAATGGACGGAATCAAACAATCCGCGTTATAAACTCATTTGCGAATTGAAGTGACTAATTGTTTTACAGCAATTTACAAGATTTTAATTAAGTTACTCATTATTACATTTACGTACAATGTTCGAATAGTTATTAAAGAACACACGTATTATTATATAAATCACGTATAAAACATTGTATTAAGTCCATTGACTATGTAGGCTTAGTAATTATTATGCGATTCATAATAATATAATAATTGTATACAGTACGTGTATAACACTACTCAAATATTGTATAACGATAGTGTATAATTATGTTGTGTACGAGCAAAATATTGTATGATATAGTGCATTTAGTTTACTTGTGTAACTTATATTGAGCGATTTTGTGATTTCCGCTCCAAAAATAATACAGCGTAATTAAAAATTAGGCTTCATTTTGATTTTACTATGTAACAAAATACTCAAAAATCAAAACAATATATTTGTCTTATTTTAAGTCTAATTTTCAACTTCGATAAATTAATAATTTTGGTAACACGTGTTTCATTACAATATTATATATATATAACGGGTACGTGTATGCAAAATAAATGTTTGGAACGTTAAACGTTTGGCATGATATTTCAATAGTCAATAATATGTCATTAAATTCATTATAATATAAACACATCAACGCATTTAATGCGTGTGCGTTACTTAGTGTGCGGTTAAAATCTATTAGCTTAAATTGCTTTATTGAATATAATGTACACATCACATTTTACATATTATTTCTTACACGGACTACGAAGAACTTATTTCACCACTGAGATGGTATTTACATGCATCTTTTTCATTACTATGCACATTAACAAAATAAAATTAGTCAAGATTTTTGTAACGTCGATAAATTTTAAATTGTATTATAAACTAATTCGAAACTCATGAACTGTGTTTTCATTGAATTCTGATAAACAATTACAATTCATAAACCAAACAAATGTCAGCGTTTTAATATTTATTTAGTATTCCTTGTTTCATTGAATTATAAACAATAAATTATTAATATGATTTAAATCGTTTGAGGAGAACATAATACTATAATAATCGCTATGATATTTTTGTTTTCGTCGTATAACAATATGTGTACTCAATGACACATAATATGTCTAAATAGTATCACATACATATACTTTCCGTGTCAAAATACATAAATTAAAACATATAGATGAAATGGTAATTTGATAATTATATTTGATTAGCAGCACTCAACAGGTTTATATATTTTGCCCTCGAGACACGTTTGTACGGTAACTGTTACAATGTTATTCTATACTCGTAAAATATAAAAACAAAAAATAATAATAACCTCGTTAATAAGATATTAAATTACATATTGATGTAATTTGGAATCAAATATTTGGGTAGCATACAACTCGTACATAATTTTTTATCTTTAGTGGAGGATATAGAAGAAATCAGTTATTGAACCCACTATTAATCAAGATCGATTAAAAATAAATCAGAAATCCACCTTCACTTTCAATGATCTTTTATGCTTGGTGAAGTTTATTGAGAATTTCTATATCAATAGTATTTTTTTTTTCATTTTTTAAATAAATTCTTGCTTTTAAAACGACAATTTTGGTTTCTATTCATGTATAGCATGTTGGCATTACATTAAAATCGATTACCTTTAAAATTGTTTGATCATCAAAAGCTCTTATGAAGTAGTAATCGATTGAGAGCGATTGAAATAAATTTAATAAAATATCGGTTCAATATATTTAAAATTATTAAATACAATCTAGAATACAATATTTAAAGTAAATCATAGTTTTTTATTTCCAAATTTTTAAACATTTGTAGTTTTGTTACCCATATATGGAAATGATCGAATAGAAATTATTATCTCTCATTATATTTTTTAACAATAGATGATTAATAACGAATAATAAATAGTTCACTCCAATCCTTATATTATTTACTGAAAAATCAAAATTTACTGATCAATGAGAAAAATGTACTGTCTCATGTAATTACAATGAAATAATGGGGCGATATAAATAAGAAAAATCGAAATATTAAAAACGAGTGCACATCGTTTCGTACCAATGTAAAATGTACATTAGGAACTCTCGTCATTGACATCAAAAGGCATAAATTATCGTGTAATTTGTAATTTTATTTTGCACACAAACTTTCATACTACGAAAATCGATGGGTACTATGAGAATTGCGTGCATGCAATATATTTGCGGGATGTGTGACATTTTAAAGTCGTTATGTGGGTTCAAAATTCTGGTTTGTCGAAGTCATTTTCATTTCACCGTGTCTTGTCGAAATGAAACTTGACCGCACGTTTCATATTACAATATTGCACGAGAACGATATTTATACATACAATTTTTATACATATTAAAACATCTTATTACATAGGTATGAAAAAAAAACAAATGAGAATAAGTTTATGGATCAAAAGAGATTTAACAATGACGATGAGGTTAATAACTGGCTAGAGTAACCGGTGGCAATCTTCAATGAGGCAAACATTTTAAATTTAACAGAATAACTACACAATTGTATTAATTGTGATAATGATTATTTTTAAAAATAGTTTATCATTAGAACTTCATAAAAAAATTGGTTTTTGAATTTTATAACTTGATGATCTTTATTTCTGGATAAGCATGTATATATCGTAACAATTTTATTAAAGTACTTATAATTGAAATGTTAATATTAATAATATATATACTATTTTTTTTCAAATTAAAAACATTTTAATACATATTGAACAATAAATTTAAATTATATAAACATTATGTATGTATAAATAAACTTTAACTTTTAAATGATACTTCCAAAGTGGAAGTCAAGTGGAAATTATCCATAAAAGATTGATAATGTTTATGAAGTCGTTAAACATTTTGTAAAGGTTCTTAAGTTAAGTTTGAAGGTGTTTGAAGAGTCATTGTTAAGACGTTAACTTTGAAAAACAAACCTATATGCAATCGACACCGTCATGTGTTGTGATTTGTCTCTGGCCCACGTGAAATTAATAATGAGATGATTTTAAAACATAAGTGTATTCTATTTATGTATAGTGTATTATAATTGTGTATTCTGCACCCATTGTAATTAGCTACAGTGTATAATTTAAGTATCCGGTGGTAAGGTAATTGACATTATTATTTGACAAATTATTTGACAAACCTTTGTTCAATAATAATCACCAAAACTAACACAGCATAGAGACATTTACTACAATAATTTTTTGCGTTGAAATTCTAGAAAATTTCGACATACATTTTGTAGAACAGAATTATACTTCCGAGTACTTTCTGCGTGTAAAAAATGCTTTTTTTAATTTCGAAAAATTGCAAATTGGTATAAAAATTATGAATGATGCTAATTATTCATGCATTAAAATATAAAATACGAAAATACGAATTAAATACAAATTGTCTGAGCAAAACGACTAGCGTAATATTTGTATATTTTACTAAACAATATAATAGTGTAAACGGAAATACGATAAACACGTCTAACTGTAAATCGTTATAGTATCATATTTTGTTTGTTTTTTGTAAATCCTTGTTTGAAGGTTGAAGTTTTATGCAGGTTTTTTGTTTCTATTAAACGTTCTCGAAGTGACGCCGTCGGAGTGCGTATGTAAAATCCAATGACGCGAAATATGCGGAAGGCCAGCAACAAAATTTCATTCTATTATGAAAATAAACAAAAAAACAGATCAACAATGACAAAGTAAGAAAGGGTCATCGACGACGATATTATAGTGTCGTTTTCGGAAACATGAAATCGCTGTCACGTCAGTTGTATCGCCGCAACTCCATCCGTTTGTATGCGCCGCGTGACGAGAATAGGCGGTTTGATTGGCGCACGATCGAATTATTAATATTATTTACAAGCTCATTCGAGAAAACTATGAACAACGAGTTAATAAAGAATAATAATAAAAATTAGACGGAGGAAAATAATCGGAATTGTATATCGTGTGTTTTCATTAAAACCGCCGAGCCGTGAGTAATCTACACAATCGTGTAGATTTCACGAACGCGAATCACAAAAATAATAGAATAATACGTATTATAGACTTACGCCAAGTGTGTGCCGCGACGATACGGAGCATAATTATTATTATGAACAATACGAGTGGTATAATAATGTATTATTATTATGTACGAGGCGTGTATCATATATTTTTACAAAAAAACGTGAAATATCGCGACGATCTTTTTAGGAGGATAATCGTGGCTTGCATAATATTTGAAATTATATTATATTGCATACGTACTACGTGCATGTGATGTCGTTGATGACGTATGCAATGTGCTGTTGTGATGAAACGGTATAAAAAAATGAATTTACGATCATAATTTCGATAAAAAGTATATTATTCATAACTGATTTTAATATTTATACTGGAGATGGTTAAAAATTACAGTTTATTGCTAGTATTTTGTTGTAGTACCATAAATGTTAATGTAAATGTAGAAAGCAAATTTTTGCGATCAATAATTTTTTTCAGAACTACGTTTTTACGTTTTATGTTGTTAGTACCATAATTGGTTTATATAAACAAAAAATAAATCCGAGAAATCGAATATATGATACTTTTCGTTGTAATTATCATTTAGAAAATCAATAGTCGGCTAATATTAATTTTTTTATTGTGTTTTACTGTATGCAAATTTCTAACTTCTCTCTCTAGGCACTGTAACGATTTGTTTTCTTATATATATACATGTTTTTGTCTTTTTGCAGAGTAAACACCAACGCGCAAGGGATGGCATTATCCGGTCGAACGTGATGGCTGAACGCGTTAGCTATGCTGGCGGTGGTAAAGGACACTTTTGTCAGCTAAATAGCTTGTGGTCCGTGTGGTACGGTCTGCTCGCCACCGTACTGAATGTCTATTCCGTTTTGTTAGCCACAAGAAGACTAACGGGTAAAATACGTATAATGAAATAAAATAGGTCTCGGATATTACTATTAAATCCTAACATATGCACGTGCATAAAATGTTTTTTAAGATGACAAAGTAAAGTATAACCTAATCAAGAAACGAACAAATACATTTATAATTGGACGAGATCTTTTTTAATTACGAGCTAATGGAACAAAGTTTTGAAAAACATTTAAGTAAATACTTCAACGAATTCGTTAATCAAATTTTCGACAATTCCGATTCAATTCTGTTCGAGTCGAGTGTTTTTTAACATTCAAAGTTCAAGTAGTTTTGAATAATTGGGTTTTTGGTACGTTCACAACTCGTGGTAGTTTTTAATAGTTGCAAATCGGTGGGAAATTAGTACTGTTCGAAAGACAAAAGACACAAAGTAATATCTGTTGAAGGAAACGTACTTTTCTTAGAAGTAAATGGATAGGCAATTTTTTGAATGTCTATAAGCGTATTTTGTCGTCGTATGAATACATTATTATTAGTCCAAGTGTTATTACTACTGGCATGCGCATGCACGTGTAAATAATTTGAAAGAGTTTGAAAATTGTATGCACATGACACGATCAATTAAACCTAAAGCTGGGCAAAAGTTTAACCAATTTTAATTAATTGAAATTGATTCTGGGAGAAGTTTTGAACTTTTTGGCTTCTTTTCTAGATTATTGATGGAGTAGATTTTTAATTAAATGTATTTTTAAGTAGAACCAATTTTTACTAGAACCAATGTAAAAGATAACTTAGTTTTTTAAATTCCTGTTCATATCTATAAATAAGGGATAGATTTCAGATGATTTGTAATATTGTCTTCACCACATGGAATCTAGTTTTTTAGAAAGAGGATAACTTCCTATTTTACTTGGATTTTTGATTACGTTTCTTAAAACCACAAAAAAAGTTTAGTTGAAATTGATCATATTCAAACTTTTATTATAGTGTATAGAAATATACTATTATAAATCAAAGTCCAATGCAGTCTGTAAGAAGTCTTCCTCTTTACAAAACAACAAAAAAGATATCAATATCGGATCACGAAGTGGGTAATTTTTCCAGTAAAGTATGTTTTTGAACAAAAAAAAAACAGGTCGCGTGTAGGCTAACTTGACTTTTGTTCGGCACAAAACTATTTTATGACGAAATTGTTGATTATTTTTTATTATTTTCTATAACTTGCAATATTATTAGACGATGGTCGTTACTTCAATGTACAGTAACAAAACATCAAATACAGAATTTTCTCGACCCAAAGTCTCTCTCATGGTAAAATAAATTTTTTTTTAAATTTTTAAAAAATTTACAAATTATATTATTAGTTTTTTAAGTACATAAGACATTATAATTTTACCGATTTTTTATCATTATTACGTACAGTATATTATAATGCTTTTAGAGAATTCGTAATGGATGAAAACGATATTTTTCGAGTTAAACCTGTATGTTGTAATACATCCAATGTTTTTAGCGAGTGATCGATTATTTTATTGTTTCACTAAACTTGCATGTTGAAATTAAACATAACGATTGTACATAAAACTTACCCGAACGGAAACTATTCTATTTCCGGTGGAATTTACGTGGTGATTGAAGGAAGACGTAATATATTTATGTTTATTTTGTTCTCGAACGGAAATCGTTTGATATTTGTCACATGTGCAAAAAAAGAAAATGATTTAGGTCTATCTTGATCTATTTCAACATTCGATTATCTCTTGACTGTTGAATGAGGAAAATTCGTTTTATTTTTTATTTTGCTTTGACAACGATTGATGGTGACACGTGTATATGTAATATGTATTTAAAGTTCTCACATAAAATAATATGAATTTGATTGCATATTATTATATTATACGAAAAATTCAATAAAATTCATTTGTACGTAATACATTCTCGTGATACATTATCGAATATACATTAGATATGATATATGTAAAGATTGCGATGTTATAATATGAAAATATAACAATATATTATTATAATGAATATAGAGACGAAAGTTTTTCTTTTTCTAATTTAATGTCACAGGAATAAAAACAAGAATGTCTTTTGAAAAATAAGAGTAAACTACTTAGGTCGAAAGAAATTATAGAAGGTCTTTTCTCGAGAATAAGAACAATCGTCACGTTTAGGATGCAAAGTGAAAAAATCACGTAAAGAGCCAAAATGTGAAGCGGAAAAAATTATGTGAAAAGTGTATGTAGCGAAATCAATGGTAAATACTGCACGAAGGAAAAATAGTGTAAGTAAAAAGTTCCTCCAAGTATTTTAAGTGCCTTAAATCTGATGGAGATTAAGTTGTCAGCCTTAATTTAGACGGATGCGAAACGGATGGTTTCCGCGGCCACTGCTAATCAGGGTACGATGAATGTTCTACCTTGACATCTGGATCAAAACTGACTGACGATTAATCCATTACATATCCATTATGTTAGTTAAATTTATGATTTATTTTATTATACTTTTATTTGAAAATATGAGCTTAATATATCTTTAATTCATATATGTACCTATCAATTGCATACATATATAAATATGTATATTATTATACATATTTATATATGTATAATGTTTCTTATTATTAATCATGTATAAATGTTATAAATATTATTTTATTAATATTGTCTAAATAACTATGATATAAGTGATAATTTACTGTACTTATAAATAAATATATGACTAGACAAGTAAAAGAAAAAAATAATTGTAAAAATAAAGAACGAATAAAATGAAATATGTTTTATGTTTTATCATCCATAAACTTGAAAAATATGTAGTGATTAGAAGCATTCGTTAAATTTTTATTATATATTTAAAAATCATTAATACAAAAATAAATTTAGACAGAGAAAACCAAATTGACATCATACAGTTTTAAAAAATAATTTTTTTTTAAATTTTGATTTTAATTTTTCTTGAAAGTGAAATAATTGGAGAAAGTTTCACGAAATATTTTGTAAAATTCGCATAAGAATTAATAAATTGAACACAATGACAACGTAATTTTGTAAAAAAGGTACTGGAAACTTTTCGTTTTAATACAATGCGTAGACGACGGAATACGTTGATGAAAGTTTATAGCAAACATAATAGTTTATAATGATATTATTATCATAAATGTTAATCGTTGCCCAACCCGCTCTATTATTCACCATAAAGATGTCGATTAAAGTTTAGTCGTATATCATACCAAAAGCAAACATTCAAAAAAATGTGAGTGTAAATAATTTCAACACCCGAATATATAGACCCGGAAATCACTTATTGTATGTATGTATACATATAATGTCTTAAGCCTTACGCATATACTATTTTCATAAGCTCATCTAATTAATACATTTTTTTATCGTACCTTTATTTCTCTCGACTCTTTGAAATAGAGTATAGTGACGAAAAGTGGCCCACCAATGACGTAAACGTCATTGCGTTACAACGTAATAACTAAAAATGTAAAAACGAAATTAAGTCTGCCAGGAGAAAACCAAAGTATCAAGATAACTTTTACATTTTTTACAAAACTGGCTTAAACATTAGTCGATGATAGAATATAATGGAAGATTAATAAACAGATATGTAAACGACTAATACTCAAATTTTGGCACAAATATATTTCTAATGACCTAACAACTTTTTATTTTATTTATTATATGGAATCTCATATTTTCAAAATACAAAACGGTTGTATATATAGTAGATCGTCAATGATCAATAATAATAAATATGTCATCGCTACAATTTCAATTTTTGAAATTTTAGAATGTATTTCATTGAATTGCAGCTAAATATGATGTTATTGATTTGTGTTTATTTGAGATTGTGAAGTTTCTGACCTCCGTTTGAATATTACATCAATGACTGTTTGTTTAGTATGTCTAGACCTGTCTGAGAATTTTTTAAATTAAACATGCATAGAATTTGTATTCAATATGCACGATATTCTATAAATTATTTGATCACGAAAATAATTAGATTTGTGATATTTGACAATTACAATTACTGTTTGGAGCAGATGTTTTTCATGTGATGTGTTTATAGACTTTCTACGTTGTTGTGCGCTAGTCTTAGTCATTTATAAAATATCAGGAAAAAAAATACAATCGTACTTATATGTAATTTACATTTAATATGTACAATTTTTTAATTATTAAAATTAATTATTTGGTCGTGAAAATAATTGAATATAATCGTATGTAATTGAACATAGCAATAAATCCTCTACAAGATTATATTGTTTGTTTTCATTACTTTTTTATGAATCCACACCTACAGCCCGTAAAAATATGAATATTTTTATATAAAAGTTACAAATGTTTAAGTGTAACCGAGTAACTTTTGACTTGGTAACTGGTTGAACCTTACCGCGTAAAATAATATTTCGCACGCTTGATAGTCTATAATATATTGTACTTTGTTTTGTTTCGTTAACAGAATACTTGGAAGTAGTATGGCCACCGAAGAGTGTGCTTCCACCACGTTACGAGGTGCATTGTTTTGTAGCCACGATTGGGATGGCCGCCGTGTTGGTGCCTTTGGTGGCGTTCACTGCAGCCTTTCAAACCGGAAATATGGCCAACGATTCAGAAAAGCTGGGCAATCTTTTGGATGTGCGCCGACGCCGCCTATCATCTTGCTGGACTCACGGGCCGCCATCATCTTCCACACTACACTCATTCACTGCACTCGCCCTGCTGGTTGTCAAACTGATGATCGAGGCCAGGCTCATTCAAGCTGGACTCATGTCCACGGGTAAGTCAATATATTGAGAAGATCATAACCAATGTGACATCGTCAGGTTATTGCCGGTCAATTGATCCACAATATATACAAATATTCCGACGAATAATCTCAAACGTCAACTCCACGAACATTTTTCGAGCGTTATGCTTTGGTATGACGAGATTTGTTGAACTCTATTATTACAGGTGATGTGATGTAACTTTATCACTTCCTACCCGAAACAAAGACAGTCCTTCGGGTGGTGAAATTCCAGTTAACAAAATAAGCGCAAATCCAAACAGACACAGTGAACAAAAATAATCATGACTATAGTTTTATGAAACTGGAAAGATGTTTCTTTTTGTTAGTTTCATGCAACAGGTATAATTGATATCTAATTTAACTATGAGATTCTGAAAAATCCCCGAAAGACAATACAAAATCGTAGAAGAAATATGTTGACCAAAGGAATGTGTTTGTTTCAAGACAACGCACGTCTTAGTGTTGCTCACATCATGCCGAACTTCTTAGCAAATTTGGCTATGACATTTTGATTCATCTTCACTACAATTATGATTAACCACCTACCGATTATCATTTATTCTGACACATTGGCAAAAATATGGGTTAACAATTATGATTGAAAATTTAACGATGACGATAAGGTTAACGGAATCAACATTTGGCTAAAGAAACAGGCGTCAAACCCTTTATGAGACATTAATAAGAATGCTGCCAGAATTATTATAAACTGTACTGAATGATACGACGATTATATTAAAAAATAAATTATCGTTAGAACTTTGCAAAAAAAAAAAAAAATTGAATTAAATGAGTTTTCGATTTCTATAATCTAGTACATCTTACTTTTTGGACAAGTCTCATAACTAATACGATGAAATTGACTCACAAGCACACACATACATATATATACTATTATATAAAGTGATACTTTTATTTATAATTACATTATGATTAAATTTGATTCCACTGGGAAGGAGATGCGGTATCATAATTTTCATCTAGATTATTGGTATGATATCAAAATTGGATTTAATATGAAATAGTTCAATTTAATTGAATGATTTTAAAAAGCATGGAAAGAAAATGTTTTACCTTTAATATGAATTTTTTGCAAATAAAAAGGTTCGGTCAAAAAGAATATTTTCATTATTGCCTTAAATAGTTTTCGTTTTTGACTTTTATATTTTCTGTGCTACAATAAGTATTATTAAGATATTTTTGAACAACGCAAATATAACGCAATATTATTAAAACGGTTTCTTTGCATATTTTGGTAAATTATAACTTTTCTTCTGAATAATGTTAGTACTACAATAGAGATTATTTATTATTATACATATATTTTATTACTCTTTGTCATTAATTTTTTTATTATTATCAGCATGTAAAGACCGTATTCTGTCCGAATCAATATATTTTTAATGTGACATTTTCATATTAGATTTTTGTAAAACATTTTTCAGATAATATATGGAAAACAGACTTAGACTTTTTGGTTATTGGTGGTCATCAACTTGGTCCATTTAACACTACGTTAAAATTGCACATTGAACCCAAGACGCAGTCGATACTTGTCCCACAGTCCACTGTGTCGTCATCGTCGTCGACCAATAGATCATGTGAGTTGAATGTATCTTGTATTTTTCATTAACAAACAATTTAACGTTTAAATTACAAAAAAAAAAAAAAAATGATTATTATATTAATCATATTAATTATGTATTGCCTAATACGTATTAAATAAAATATCCGAAGAAAACGCTCATTTCGAGTAACATAATAAGTTAGTGTTTACTGAAAATGTATACGTGTATTTAAGGATATTTAAATTAAATGTTTATGTTTATCTGGTTATGTAACAAATTAGTTACGTAAACCAATTATATTATGAAACATAACATCACAACGTCAACCTTGCATTAACTTTATCTAGTTCATTATATTTTTTACATAATAAACTTCAATGACAACTACCATTTAAATTATATACTAAATAAATTGGTTTTAAGTGTTCAAACTAAATAGTAAAAATAGATGTATGCTTATAACAAATAAAACAAATAAACGTTAAAATTTACTCCAATTGGTTAATGTAATTTTATTAATATTACCTGATTGTAATAATTTATATCCTAATTATTAAATAAAATATTAATAATCTTAAATAAATAAAACTTTATAACCTAAAAACCATAATATATTATTGGAGGCTATTAATTTGTAAACAAAATATAAATTCGTTAAGTCGTGCAAATGAGACTTTTTAAATTTGTTGTGTGTAATCGTTAATTTAAACGAAACGAACCTATACAAATGTCAATATATATATATTTAATGTTCTACGGAATAATGAACGAAGGAATCTCATCACATTAGGTACATATTATACATTAATTAATATTTCATAAAACTTTTTGTTGCATTTCATACTGACCAATATATAATATTATCTATTCATATTGGTATTATCAACAATATCGATAATACGTCAATTAAATTAAAAAAATGTATCTTAAAATATAGAACGCTCATTTTACGTCTGTAAATATTTTTTTTGAAATTTGTATTTTCAAGCAATTCTAATATAATGTTATTAAACAATATAATCAAATTGTTTATTACTTTTTATTATATATTAAAAGAAAAAATGTCTTAATATATATTTTAAACTTCATATTTAGATGCAAAATAATTAACTGAAAAATGATATGGACAAATACCAAATATTTAAACATGAATTATTGTTTATTATCATTTAGATAACAGGCGTATACAACGATAGCAGCTAATGGAGACTGGTCTTTTTTTAGACTTCCCTACCGCTACGTTCTCCTAATCTTTAAATGATAATTAAAATAGAAATTAAAATATAAAGTGTTAGTTTGATATTCAAAATGTATATATCGACATTCTCAGAAAAATATTTTGCTACAAAATATGAAGTTAAAAATATAGCAAGCCATATAAAAACTAAAAGTTTATCAAAATAAAAAATAGAGTTTTATACATATTTTAAATTAAATAAGAAAATGGATATTCTACGTAATGTGTGGATCGCTTTGAATATTACGTAAAGAAAAAAAAGTAATTAATTTTTTTTATTAAATAGTGTCTGGATTCTTTAACAAATAATAACGAGAAATCATACAATAACACACTTTAACAGCTTACATAAATATTCAATTAATTATTATTGATAAGTAGAGTAAAATAACAAAACAGTGTACAGTAGTCAAAAATTATACTTCCACAAAATAGAACTTATCAATATTTTTACCAAATATTTACAAGACAAAAAATGTGGTATAATGAACAATAAAATCCAAAATTTGGCCAATATAATTGCGTTCTAGATGACACGATATTATACAAACAATGTTGATAGGAAGTAATCGAAAATACGTATTCTGAATATAATATTAAAAACTAGTAGTTAAGTTCATATATAAAATAGTTTAAAATTGTGTCCATATATATAGTTACAATATTTAGAACAAATAATTTTATTCCTTCACAAAATTTAATTTAAGCTGTTCAAAATGCAATATGTTTAATGATTAAGAAAACAATTATTTTTACAAAAACCGATAACATTATATTAGATGAATAATATTTGTGAATATAATATAATATCAATTGTGGTATATTTTACAAGGATATTACGCGTAGAAAATAATAACTAAATATTAAAATTTCAACCTTTTTTAATAATTTTACACGTATGTTGGTTCCAATTTTTACCATTAATGCAGTAATGTATTGTCATTGAATTATAATTTATAAAAACTTCATAAATAAAAAAAGTCATAAATATTGTTTTATCTTTATGTAGTGCAATTATAATCACTGAATAATATTTTAATATATATTTATATATATTAAAATATTTCACTTTTGACGTATAATTTAAGTTATGAAATAAAGTTATATATGAATAAGTTTGAAATTAACTAAAACTATTTGAATTCGAGCCATAAAAAAATATATAAATATATTTAGATAATTTCTCATAGTATGAGAATTTATATTCAAGTGTTTAAATAAAAGTATAATTTTACATACATTTTTTAAAGACATTTTGGACACAGATGGTATCATGTCTGTAGAGTTTTTCAATTACGCCATGGCTCTGTTTATCTATTGCGGACGTTATGCTTCCGTGTTCTGGGAGACAAACAAATGTTTTGCCACGCTTTTTTCTGTTCAGCTGTTCGCCAACGCTATACAGTGTCTGTCACTGTACCTTTTCACGTGTATTCTCTACAAGGTAAAAAATACTGATTTTTTTTTTAGTCTGATTAGTATTGATAGTATTGTAATATATGAGTATCGTTGTAAACGCATGCGTGTATATATTTATAGATGCAAATTTTGGGCGTTAGTAAAATGGTTAAGGAGTTACCGGTCGGCACTAGTACTTACAATCTGGTGTTGGATTACTTGGATACAGCTGTTCTGTTCACCGTCACTACTGTCCTGATATTTGTATCTAACTCGATCATTTATTATTACGGGTATTCGCGGTTCAACAGCTTCGTGAAACGGCAGATCGGCGGACACAAGACGATCGCCGACGCGTACTCCAGCCTAATGCCGTACTGCGCCAGCGTTCTGACGCTGCTCGCGGTTATCGCGTCCGAGAGCCCGTTGCTGTACAACGCGATTGTTGTATTTCGGTATTCGTTGAATGGCGTGGTCTTGGTGTGCTTGTTGAATTCTACCGCACACGTGTTCGTATGGATAGCCATGTGGTCAGTGCTAACATTGAAGCCTTGTTGGAAGTTTGACCTCCATTTGTTCTTGGAATACGATGAATCTGTTGACACATTGGATGGGAACGAGGACCAACGAGTTCCCATGCTCGTAGTTGCCCAAGGCGCAACCTATTCGCTAACCGAGAAGACCGCCAAACGAATAGTAACTTCCGTCATAGAGCGGGTCGTGACCGATTATACCCGAATCAATTCTGGTGAGTGATTTTAAACGCGATAGACCGCAACTTTTAATAAATTAAAATTGTTTATAAATTATACAGCACTACCAATATATTGTTATTATTTCAGATAAACAAAAGGCTAAAAGAACGCCAAAAACCATGAGTGACGAACAAATATACTGGCCTAGGCTGAAATCTAGTTCTGGCCGCAGTTGTTTGAGTGAAATGGAAGACTCAGATGAGCCATCGGGTTGTTTCGGTTGTAATCGAATTAAAAAGTCTACAAAGTAAGTATAGGATTGCATTGTGTCATTAAAAAAAATGTTTTTTCTTTCGTTTAAACAATCGCTATCTTTTCCAATAACAATTCTAATAATTCAACTTTAAAACAAATGTTGAATGCATAATCTATTAAATAAATAAAATAAAATATTTGCAAAACACCTAAATGTTCTTTAAAATATTTGAGTCAACTTTGAATTTTTAAAACGGTTTACAGTTATTTTATTGTTGAATGAATTCACAGCATTTCGGACTTTACCATTTCAAACATTTTAATAGGCTCAATTCATAAAATGAATTGTCAATATTATTCGAAAATATTTTATATTATTGTACATTTACATAGGTTGATGTGATTCGACTTTCAATTATTTATAATTATACTCGTAAATATAATAGTAGTTGATATTTAGATGACTTGACTGTTCATTAAAATAATTTTGAGAATTCGTGTAAAAGAGTATAAAACGTAATATTTTTCAATCACTTTGACAAACTTTGAGGTGCAGATCATCTACCTAATTGGTTGTTAAAACAATTAAAAATCAATTAGAATTATTTTTTTAGATTTTTTAGCTTAATAGTATATGCCAAGTGTAAGTTGAAGTTTATTTTTTTTTTTAAACACGAATATACATATACATCTTTCCTTAACTATTGTAAAACAATACGAGATATATTCTTAAATCAAAACCATTTTTTCATTCCTTTAAACAACTGGAGATTCTGGTAATAACTATAATAACAACCATTTTTTATAACTGTTATCGTTATAATAACTATGGTAAAATTATGTATTGTTTATTTCAAGCGGTAGCCAGCTGCAGGGAACATAGTCACAAATATCAATCTATAATAATATTATCGTAACCGAATATTTATACACTCATTGTTTAGTTTAATGAGAATGAGTCTATTTCGCCGCACCTTATACGTTAGTTACTATAATTAAAATATAATTCATTCAATAAAGACGACAATGGAGACTATGTATGAAAACAATGACGAAAAAACTTATCAAAAGGAGACGATAAAAATATTAATGTTTTATAAAGTTACTTAAAAACATAAGTGTTTATCTTACAATTATTTTAAGTGCCTACGTAGTTTTAATATGGACAAATTGTTGTTACATAATCTAATATAATTAATAATATAATATCATTGTGTAGACGAATCAAATTTGAAATACAATGTATGCGAACCGATTCGATAATTTGATGTTTTTGTTTTTTGTTATTTTTCACAGAGGCATACCAATGCAAAAAGTTGACCAAAGAGGAATCAGTCCCGAAGACGACGGCGACTATGCGAAGCTACGTGAATTTCCGATCGTCGCCACCCGAGTTGGAAACGATCACAGTGACGACAACACGTCTGAAGACACGAAGGTGAGGACGAATAAATATTAATATCGTCGATCTTCATTTGTATTTAACAATAATAACAATATATTATCATATCACACAAATTGAAATATATCTACGTAAATAATTTATTCATGCTTTTTGGACTTTATCAGCTTTTAGACACGGTTCGGGAAGGGGTTATCACGTACGCAAGCGCCAACACGAAGGAGTTATTCTACTCGCCAGCTACGCCCCCACCACCGCCACCACCCACGGAAGACATAAGTTCAGCCGCGGAATTCCACGCAAGCAAAATTCAAGTAAATACCATTTCGAAATTAGAAACGTCGTTCTCGTGTTTGAATTAATATTGTCCTCGTCCGATTGAAATTTAATCAAAACTTAGTACATAATCACTTGCGAATATCGTCGAATTATAAAATATTTGTAATTTTCTATTCTCCGTTTTCGGTTTTTTTTCGGCCGTTCACATTGTTTTATTTACTAGCCGAAAGCTAGGGTTACTACTTGTACGCGGGTTTCTGAATATTCCATAGTTGAATAGATATAGCCACAGTTTTTTATTGTACTTGAGTAATTAAAGAAATACATTTGAACCCACATTTTACTTTTTTAAGTGATTTGTTATTTTTCTTGTTTTTTTGCGAATTTTGAATTTTTATACTATTTTATGCAGTGCACGGTGAATTTAACTGATCCGCGAAACAAAATCACAAATAAAGCGTCGGATTTATGGCAGATAAGAAAAACAACTTTAGTTTCAAAGTCTGGAACGAAAAATATAAAATGTTGTACTGAGGATGAAAAAGTCTGGACAACGGTCTGATATGGCTAAGCGTTGGTATCTTTTTATAACAATCGCTAATCAACACGACTGAGTCATTGAGACAAATTTGGGACGTGAATTAAAAAAACAAAGTTCATACACTTTATCTATGTAATTTCTTCACTTCAAAATTTAATTTTAATTAATTTATAAAAAAATATTAGTTTGGAAATAAATTCTTCTTTTGAATCCCAACCTAGACAGTTATTCTGAAGATACCCCGAGTGTGTCCCAAAATGACCTTTTTTTGTTCTGAATGTGTCCGGCAAAAGGTATCATCCGAATGCGTCCCAGGAAAAAAAGATCATTTAGTTTGCGTAGCTCGACTGCATCCAAAAAAAAAAAAGGTAGATTTTCTTATGTAGTCTTATTTTTCAATTAGCTGATGTTTAAATGTCATTCGTTTAACAAAGTCAAATCTAGATAATTGTCCAGCCTTAAATTTGACTATGTTTTCTTCTATAAAAGCAACTTTTTATTTGTAGTTATCTTAAGCTTTTTTGTTATCAGCGCGGCCGTTCTTATTGCTATTTTCGTATCTATTTGAATTTTTTTAAGGATTCTTATAAATGCGTAAATATCAGGATGTGGTGAATAAAAAAGTTGAATTAAATTTGGAATGAAAACTTTTGCATTTATTAGTCGTTCTTTCTGGACTACTCATCATTTCTGCCCACATAAGAATGGGAAATTTCGCTTAAGCGTCTAAATAATTTTCGGTTAATTAATCCATAAATAACTTGAGTTTTTTATGTTCCGGCATTGTACCCATTAAATATTCGACAAATAATTTCTCTACGTCTTCTTCGTTCAATAATGGTAGTCCAAAAAGGTTTTTTGAAAGGTACCGATTTCTGTTTGATCACAATAGTCTTTACTCAGGCCCAAATTTTGAATATAAGGGCACCATGCTTGTCCCAAGTGTAAACGACATCGTTTTACAGTTACATTAGGCTAAACATTTAGCGCGTCTAGATGAATAGATAATTTAAAATCTGCAAACATAGTATCGGGGGAACAAAATAAATTTAATTAAATACATTCGGTCTGTATTTTATAAAAACAATTAGCATATGACTCGCATTTTTTACTATTCAGTAAAAAATACACCAACAAATATACCAATGGTATAATGACCATTATTTAAACCATGTATGGTAAAAAATTGTAAAAAAAATTAGTGCAGTACTTAAAAATATTATCTAAATATATTGTTTTAAGAGTGCATAACGTAATTCAATTTTTTTCCCATGAAAACATAATGTTGCGATTATGATCATTTACCATGAGACATTGTTCGTCGTCATAAGTTTTTATTTCCAATGAATCTAATCATTTGTGTAATCTTAATTTATAACCATCAATTATGATTATTATCTTACCATGCTGGCTCATCATATGTTCTCGCAATGTCATTATTACAATTAAACAAAACACACATAAATAAACACTGGTAAATTATAACGGATGGGTAGTTGTCAATCTTAACGGTGTTGTGCGACTGAAACTCAGTCAGCTATGATTGAAGCACAATGTGATTTTCCTAAAGGGATTATTTTAAGTCGTACCTGAAAATATAACGGACGCATCCGGGCTTTTCAATATAAAATTGATAAAGTGCAGCGGACGCACTTGGGCTATTTAATAATACCTTGATAAAATACTGCAGACGCACTCGGGATATAAAAAAAAGTAAAAATTTTAAACGGAACGCACACGGGAAACTCATTATTCTAATCCTCTAAAATTATCCTAGAATATCCTTCTACGTTAATCCAAATTATTGTACAAAATGTAAAAATTAACACCTAATTTAAAAAAAAATACCGTGAATATTTAGATATACCTTGTATTATTATTAATAATAATAAAAATCATAAGTATTTAATACATTTTACATAAATCAATAAGAAATAATAATACAATATTTCAATGATAATTTCTTCTTCTCCAATTCCATTAGTTAAAAAAACTACCAGTACCTTTTTTTAAAAAAAATCGACAAGTCTAGTTAGTACTTGCGACGTAAATGTAAACATTTAATTACACAGAATCAGTGAGTGAGGCAAATTCAAGGGATAAAATAGAAATAATTATAATTCCACATAAAAAAAAAATATAGTTGAAATCATCATTAGGAAGAACTTTATTTAGAAACAATTTCTACGAGTAAATGTGATCTAATGGGATTTCGATAACTGACAATTACTTTTTGGAGCAGATATTTTTGTCGTGCGATGTAGATTATGTCGGTCCATAATGTCTCTCCGTTGTTGTCCGTTAGTCTTAAGTGTTTCTAAAATATCAGAAAGAAATATAAAATACCATTGAAATATGATTCACATTAAATAACTACAACTGTTCAATTATTTATATTAATTATTTGATCATGAAAATTAATAATCATGTGCAATTTAACATAACAACATAGCACACCATGCTTTAGTTATATATTTTCGTAAAGTTCGCACGAAATCAGTTCTATCGTAGAAGGTACTACTTATAAATTAATTTCATGTAGTTTAAAAAAAAAATAATACTCATACTAAAAGCTATTTTTCAAAAGCATAAGAAAGGATTTCATTTGAAAACCTTCAAAACGTAGTGCTCCTAATATAAGCTTTTACGACACTTTTATTGAACTCTCGGACTCCTACGCAAACTATCATTATTGTTCAGAATCCATTTATAACTTGCAGAAAAATTTAATTTATACGATTTGTATGTACCTTTTCAAAGCGCGTTTCCAGACTAATGGGTTTAACTTTTCTCGTCCACGAAACGATTCAATGATAAAAATTTCATACTATTATATTCGCCAACACGATATATTACTACGCGTGTACACATAGACGATTCTTTAAAAAAGTTTTCTGAAGCATTTTTAAAAGTTTCATATTAATATCGTTCGGTATTACGTGGTAAGCTTTATTTAAATAAGCGCGTGCAGAAACTGATAAATGTCTTAATTGTTCAACAACAATATAATATGCACTTGTGATTAAATTTTTTTATTTATATTAAAAAAAAATGTACAAGCGTTTAGAAAGTTGATGGTATGGGCTTACGACTGCCTGTATTTGGTCTGTTACTATATAAGACTAAAAGTTTATCATTCAATTATATAAACGCATTGCACTACCTCTGTGAGGAGCGATACATAAAGAAGTGATTAATGAAGTTTTGACTATAAATTTCAAAAAAAAAACATATTTATATACATGGTTGTAACTAGAAATAACCATAGAGTGGGACACTTGGATATTGAGGACTATAAATTCAAAAAAAAAGGATAATTTCAAGTATATAGGAGTGGACATCAACAAGGATGCAAGTAGCCACGAGGAAATAAAACTTAGATTAGCAGCGGCTAACAGATGTTATTTTGGATTAGTCCCTCTATTTAAATCAAAGATGTTATCATGGAAGACAAAAATAGCCCTCTACAAAGTGCTATTGAGACCTGTAGCCTTGTATGCGTGTGAGATGTGGGCCACAACAAAATTGGATGAACTTAAACTTACCACTTTCGAGCGGAAAATATTAAGGAGAATCTATGGTCCAAAAATTAACAACGAAGGAGAATACGAGGTAAAAACAAACCAGAAGATCCAAAACTTATACGGTGAAGTGAATATCAACGGAATATTAAAAAGTAGTTGACTGAGCTAGGCCGGGCACGTATGGAGATCGGAGGGGCCAATTGGACAGGTTATGGAGTGGAAGCCTACACACAAGGAAGTCTAGAGGACGTCCTAGACAAAGATGGAAGGATAAAGTAGTCAAGGACTTGAGGGAACTTGGAATAGAGTATGGGGAAGAACTGGCACGAGACAAAAACAGGTGGAGTCAAGTGGTTGTTGCGGCAATGGGCCTAAATGGCCTGTAAACGCCT
>CM032339.1:3562140-3587914 GCA_019022885.1 Schlechtendalia chinensis | reverse complement strand
TGTATATACTGCAGCTTTTGTGTTGGTTTCAAGTTTTATAAATTTTCTTCACTTGTTGACTGATTTTTTTCACTTTCCTCTAATTTAAACTCGTCCAAAAACTGCAACCGATTTATATTACTAGTTTTTTAAAACGAATTTCTCTCAGAATACTTTAATCGTACTGAAAAACGTCCACAATTGTGATTTTACTCTTACTAAAACCTGTGGTCTAAATTTTGCAATTCAAAAAGTATTTATTCTTATTGAACACACGATCCTATAAACATATATAAAGAGCTGTCCCGTGACCTTTGCTGGTCTTAAAATGTAATAATTCGCTCAAATTTTCACCGATTTTAGTAAATTAATTTTTTTTAGATTAATTTGTAGACTTGTATGTTCTGTCTTAACGATCAAGAATGATATCGAGCATACAGTTGCGTCAGTTTTTCTGACAAACATCCAACTCTGTCGATAACGTTCAAGATCACTCGATTCCAGATATTACCAGCTAGTCTTGACGCTACCACACGTTGATTTTCTTTTTTCAGTTTTTGAATGGGTTACAAGATTATTAACAGTAGACCATCGACTTCACATGTCCTCATAAAAAAAATCATACAGTTTGACCCTGTAGGCCATACCTAATTGCCACCGTAAAACTAGATTACTCGTTCAATCTTGGTACCAGGTGATGGTTACATATGATGAGTGGCAGATTGCTATATATATATGTTTGTATGTATGTATATATTAATTAAAACCAATTAAAAATCGTATAAACTTTTTATTTTTTTTATTTTTGTGAGATACACATGTCCAACACATACTGTTCAACTCTAAGCGTAATTACTTTTCAAATAAAATATTCTATAACACTCAATGAAACGATCCTGTGTCAATAATATTTTCTAATGTTCGCTAACGACGTACAAATAAAAATATTGATGTTTCCGTATAATAATCGACTACATTTGTCGAGTGATAATGAGAATCGACAGAAATACGGAAAGATACATGCTTTTGATGGAAACACGTGTTATGACCAGTGTGTTATATGTATTGGAATCATTTTTATATTTTAATAAATCATAATCATACCTATTGTACCTATATCATTAATTACTGTTAATTAGTTTTTTAATTTAATAATAACAATAATATACATAATATATATATATATATATATATATATATGTATGTATATGTCAATAACCTAATGACTATATCAACATATTATAACAATATAATACATAATATCTTTGACCTATACGAATTGTCCCATTGAGCTTACCAAAAGTGTGGTTTTTTAAATTTATCATTCAATAGACTGAACGGAGTAGTTGCAGTGTAATAATAATGGAATTAAAAAGAACAGCGTTCGTCATTATATAAACAATTTACTGTAAAACAACGCTGTTCTTTCTGCCTTCAATACAAAAAATTATCCCCATGTTTTCATGTACGGAAATCGGAAGTTTTTATTAATGTTTCACGTATCTTTAACAATATAATATAACTTGGTGATCGGTTAAAATATCTTCTACCAAAAATATCTTTAAAAAACTATATATATACACACATATATATATAGCCATCATATATTTTAAAAATCAATTATTTAAAAATTATTGCATTATGTATGGTGTATATGTGTAATAATGTCTGGCGAATAATATTTACACTCCGAACCGTCGTCTTAGAGAATAAATTTATAATTGTGTTCCGTATGCATGGCGTTACAATTGAATATACAATTATATTGAGTTATAACAACTAATATATGTAGTATAAATAAGAATCTATACTCTTATAAACACAAAACCAATCCAAAAGTTAAATGTTTAATAGGTATTTTGTAAAATATAAAACACATATCAAATGATTGTACAATATATCGGAAAATAAATAAATTATATAATTTTCATAAAAAAAAAAATGGATATTTTTGGTAAAACATATTTTGATCAATAATCATATAACTTATAATTATACGATTTATGATAATCCTCAAAATATAAATATATTATATTAATAATTATATTATTATTAAATACTCAACTTTAACATTATAATATTATATTTAATTCACATTATTCCGTATAATATTATGTCCTTTTACGATTTTATATGAATACATTCGAGATAATACAAATAAAATGATAATTTTTTTTATGTGATCTGACGCATTAATCTGACATAAACCGTAATATCGAATACTTAAAGAAAATATTTTTCCGACTAGACAGTATTTCTCTCGATAACCGCGATACGAGATGATTGATATTAATATTTATATCAATATCACGCACAATATAATATTTATATTTGTATTCAATTTCATATTTTATTCTTGTTTATACTAAATACGAATGTAACCCATTCACCGACCACTCATAATCTATATTGACAGTTTTTTATGTATTTATTTATTATTATTATTTTTTGTTTTGCAATTCCCTTCGACAGACTGTTATTATCCTTGGTGCTACAACATAACTTTTATAATTTTTAAAATTTGGGCTTTTCTCCGCTATTTTCGTACAACCTTTTTGTAAAAAAATTGTCGTTTTTTTTAACTATCAGATAATGTTTTATACAATATACCTTCATATTTTTTTTATATATATATTTACAAATTAGACGTGTGCATATTTATAAATTTAAGATATACCTAAGATCTAATTAATGAAAATATTTATTAATAATATATAAGAAATAACACAATTATGTATTTTATGTAGGTATACAAAATATCACCGGAGACGAAGGTTTGTGAATATTATATTCGTTGCTCGCACCTCTCCGTGCAACATTAAACATATATTATAATATACAGTGTTATTATCAAAATATTACCTAATAAATTATAGTGTCCAATATATTATTATGTACTTATAATATTATGCATACTTAGATACGTTGTGTTATATATAATTTTAAAATAAAGATCTCATTTGTGATTTGAACCAAATTCTACCGCAAATTTTCCTGGATCTATTCATCCCAAATATCCAACTTCGTGCCCCTGACGCTACCTCACCTTATATATTTGACATTTCTCTGATCCTCGACCGCTGCGTTCTTGACGTTAGACGTAGGCTTGTTTCCAATAACAGTGTCGATTGGTAAGACATTATACGAGCCTTCGACAGGATTGTTGACTTCGTTTCAATCTTCTAGGTCATATTTTCCAAACTGAGGTCTGCGGACTCCTAGGGGTCCATCAGTATATCTGAGAAATTCCGCGAACTTGCCTTAATATTAAAATAATAAAAAAAATTAACAATTAACTGGACATAGTATTTAAGGTATTATTATTTATGTATTTATTTATATATACCTTCGTTTAAGTTATTTTTATCATCGTACGTTGCTAAAATTATTGAAAAACATTTAAGGTAATAAAATCGATAACAATCCAAAGTGTGATGGCTACAAACGACATGTGACAATTTTACTTTACGATTTATTTTCATTTAAATATAAATTCTAGTTTTAATTTAATACATTTTCTAATTTTTTTTTTAAACGCTGGTTACAAATTAATGTCTCTACTATAAAAGAAGAAAATGAAGATACTTCATGTTCTAAAAGTGTATTAACTCATGTCGAGCGTCGCAAGTGTTTAGAAGAAAACATAACTTGTGATTTCATGAGTATAAATGTAAACAATGAAGCAAGAATCCAATGTGTCATATGCTATGATATATTGTTAAATTAATAAATCAATTTTAATATAACCGATTTGGTAGCCGAGAAACAATACCACCCATCGCCTTTAGAATTTTCAATGAACTATATAAATTCGTTTTATCAGTTAACGTGTACATATTTTCCAAATAAAATAAGTACAAACTCTGACAGACCCCAGTTAAAAAACATTTTCATGTCAAAAAACTTTAGATTCATCATATTTTTGTGTGAAATGTTTTGTGATATTAAGTGTTAATCAATACTCTTTATTTTATTGATTATATTACAAGAATGTCGAACAATTTGCCTATATAAAGTGCCGTTTTTTTTTTTTTTTTTCCCGACGCCACACTAGTCATTTTTTGCTTCTTGTTATTATTTTTGTTGTTGCTGTTGTTGTTATTGTTGTTTATTTATTTATCATTATAAAAATATAAGTATAAATATTAAAATAATTAAAATATTAAATGAACGATAATAATATTTACAATATTATAAATAATAATATAATATTATTCGTTTTTTTGGGAATAAAATTGTAATTAATTTTCAAATATTTTCTGTTATATTATATTTGATAAAATCAAATTGATAGTGAAATATTTCGAAATTAAATTTTAAAAAATTAAGCTATCAGAATTTATTTATATCGAATTAACAATGCATCATGTATTCATTGTCCTACCCACATTTATAACACGTTACGTATTAGATATTGATACGCGTACACTAATTGTACACGCATATACCTTTATATATATATAATATATATATATATATATAGTATAGTTAAATTTTAAAGTACTTTAAAACGTGTTTTTACTTAAATTGTTATAAGTGTTTTTTTTAATAAATAATATATAGTTATATAATGTAATTTTTAGTATATTTGTTTATTTATAAAAAATATACTTATTATAATTTAAGTAAAAAATATGTTTTAAAATACATACCAAAAAAAAGTTTCTTAAAAAATATATTCTGAAAAAATTGAAAAGGGTGAATGTTTGAAGATATGAATATACAATTGTTTTTCCAATATGAATTTAAATGTGTAAGTTTTATTTTTGATTGAAATTTTTATTTTTATAACACAAAAAATCTTGATTATTTTTTTATACTGAATATAGTACAAATAATAAAAACTGTTATCCATTTGTCCGTATTAATCAATAGGTTTTGTTGAGATGATTTATTTTACTGAAAATGATTGCAATAGTTTTAAATTAAAACGATAATGAGTAAATTTGCAAGAAGTAGATAATTTAAGAAATAGATATCTACTCGCTAAGAGACAGCAGAATTTTAATACGATACTGTTATACCGTAATACATTTTAAACTGGATTCTTTTACTGAATATTGTATAAATATAATATCCTGATATAAATATTTTAAAAAAAATGTATATACTTTTATTATAAAATGTTTATATTATATTAAATAATTATAAAATAGTTTTTAAAAACTAAATAATAATCAACATGAATAATAGTAATTTTCATGTGAATTGACGCTCAATATGATGTATTCCGTATATTTATAGTATTTATATAATTATTTGCCAAATTAGAACTTTGACTGTTTTAATATGATCACTTATAAAAAAAAATGTTAAATAAAAAGTTTATCATTTTATTTTATGAATTTTAATTAATTAAAATTAAAATTGTAATTGTAATTTTTAATTTTTATAACTATTTAGTAAGTCTTATACTTTGTTTAGAAAAATGTTACAATATTTCATCACGTTATATTCATTATCGCGTTCTCCTATCTTAACTTGTCATCATATTTTCTAAGCCCTTTTCAGTCGTTGTTGTCCTAAGTTTTGTCAATAATCAATAAAAATTATCAATTCTATTTTCGAAAACGATTTCTGTAGATGCACTTGTCATAGATATAGTTAACGCAGTTTCCAAATTGGTGTTGAATGATGGAAAGTTATAAGCTAAATGTTGACTATGTTAAAAATTATTAAATATTGTTTTAATGCTTTCCACGTTAGTGAAATTATAATATTTACGGTTTAGTAGTACCATTATTTTTTTATCGACTTTTCTTTGAATGATTTTACAGTACAATCATCTGAGTCATCTGAGTCACGTAAATCATTGACATCATCAAGTTACTTTACTAATGTCATTCTTTTCTCTATTTTATCGTATATTTATTAATATAACGTAATATATTAATTACATTAAGAACAATTATTCTTAGTGTAGTTTAGTCAGTAAATTTTTGATAAATAAACCGAAATCTAGCATTGATTCATTTGGCAGTTCGTTGATATTTATTATTTATTTTTCATATCATTTTTCTTGAAAAAAAGAACCAAGTCTTTATATTAAATGCCCAAATGCTTCTGCATTCAAATATTTGCCTATATTGATTAGTTAGCAATTGAACTCCATTATGTTAGAAAGCGAATATCATTGTAGAGCATAGCCCTTCTGAAGGCGTTACATGAGCAAGACCTTTGATATTAGATAGTCAACGTTGAGCGGACGAACGATCGTAAGTTTGGCGCAATTATGGTGACGACGACGACAACGACGATGACGGCGACCGCGGACCGGTTCCTCTCTCTCGTCGTGGTGACGACGACTATAGCGCGGGTCGTGTTAACGCCGCTGCGGTCAGCAACAGTACAGTTCGAACGCGCGGCTCACGCGCACACATTATAAGAACTCGATCGCGCCGTTGTTCGTTACGTGGTTGTTCGCGTGTGTCCCTCCGAGTGCGCTTTTTTGCGATTTTATACCCCTGTCGAGTTCACCTATTTGTTCGTCTTTTCACTATCTTCTCGTGACATTATTTCCGATTATCGTCACGCGCTGACTAATGTATTATCGAGACATAATATATGTATATATATATACATAATAAGACACGTAGACTTAGAAGGTACGTACCCACGTCGAGTGACCGCGCAGAAAAAATTTAATAATAATACATTTTCCATCGGGCGACGACGACACAGCATAACGATATCATATACACTAAACCGGTTGTTGACCTCGAGCGAGGGCGGACGTCGGTCACATCTCGGACCCCCGCCGCCGCAGCAGATGTCGTTGGACTCGGTGGCGATGGTCGAGGCTGCGTCCATCGCAGTCGACGACATCCACCGTCACCGACATCATCACCGACATCATCATCATCTCTATCATCATCATCATCATCATAACCACGGCAAACGTTCCAAACGACCTCCACCTCCGCCACCGCCGCCGCTGCCGTTCCTACGACCGGCGGCTGGCACTTTGCAGGACCCGACGAAGAACGTGTATCATCGTCCAATTAAGGTACACGATTTTGTGTTTAATGACATTCATATAATATATAGTTATTAAAGCTAAAAGATTCTGAACGAAGCGCACTTTATTAGAAACATTTATCGATTTCCCTAGTTGTTTCCTTAAACTTAAAGAAAAACAATTTAAAAATTGCAAAACAACATTTTACGTTTGTTTTTAAGAGTTTAAAAAATAATACAAGCCTAAAAATATACATAGAAATAATATTTTAACAATATTTATCAAATTTATTAATTATAATGAATATACCAGCGTCGCTCGAACTATTTTTTGAATTCAATAATTTAATATTGCTTTCAAACCCAAATAATAATACAGCTATAAATTTTTTGTTGAAGCAACTCGCTTAAACTGATATCCACTATAAGTAGGGTCATTACCTTTTTTATATTATCGACACAATGTGATGATTTTTAAAGAAGTGTGTACATAAAAAAGAAATTTATAATTGTGGTATAATGAAACACGTGCTTACCACCAAATATCATCCAAAACTATGGAAATTATCGGTTTTTAGTGTCCTGTAGCCGTTAAATAATGGTTTTATGTAATATATAGATATATATATATATACAGGATGATTTTGTTTATTGTAAGCAAGCACTAATTTGCGAAGATATTAAACAAATTTTATTTAGTGATGATTTAGTGATTTTATTTAGTTTATGCAAGAAAAACTGTAACGAAAAACTAAAAAACAAATTAAAACCACAGATTAGAATAAAAGCGTTTGATCAACACGACTATATGCAAATATACTCGTACATAAATATTATGTACTATAAAATAACATATCATATCTACAATGAAAGACGTGATTTGTTTTGAATCGCACTAAAATCAGTGATGTATTTAGAATTTTGTTAGCCTTGATACACATCTATTTGCAGCCTCTCCCTTTCTGACCACATTACTGCATGTAAACAAAAATGCTACCAAGTAATTTTCTGAAACATGCACAACCCCTTCTCTTTTAAGACATATATTAATATTTTATGTAAAAATAATAATAAATAAATTATATAAATCAATATTATGATAATGTTTATAAATGTTTATTTTTAATGTTTACAATGTTTATAACTATAAAATAATAATATACAATTCATTATAAGGTAAATACAGAGTGTTAATATTTGATATATGCTTGATAATATTTATTTTCCAAACTGTGTGAAATATAACATAAAATATCAAATATTTCAAAAACAAGTAATAATATTATTCAAATAAAACCCTTACACATTTTCTGCCCCCTAAAACGTGATGTCTGGGACAATTGATCCTCTAACTCCCCCCCCCTTCCCTTTCAAAATACGCCACTGACCAAAATAATACAATGGTATGATCATACGTCAATGTCATCTTTACAGTTGTAAATATTACAATACTATATATATTATCTCATAGTTCAATATTTAATATATAACACTGTTTTGTTTCAAATGTAAAATAAAATATCATAATGTTAAGGATGGTGAATTTTTCAATAACTCCCCTGTTGATAACAAAGAAACCATTTTCTACAAAACCCATTAAACTTCGGAATGATGGACGGTGATTTTTAATTTTTTGCAAGACGGTACGAAACATTCTAATAATCTATTGTTTTTAAACGATGTGATGTTGTCACGACTATATATAATTAGATTTATCGCGAATACGATTACACGAGTCCTTTTATTATAATTGTTTATACACACACATATAATTTTTTTGTGTAAAATATAATGAATTCAATTATTATACTCAAATTTTAATACGTATACGAGTAAGTTCGATAGTGCGCGTCCGCATAACTGTATCGCGAATATGCGATTTTTATCATGATAATTCTTAGAATTCATACCTTTACTATTCAAACTGTATTCGTAACAGTACGTCTTTAGACAATGTTATGAAATATAAATACTTCAAAAATAAATTCGAATTTCTCGTAGGTACTCAGAAAAAAATTTATTTTATTTTATTGAAAATAAACAAAAATTATATCGTCACCTATTCGGGTATCATAATTAAGTCGTTTTTATTATAACTACATATACTCGGCTGGGCATAAACGTTATAAACATTAAAATTAAGTTTAAACGAAAGTTAATTATAATTATGTTACTTAACTCGTTACTTTATTTTTAAATTTAAAGTGTTCACTGCAAACTAACTTTATACGAAAGTATGTATGTATTACGAGTATCAAGACTCAAATAAATTAACATTTATTTAACATTGGCGTCATCGAATATTATTGTTTATACATTATAATGTAAAGTTACGTTAAAATATTAGTATTATATGAGATGCTGGAAATTTTTCTCATTTTTACACACACACACACACACACACACACACACACACATATATATAAAGTCGTTTATATATATTTGTGTTCTTTTACACCGTTAATGTATACTCGTGTTTATATTATACTCGATATATGCAAGTAAAATTAATATTCTTCTCTTCACGAAAATTATCATTTTATTACATTTTTTTTTTTGACCTAACCTACTAGTTGGTGGTGGAACAAATACACTACATCATTATGCAGATATTATAACGATATATATCATATACTTATGAAATACAAAATATTGTTTACGGTATTTCGAAAACCCATTATAGGTATTCAGCTCCTATAATGATTTTAACATTATACGTACGTATGCACGTATATGCAAAGGAACGACGTCCTGCCGAGCGAACGGTAATAATAAACGACCACGTCGTCATCTTTAATCATTTGTCGGCCAATATTTTATTGCGTACCTACAACCACAACGTACGATATTATTACAATATTCCATTCCGTGTCGCGTTATATATTAGCGTTATAAATACGTTTCGCAGGACCTAATATTACTACGAATCTGGTTATTTATTTTATCGCATTAAAATTAATCCAAGTTCATAAGTGTACACTGCCAATGTTTTCTTTTCTTTTATCAAGAAATTAATGGAAATATTTTGATATTTGTAATTTGTCGTTTTTCCTTTTTAAATCTAAATTTAATCAACTGACAATGCACAATTTACAATGTAGTAGAATACCGATTTTGATTTTAAATGGATAGAAATTTGTTAAAAACAAAAGAGACCAAATAATTTAATTGAATAATATCATTGATAAATTTAGCAATAGCATTTTAATTATTATTGTTAAAAAAACACAACACAATTGCCCAATAAATTAGAAACATTGTTGCGCACTAATCATTTTTACATAAAAAAAAATCACAACTTGATTATTGTATTTTCATTTATTAGAAAATGTTCAATGAATAATGAAAATTCACACGAAGAACAATATTTTGTTTTATGACAGAAAAATATATTATATGTCGTATATATAAGACTACCACAGCTATAGACTTTAGCACAAGGATATATAAATAACATTGAAACAGAGTTAACAAAAAAACGTAAAATGATTTTAATGATGGTTATATACATAATATTGATTAGGCGATTATATGACCAGTAAAAACGAGTAAACCACTCATTACTTAGTCGTGTTTATATGTTCTATAAACTAAATACCTTCTCACAAATTTCCCGTAAAATGGACTAGATGGATCACGTGATATAATGTTTCTTTTTCGATTCATAAAACAATATTTTGAAAAATTTATCGGAGTTCACCACACACGTGTACATCACCGCGTTCGTCCACTGGTTATATCGTACTTAGTAGTATTCAAAAAGAATTTAACGTTTTGTTCAGATATGGTGGTAAAGTTTGTGATTCCCGTATAGTAACAACATCATTTCATAAGGGAAATGTCTATATCTCAGTCGATTTGTATCGTATTTTAGTATTGCGCGCTCACCCGGTCCCACAATTGTTTGCTCTTGTCCAGGAATACGACTTTGTTTAAAAAACAACAAATACACTATCAATGGAAACATGCGTTTATTTTTAAATAAATAATACATATACCTATATATATATTTTTATCAATAAGATTTTACTTATGCAATTTTCTGTTTTAGAATACACATCACATAAACTTAAACTTAACAAATTTTACTTCAGTTTAAATAAAATCGTTACCAGTTTATATTTCTTGGATTTCTAAATAATAATATGAAAACTATTCCACAGCGAAACCTATTTTCATTAATCAAAAGTGAAAAACAGGTGTGCGTCAAAGTGCGTCTTATCCAAAATATAATAGAAAAAAATGTAATGTAATGCAAAAAATTTGAATTTTCGGTAAATTGAACGGAAATGGATGCGATGGGATTATATTATTATTATTATCATCATCTTATATAAATCTTGTAATTAAACTATAATTAATAATAATAATTAATTATAATAATAATAATAAATATAATAATAATAATAATTATAATAATATAATAATAATAATAATAATAATAATAATAATAAATAATAATAATAATAATTATATTATTATATGCATAAAAAAACCTATACGAAAAGGTATATCATCGTTAAGAGTTTATTCACGTATACCCGATATGATAAATTAAACTTTATAACAAGATATGGTTTACGAATACAGAAGGGAAAATGTTTTTTGTATTCTATTCAATAAATATAAGTATGATACCGACCAAATACTCGTTTTTATAGTTACAGTATAATTTTTGAACGGTTTATTAGCGGCTACGTATAAAATAATGTATCGATACTGATTCAATATATGTATGATTTTCAGTATATCGATATAATTGTATGACCTACTGAGATATATGTAATAATGGATAAATAGTAAAGTTACGCATTATAATAACATAACATTATTGACGTACATTAACAGCACGGAGAGAAGTTTAGGGATGGTGTCATGGAGAATAAGAAAGTTTGGTAAGAAACTGATATAGTGTGTGCAAAGAAATTAATTCAGAATTTATGCAGTGTTATAAAAATGCTACTCAGACATTTTCCAAAATAAATATTTCAAATATTTACAAAAAATACTAAAATAAATAATGCAATTAAATATTCACAGTGTTGCAAAATGTAAAATCTAAACAATACTTGTATTTCAGGATGAAAAACTGATTTTTAAACCATGTGAAGAGTATCTAAAATGTTTTTATATTATAATTTATTTTCATTGGTCAAAAATCCATTTATATAGTAGGGGAGGCCAGTAAATATAGTCTCGCCAGCCGTGCCAAAAATAAAAATTCTCGTGCGATATTGACTGTTCCAGGGAAAATACACACTACGACTACGCAAAACACTCGTTAATAGGGCCATGAATTTGTAACAAATGCATTCTTTAGTTGATTTTTTGAATTAGATATAAGTTTTCTTATTACATATTGTCCGATTTGTACATAAAAGTATTCAAACACGGATAGTTTTAATTTGCATTTTTTGTTATATTTCTCTAATAGCTCGATTCGTTTGCTCTTTTGAGTCATTGTTTTCTCGTTTTTATTGTATTTAATAATATTTCGATCAATATTTTATTTTCTCACAAATATTTTACACTGACTGTGTATTACCGATACATTATCAATAATAGTTAATCTGACAACTGTAAAACCAATATTTTTAAACTTTAAATATAAGATATTTGTAGGTTTTAAAGTGCATCGAATTCGCAGTCCTTATATATTATTATAGTAGTCATATTTATAGATTAAACATTCGGCGACAGCGACATGAGACAACGACGCTATTCTCAGGTTGAGTACCATTGTTATATAGAGTGATCAAATTTTATATGACATTATTTCAGTATCATCCAGATGGTTTCTTTCTCGTGTTTTCAAATTTTTTAAATTTTTTGTTTAACATTACACTTCTTTTGTATATTTTTGCTGTGGTTACAAAATTGTCTAAATTATATGATTTTTTACAACACGTCAAACGTCAAGACAATTCACTCAAAAATTAAATTCAAAATCCCATCAACGGATTGCAAAGCATAGTACAGTACAATCTCAGTTCCCAGAAACTTTTGGTAATTCACAATAAATTATACGCTCATCATTTATGAAATATTCGATCGGCCATTGTTGATGACTGTACTGAAAACTCTTAATTAGCATGATAAAAACTGACATTTTTACAGACATGCAAAAACTGTAAATATTTATAAAACACACATTATATTTTAGTGAACCTAAATAAACAACAAACGACTTCTTAGAAACTCTTGATTGCATCAGAACTGTGTTTCTTAGTATTTAGTTGTCGTTTTTTTACATTCAGTGTATCTTTATAGAAATGTTCTATAGAATGTATTGACAACGCACCTTTTAAGAAGACCGCAATAACTATACGAACGAGCTCGGAAATATATATAATAAATTAAATAAATATATTTAATCCTCTTACATTTAATTTTATTCTAATTCGTAAAATCCAAACTTTAATTATTATAAAGGAGTGTGAAAATTTTTTTTTGAGACAATAAATGCAACATATTTTGTACCATCACAATTCGCTGATTTGTATAATTTACTGAGTTCGTCAATAAATAATTTTATTTATACCAATATTTAAATTTATTACGTTAATTACTTTATATAAAAAATAGGATGTTCAATCCAAAAAAAAATACAAATTTTATCAAACTTTACAAATAGTTTTTTAACTTACTAAAATTAGGATATGTTATTTTAAATGTCTTAGCTATAACTAGAAATGATAAATAAATAATTTACACTGTTTCTATTTAATTAATTTGTTTTATAGTTTTTTGTATACTAAGTATATCTGCAATTTACGGTAACAGCACATTGGTTAGAGCTTATAAATTATAAACATAAAAACTAATAATATTGAAATTAAAATATCTATTTAATAATGAATGTATCTGACTCGTAAAAAACGTGTTTATATTAATTTAATAAAAATATGGTTCTGTGTATGAACTCGATATAAAAATTATATAAAAATATTATATTTATGTTCCTTAATGTTTTTTTAAGTACAACGAAGTAAAAATAAATATACGATTTTACATCCATACTTTTCAAATATACATTAATCACATAAACTTGTCTATATAGTATGACCACTATATTTATTAACATGCATATAGATATGCATCAGGATATATTAGAAAAAATAAACATGAATGCTTTTAAATACCACGTATATATATTTTTTTAAATAAATAGTTAATGGTATTCTTTATTCTTTTTTTATTAATTTGATGACAATATTTCAATATAAAAATAATAACATAAGCATATATGAAATAAAGTAATGAATAGTCCATATACTATGAATATGATCGTCGTAGTAACGACATAAAACTAGAGATAATCGCACTCATTTATAATATAATTTAAAGTATAAATTAACCGTATAAATAGTATTATATATTATAGATTTATAAAAAGAAAATATCTGACCATGTATGATCGTTTGATTTTTTTTTGCGTAGGTATTTCTTATTGTAATTTAACATTCGAATATTATATATAGTTTTTGTATATTTCCATTACAACATCATGTGTAAATAAGACAATTAGTAAATTCGTATTTATTTTTAAATCCAATTTAATATTAAATCTATAGAAATTGTATTTCATTTAATTATCTATAATCTTCAATGTATTAAATAAAAAATAATATATGAATTTATTAATTATTATATCGACATAAGGTATCCGAAAAATTTAATATGTAAATAAAATTGAAATAAATTAAAAATGCATTTAAGTATCACAACATATAAAAACCATTTTTATAAATTTATAATTAAAAATAATATGTTCTTGATATTAATATAATTTGTTTTTAAAAAGTTTTTTGATTTTGATGACTATTAGAACTGCATATTTATCACAAAATAAACTAGATGTGATCATACTACTTTATTCTTTTAATATTTTAGCAATATGTTTGAAATAACCATTAAAAAATAATGATTATTTTAAAATTAAAGCAATAGAATTTTTAAATTAGTTAAAACGATTGGTATCTTCTTTTATTTATAAACATAAACCCATAACAAGTTAAACAAAATGTATAACGCCAGCGGAACGGCTTAAAATGTGCACATTTCGTTTGCATTCATCACAGATCGAAAGGTATTTATAAGTTATCCATATATTATTACCGTGAACGTGAAAACGGAAACATTAAAAAAAACAGACTATTTTATATTACGTATGTTTGTGTTTATTTTTAAACCACATACATTATTTCATTATAATGTGAGTATAATACACACACGTACACACAGACCTAGTATGGCGATGTTTTTTTGTCATTTACCTAGTCAGAATGTAAATAAATATTAATACGCGAACATCTATATTGTAATGTGATATTTATTCTATTTAAGAAAAAAAAATGACGTGTAAAAATTTAAAAATCGACGTTTTTCTCCACTTAATCGTTCGTAAGCCTTCAAAAAACTATACAGTGTATTACACCGAAAATTTAATCGCAATCAACAAAACAATATTATGTACATTACAATGTTGTTATTTATCTACATTATATACATTATATTTATCATATATTATATATATTCCGTTATGATCATTTACTACTATGATCATGCTGTATAAATATCACACACATACATATATGTACACACAAAATTTAAAAGAATTTCCTTGTATAATTTTTCATAAATATATTCTCCCTACCTTATGTAGTCGCATCGTATAATAAATATACTATATAAACGAGTACTTGTTATATATAACAGCGTTTTGTAAAGGTACCTATAATATGAACCAATAACGTTATTGCCAGTGGCTATTAAATAATGACTGATAATTTATAATAATATTCCGTATTAACTACGCATAATGCATGTATGTAATGAAATATTATGTTCATGTCCTTCAATGTATTTCGCGTGCATATTTAAAATTATTTTTTGAATAATTACAATTTTTCTATTATTTTGAAATGGTTAATAATCGGTTATTAATAATATACTGAGTAAATTTCTACGCATTTTTATTTATTTTTTTATAGCTTTTATTAATGGAAATATATAGCTCAACAATTACAATAAATACTACAAATTAAAACTAGAATAGAGAAAAATTACAATGAAAAAGCGACTAAAAGAAAAAAAAACAAAGGATATATAAAGAAGAAAAAAAACAAAACAAAAAACAAAAAATAAATAAGTTTATATAATTATTTAGGTGGAAACCCCAAAACTCTTGACGAAGGAGATGACAGCGTGAATGATAGCTGTTGAACGGGAGTTCTACGCAATTATTAACCGTCTTTTACATTTTTCGAATATTTATACTCAAAATAAAAGCATTTAAATACATTTTTTATATTGGAATACTATTATAAATACTTCTTTTTGGATTTTTATTTACGGTGCAGAATAATATTTTTAAATTCAAAAAATCAAAACAAACATCTCTTTTTTGTCTGACTAAAATTTATATAAATTAGAAATTGGTTGAAGAAATGTGAAATATTCAAATATTTAAGATTCATTTTAACATTATTCCAATAACATAAGTTCTAGATAAAAACATATTACTTACAATACCAATGTTATATATTGTGCATTATTTTGGTTAAATAAAGAAACATGAGATTGTTTATTTTTTTTTAAATTAGTGTTTTTTTAACCTAATTATAATTATTATGACTAATATATACTATAATTATTTTTTACCTAGCTATAATTTTTAATTACCCTCTCCATCCTTAAACAATTATCAAAAAAATTCATGTACAATATACTTAAGTAATAATCGTATAATACTTGTGTTCGTTTAAAAATCTCATCCTTTCCCTCTTATTAAAAAAACCTGGATGCCAACCCTCCATAAGTGATAGATAAACTGAAAATTTGAATTACAATATTCTCATTATTTTGAGTTACTATTCCATATTATTTTTACTGTTCTGTTTTAGTTTTAAAACGTTATACGTCAAGTCGATTGGTAAATTAAATTCAATTACTATGATTTGAAATACCTATATAAGTCATAGAAATAGGTTTGAAGGTTATGGATGTACTAAAAATTTCAAAATATGTTCTCAAATGCAAATCGGTGTATTTTTTATTTTGTCATAAGCAGAGCCGTAGCAAATGAATATTGCGCCCGGGGCAAAACTTAAAATTGTGCCTATTTGGTTTCAACATATATTATAGTGTCTTCCATCTACCTACACCTGTATACACTGGTGTATATTTTTTCTGTTAAAATAATTAGCATTATTTTAATTTTAATAACGTTTCAATAACGTCGTTATGCCTATTTTCTATATATATATATATATAAATGAATTAATGTTTGTATGTAATCGATGCCTGGCTAAACCGCTGGATGGATTTTGATAGGGTTTTTTCCTACGTACTCAGCGTGGACCCGGGATGGTTTTTGTTTCTTAAAAGTTTTCAAAACCCAACTCCTTAAAGGTTTCAAAACCCGACACCGGTAATGTTGCGCCTTGCAAATTTGTAGGTAGTTTGCGTGTAGTAGCAATGGTAATGTAGCCTTTATCGACATTTATCGTCAACGTTTTAGTGTCGTACGTGAGAATTACATGCCAACTTTCAAAATCCAAGGGCAAATCTATCATCATGCTTCTACCTCTGTCAGATTTTGATTACAAATTTCTCCACTATATCATCGACAGTTATGCCTCCCAACGGATATCGATTGGCCGATCTACATCTGTAGCACGAACGATAAAGGCCTTTAGAACTTCCGAAACAACCAAGCAACAAGTATTACGATTGGAAACCATGCGAAAACGAGCTTCTCATGCCCAATTGATTGAAACTGGAGAGCAGCGAGCATCACAATTAGAAACCGGCCGAGAACGAACTGCTCAAGCCCGCTCGACTTATACCATTGACCAACGGAGAGCAAGTCGGACTTTAAGAAGAGAACACTATGGTTGATTCAGACGGACGCTACACGTTGAATTGGATCTTGCTGCGTTTCATTACGATGCGGAATATGATTATAGTTGCCAAAGAAGTGTCGTCATTGGAAAAATGGACAAGTTATACGAATCTTGCCGTGCATTGAAATTTAAAAGGAAACTCCAGGAATGTGTTACGCCGGTGAAAAAGTGAAATTGCCAGAATTGTCATACTTCCGGCTGCATTTGGAGGAAGACCACAAAATATGTATGAATATGCACAAGATGCAATGACTTACATTACCGCATAAGACCGACCGGATATTTTCATAACATTCACGTGCAATCCTACGTGGGATGAAACTAGAGAACTTCTGTTGCCTAGACAATCATTTTCGGATCGCCATGACATCATTGCACGTGTGTTCAAACAAAAATTAAAATTTTTTATGGATTTCATTTACAAGTATCGTGTTTTTAGTGAAACACGTTGTTGGATGTGTAGAAATGAAGCTGTTTGGCGTATTTTCTCATTTCCTATTCATGAACGTCATCCAACAGTTGTTCATTTGGCTGTGCATATTGAAAATGGACAGCGCGTGTATTTTACAACAGCAAATGTACGTGCAAGAGCATTTTTGCCACCGAAAATAACGTTAACTGCGTTTTTTTTTTATACGGATGATTTATTCGCAAGAGCGCTTCTTTACTCAAAAGTGCCAAAATACTACACATGGAATGCATCAGCCAAAACTTTTTAACGTCATAGACTGGGCAAATCAGTTGAAGGACATCCGAATTTATATTCGTCCGACGCTTTAGGCCGTCTCTATACAGTTCATCCAAACAATCAAGAATGTTTTTACTTGTGATTACTATTAGTTAATGTACGTGGACCGAAATCCTTCCAAGAACTGAGAACAGTCAATGGTGAAGTATGTGCGACCTATCGAGAAGCTTGCTAGGAATTAAATCTTCTTGAGAACGATGCCCATAGGGACACAGAACTCGCTGATGCATCAAATACTGCTCAACCACAGAAAATACGTGCATTTTTGCGATATTATTGACAACGTGTTTCCCATCCAATCCAAAAGATCTTTGGGAAAAATACAAAGATGACATGAGTGAAGACATCCTACGTTGTTATATAGATCAGGAAAGTAAAAGGAGTAGCCAAAAGAGATAGGGAAATGAACCATTAGTATATATAGCGGTGAATGCAGGAAAATTAATATTTAGGTAGTCTAAATAGGGTTCATTGATTATAGATGGAGACAGTAGTTTTAAACAATGTATGTGACGTGATAGGTGATGTTTCCGTTGCTATGAGTTTTTTTTTATTTCACTCTGAAATGTCCATTCCGTGCAATTTCGATCTGTGGCTAAATGAGAACGTTGGCAGAAAAGACAACCGAGGATGGTAGTTTGAATGGTTGGACAGATATCAATTGAATATTTATCACTGCCACAATGACTACATCTTTGATCACTGCGACAGAAATTTGTCGTGTGCCCAAAGCGTAAACAATGGTTACATTGGACGGGAGAATGAATACTAGGGTTTACTTCAAACAGCATATTACATACTGATATATTCCTTGGTAGTTTTGATGCCAAAAATTTGAGTTTGACAATACGAGTATGTACAATATTGCCTCCATTTTTATTAGAAATACATCGATATTAATGCTTCGGCGGGAACAAGAGATCATAGGCCTTCACAACATTTTTTTTCCGAAAAAGAAATATCTAGCTTTATCACACTATAAGAATATATAAGAGTTGATGAAATACTTGCAGAGAAATCATGCTCGCTTAATAATTTAGAATTTAGGCAATTATTTCCATTTACAATAGAGCCGAATGAAGTTTTAATTTTTTTGAAACTGGCAGGTTTGATGTTAGTGATACCAGTAAAGTTATAAGAGAAGAATCTGCCCGCTTTAAGCGGATGTTAACTCCCCAAATTTTTGCTCAAATAAATGCATTCTACGAGTATTACAATAGAAAAAATATATTCATGTGAAAAAGGTTGTTGTAGTTCAATGACAGAACTGTTATTGTTTAAATGCAAGTATGCGAGTGAAGTTGTAGAATTCAAAGTCGATAATAATTTTGCGATTGGCTTAGATATGGCCTCATTAGAACTACTCACATCGGTACTACTGTTAATTACCATTGATGCGGGTCTTTTAACGTTTGACGATAAGAGACAATTATAAATAAATGTAATTACTGTGTAATTAAAGTCGGTGGACTTAACATAATTTGTTGAAGACTGAGAAAAATGGGGCTACACGGATTTTCTTTTGATTTACGATTCTTAGAGACAGTAGTCCATTCTGAATCAAATCCAATATTTTTATTGACGGATGTTTTGATTTTTGTAGTGCCGGGCTTCTGACCGGTGCGACAACCGCCGCCCGAAAACGACAACATAGATATAACGGCGCACACTTATGTCACTAATTAAGCGATTAATCGACCGAGTGTAAAACGATAGTACGTATGTACGCGAGGGCAGACTAAACGCGAATAATGTACGTCTTAATTTTATATATTATCCAGACCCCTGTATCGCCGTGATTTTTTGGACGAAACCAATTGAAATCGTTTCGATCTCGTTTAGGATTATTTTTATAAACATTCTAATAATAATTATTATTTATATTACTATTATACTAGTGATTATATTAAATTGTTTACAAATGTTACAGACACCAATGCATCCAAGAAGTGTGTTTAGGATACACATGTGGGTACGAAAATCATATATATATATTTTTTTTTTATTTAAGTCATTTATTTATGTTAATAGAACCTAACTATTTGTAAAGATACTATAAGATTTTTCACAAAAATACTCATAATTCTCGAACGGCCGATGACTTATTACATTACAGAGTAATCTAAATAACGGAGAACACTTATTTTCTCAATAAATGTTTGTACAAATTAATAATTCATAATCTTTATATGACTAGTGTGCATAGATCTAATGAATAACGTATATTGGAAATATGAAAATTAGATTCGTCACCTTTCTCAAAGCCAGTTTGCAATGAACACTCAATAAACAAAAAACTATGTGAAATATGTAATCAATAGGCAAAATAAATGTACATAGTAAAAAAATGTAATAAATATTTTGAAAATATGACTTTTTTTGTATTATAAATTATTTTATGTTAATTATCAGTAATAATTTTTTTTAAAGTAACTTTTATAACTTTTTAAACTTTTAATTTGTATAAATTTATAATGTACAAAATACAAACAGATATTAACTATATCTTCAAATGGTGTTAAACTAACAATGTTATTAAATTATGTTATATTTTTTTTAAATAAATTGATAAACAAATTCAGCATTTTTTAAATAAAAAATACAATTGTGTAAATTTAAATATGCTATTTTAAAACGACATATAATTACAAACCGTACATGTATAAAATTAGGAAGAAAAATAAATTCAAAAACTAAAAAGATACTCAGGTACCTTTCCAGTCACATAAAGGTTAATTTATATTTAAAAGTTATGTAAATACTGCATTTCTACCAATATATCAATTTATATATAATTTAAGATTTTCTAGTGTTTTTTTTTTTAGTACAATAAGTTTAGATAATAAGTACAGGATAGAAGAATAATGTCTATATAATAATTTAGTCTCTAGCACAGGAACTTATCACTCAAGCACAATATAGTTAATAATAATGTAAATTTGTTTTTCCCTTTGTAAAAATTCACCGTTAAAATAACTTTAAATTAAATTCTTAAAAAAATATTCACAAACACAAAGATTAACTGAAAACATTATGTTCAAATACTATGTAGTAAATAATAACGTACAATATTACGAATAATAGTGTTAAAATCTCGCGAAACTACCATTTCTATTTTTTTTTTCGATTTTGATCTCCTGGAAACGTTCCTGTGTAGTAGAAATGTATTGATAAGAGAAATAAAAATCGTAAACACATATTATCATAATATTGAAAAGATGGATGCCAAAGGATTTTTTGCAATATGTGTTTCGAAAATGATGAGTGCTCGTGCGAAGTACGTGGACTCTAGAACGTTTATTATATTTATATACTACGAGTATATTAATATGAAAAGAGACTACCCGAAAAAGAAAAAAAACCGATCTGTTGACAATGTCATTCTCTACGAACAAAATGTATTTTTTGTTTTCAATTAAAAATAGTATAACGTTTGCAAATCAGTTTCTCACTACGTACGCGAAATTTCTCACAGTAGATAATAATGTCATATAATAATACATTATATCATACATTTTAGACGTACAATACATTAGAGCCGTTTGTACCACGTTCGTAACGTGCATCTATACGGCGTGCTACGTCGTATATTATAATAGAGCATTGTAAAAGAAAAGAAAAATTCAATACGAAAAAGAACATCGGATTAAACCAGTTTTCGGACATACCCGAAGTGACTTCAAACAAGTTAATTACGAAGTGTAGTGTACTAAATTGTCTTGTAAAAATAATAATAAAACCATCGCACACAAGATTAAGGTTTTCCAAATTATCTACGTTTTGCTCGTCTGCTGAAAACAAATGTATATCTGTTATAATATAATGCATAGTGAAAAATCTCACAATATTTGATTTTGAAAAATTAAATAAATAAATACGTATAATATGTAGAGCAACGTTTATTCGTGAATATTGATTGTAAAATCAGCCTAAACACGTTATTCACAACACTTACATATTTAACAATTGTTTTCAAATATTTTAAAAATCGTATAAATTATATTTTCTCTCTACAGTATACTATTCTAATATTATAAATTAATTCTAGTGATGTTACGAACTGTTCGGTTCGAAAATCGAACTCATTATTTGAATCCAAAAATATATTGTTTTTTATTCTCCATTTATCTATAAATAATATTATTAATTAATTAAAAATTAAATAAAACCATTAATATCCTTTTAATATATTCAAATTCGGGGCTTTGTGAAATGTTTGAATATCTGTCAATTACGAATCTTTAAATTTATTATCTTGAAACTTAGTGGCATGCAGTTGTGTTATGATACATAACAAATTATGCCCTATCTAAAGATTTCAAATGACCGACAGTAATCCAACTTGCAAAAAGTCACTACAAAAAATTCCACTAAAAAATGTAGCCAATAATACCCAATAAAGAATATTTGATCCTAGACCCAGAGTTTTTGGTAAAATGAAAAAACAAACAAAAGCCTTATCTTTATTTCGATTTTGATTATCAATTTTAAAAATTTAACATATTTACCTTATTTAAAGAGAATAATATTTTCCTGTAAATCTCAATTATATTGTAAAATATCGCAAAAAAAGGCTGTAATTTCCGATAACGAATAAATTATAATAGGATCAATTTCGAACTATATGTTAGTACATATAATTTTTTGTAATCACTTGGTCATTTTATCCATAAAACATTTCCTTTGTATTAATTCTTCTATATGGTATGCTTTTCGATAATTCCTATCAATTTCACATAAATTCTTTTAAAGTGATGGAGAGTTTCGGTTAAGTATTTTACTCGTGGTATATAACTGTTTAGCTAACAAATCATAAATTACATAGGCACTGAAACCTAAATAAATATTATTGTAAACAAACATTCGTAAAACATGTGCGATTTAGCATCTTGCTGTATCACTATGCGGACAAAGACTTTCGAAAATCGCAATTCAAAAGTTGATCACAAATACAGATCGCATGTAAATACACGATACAACATATAAACAATATATACTTACAAACGTTGAAATGTTTAACTAGTCAAATTATATATTACTAACGCCCCTAGACGTTAAAAAATAAGTACCTATGTAATAGCATTTTAGATTAGTGCTACACCATTCTTAATTATTTGCTGCAGTCTATGAGTTAAATATTGTTTAATTACATATAGTCTTTTTTTTGTACATTATGCATTTTTCTCAGCAACTACTTTTTAAACTTATGGAATGAAACCGAATGTCAAAATTTGAACGTACAGTATACTATAATGAAGATTTATAATTATCAAAAATTATAATTATACTTCGAATGGAATGTTTTTTTTCTTTTCATTTACTGATAGACAGTTTATAAAAACATTGTAAAGGAATACAAAATAAATACGTAAACGTTTATACGAAAACGTTCAAATAAATGATTTAACAGGTAAACACTAAACACAATATTAAGCTTCTCAAAGGGCAATTTTGTCTAATCATGAAAGTGTAGGTATTTTGTGTAACATCGGAGTTTGCCATATTTTTTTATTGATTATTATATAAATATTTTGAAGACGTAAAACTTTAAATATTTTTTTTACCAATGCAACATGTAAAATAAATAAAATAACCAATACGATAATGGGTGTAGAAAATTACGTCGTTTTCAATGTCACAATTTCTCTAATAATAATTGAGAATCATTTAAAATATATACATTATCCGGTCATTGATGTCAGTAGCTTACTTTTTTATTTTTACCATATGGCCATAGTAAAATCGACCTGCTGATATCTTTTGTGTTGGTTAGTGCTTTGAGCAGATTGTTTAAATCAGAGTTTTAAAATTGTAATAATTTATAAATTCGAAATGATCTTATAAAAACGCGTAATTTATAGTATAATTCATATATTCATTTTCTGAATATATGCTAATTATGTAAGACCATGTAAAATTAAATATTTATGGTAAATTGACTGCGTTGACTATTATAGCTGTGATTTTCGTATATTATATGTATTTATATATCAAATCGATTATATATTAATATTGGTTCCCCTTAAGGGATAGTAAAAGTAAAATAAATTGAAACACGCTTGGAAATGCATATATAACTCGTCTGCCACCGACCCAATGATAATCTAGTAATAGTCAGGAATCAAATAGATTCCCCTAGCTCATTTATGAATAATAAAATAACTGTTTATTAAATCAAACAGAATCGATATAATGATTTGTGTTTCCTTCGTCCATGACTGTACACTATAACAAAATTAAAAAATTACTTTTTAAAAAACCACAGAATATAGAATAGCATTTAGTCATTTGGGTCTTAAAAGGTACAATTGCGAAACTTGTTATCATAATACATGTCGTGTACAATTATGTATGCTACTAATCTGTAATTATTGATAATAAATAATACTCACATAGATTTGGTTTTATCATTTCAAATATAATATGAATGGCCTATCATCGTTGACCGACCAAAAACGGAAATCTTATTCCGATTTTTTAAAAATAACTTTTCCTTTTACAAACCCAGCTTTTCTCAATTGCCGATGTACATTTTACAGCCTCTATTTCCATTATACAATATAATCATTTTTGATTGCGATATACGCATTCTCTACCTATACACGACGAGTGCTATAAAATTAAATAATTTGTTTTTAACATTAAAACATCGCCGATCGGTCGGGACGCTGCGACATGGTCGGCTAACAACGGTTTTCATTGTGTATGTTTTTATTTTTTTATTTTATTTTGTTTATTAAATTTCCAATATCACGCGAACACACATATAATCTGTGCGTGAAGTACATCGCGCACCGACACAATCGTGCGTGTAATACGAATAGTTAAAAAAAAATCCGCATACATAGATATATCATACGATCTAAAGAATAAAACAAAAAGGTGTAATATGAGCTCCGCATGGTGCGGGTTGTTGCAAACGAGGACGAGAGACGAGTATATTATATAGGTTGTTGTATAAATCGTCGTCGATGTCGTATACAGCATGCATATTTTATGGACATGACGGGTGCACAAGTGCTATTGCGGGGAATGCCCGTCCATACGCGCGAAACGGGTTAAAAGAATAATAAGCGCACGAATTTCTGGTCGGACGTCGTGTACACATACAGACACTGTTATATATGTTATTATACTTGTTTAGTAATAAAAAATATTGTTTTTTTTTTTTTGTACTAGTACA